>BPTQ01000006.1:38155652-38404025 GCA_019973895.1 Chrysanthemum seticuspe
TTAATGATCTAGTAATGCGATAGGTCATTCGTTGTGTAGTTAATGCTTGATTAATCTTTGTGAACCTTAGACTATAACACCTAGAGTAGTTGTAGGCTAAACCATCCAAAGAGTACCTTAGAGTTAGAGTTTATAATTCCTAGAGATATTGTAGACGAGACCCTTTGGTAGTTTCAAAGAGTTAGGGACAAACGCATACCCTACAACTTTAGACATACAACGTGATTAAGAATAAGGACGTGACAATTCAACCATCAATAGGAGATAATTAAGGAGTAATAAAACCTAAGTGAACATATCTTTAAACCATCATACGAGCACACAATAATTATAAATAGACTACATACACCTTAGATTAGATAATTAGATAAGTAGAGTAATCGGTAGAAATACCAACCCCCAAATCCAAACCCCGAGATTCGTACCTTTCTAATTCCTAAAAAAACATAAAAAGATAAAAAATAATCTTCCTCAACCCAACCTTAGCGTAGTAACTTCTCACTAGCATTCCTATTCCCCTAGAGAACGATATCAATACCCTTGGCTTACCCTAATACTACACTACAATGATTAGGTTCACTGCCTAGGGTGTTATAAAACTTTCTCGAAGAAAAGGAAGTTCCTTTGACCCCGAACGACGCGTGTAGCGTTATCAAGTTTTTGGCGCCATTTCCGGGGAATAGAATAGCTAGTTAGTAGTCCACCCCGTTTAGGTTTCTTTGCTTGATTTCTATCAAGTAATTTTTTTTTTCTCATTTTTAGCTTCCTCGTAGTCTATCCCCCTTCTTCGTGACCTTTGTTCGTAATCCCATCACTTTTCATCATGGAAGGTGATAACCAACCACCATTCATCAACCTACCACCAAATGACCCGCCAAGAGCCCGTACTCTTGGTGAATACTCGAGACCAATCCACCTAGGCTATAGGAACACCATTGAGCTTCCCGAACAAGCCTAAACTACGGCCCTGCGATCCGACACCATCCGGTTGGTGCAAAACGGATGTGCATTCCATGGACTTCGTTTCAAAGATCCTAATCAGCATCTTAAGGATTTCCTTAAAATTGTCGATTCCATCGACCTTGATGCTACTACTCAGGAGACCACGCGTCTGTGTCTCTTCCAATTCTCTCTACGGGACCAAGCTAGTAATTGGCTTGAGCGACTTCCCGCCGGCTCCATCTTAAGTTGGGATGATCTCACCTCTCGCTTCCTTGCTCAATTTTTCCCACCAGGGAGAACCACTAAGCTTAGGAATGACATCTTGATGTTCCAACAATGTCAAGGTGAATCTCTCTACGAAGCATGGACTCGATTCAAGGACTTACTTCATAAAGTCCCTCATCACGACATTGATCTTTGGCTCCAAGTCCAACTTTTCTATGATCATGTCAACTTCCCCACCAAGCGATCCATTGACCAAGCGGCCGGTGGAAAACTTAGTGATCTCACCGCGGAAGAATCATGGGGTATAATAGAGGACCTTGCTCTCTATGACAACGAAAGTTGGAATGACCCCCGTGAGTTGCCCAAAACCGTTAAGGCAATATCCTTGCCTCCCATTACTCACAACCTTCCGACCGTAGGATGATCGAGCTTGAAGATCAAGTAAAATTCCTAATGAGCTCCTACGAAAATCCTAAGTCTTCACTCCATGTGAATAAAGTTTCTTCCTTGTGTGGACCATATAGTGACACGCGCACTTGCACCCGATTCCCTGAACATGCTTCCGTTGACTACACATCCTCGCGTATTAATGGAACGGGAGGAAGATTCCCTACAACACCCGGACCTAGGAATTTCAATGATACCCGAGAAGCATGGAAGGGCAAGCCCGACTTCTATTGGGGGCAAACCAAAGAATTCACTTCCAATGATTTCTCATGGCCCCCATCTCACGGCCCTAACCAACAAAACATTGAGGGGATGTTGCAACACCTAGTCGCATCCCAAGAAGCTCAAATAGCTAAGCTCTCGGACCGTTTTAACCAACAACAAGCCGAGATGGATAGGAAGATAGATAACCTCTTGAAAGCCATGACCAATAGTGATAGGAAGGTTAATGCTATCTCAACTCCCGAGCCTTCCGGTGTAGAGATTAAGGACCCAAGTAAGTTAGCTAAATACGTCCAATTTGTCAATACCATCACCTTAGAGAAACCTAATAGAACAAATGACGAAGAGGACAATATACTTGAGGATAATGAAACAACCGAGGAAGTAGATGAAGTAGAAAATGACTATTTCAATAAATTTCCTACGGAAGAAGAGCTATCTCGCCACCCTCACTTAGTGCGTGACCTCCGTCACATGTATGTTAGGAAAAGCCCTAGAATCAAGTTTGGGAACCCTTGGAATCTTAACATACCATGTTGCATAGGACACCTTTTCGTGGCAAAGGCCTACATTGACCGAAAATCACCAATAAACATAATGACTAGCACCTACTATATTTGGGTAATGAAGAAACCTATCCCAAATAGGCAAGACCCCGATAATCCTTGGGTTAGGTGCAATTTTCTTAGTAGAATTAAGGGATTGCCCATTTATGTAGGTAGTTTCACGTTTCCTACGGACTTCATAATTATAGATGATATTAGCACGACCATAGATCCTAGCTTGTCCCACGTTATTCTAGGGAAACCTTTCATAGAAAGCACCGGGATGACCTATGATCCATCGTTAGGAATAGTGTGATTCAAGGATGAGACCGATGACATATCTTACCAAATGCCGTTTAAGATTGAGAAGTTTTCATCACTCTCCAATGATGAAAAGGAACTTAAACTGTCAGTCTATTATAGGAATAATGAGGATAAGCAAAATGGAGTAGATTATGTTATGGCTAAGATTTTCGGATTCTATAAGGATTGCTTGAACTTAGGACCGAAATATAGAACCAATTGGGGAGAGGACGAACTCTTTGAAAGGTGCATCATAGGGCACTCTTACAACATGGAATTCCCCAATAGAGACCTTCATGAGGAAGGAGATGACGGTAATGAAGTCACGTAGGGGCACGACTACGAGTCTAGCTACAAGACTCAAAAATAAAGAAAAGCGCTTCGTGGGAGGCAACCCATGCTTAATTGTTTGCTTGTTAGTGTCATATATCTTTTATTGATTGCTTATTCTCATGTTAAATTTGTAAAAATGCTTTATTTTATTTTTAACCTCGTCTTAATTGCATATAAAGGTATTTTACATAAAGGATAAGTGTAGGGAGGATTACACACGTTTTCAAAAGAAACGTAAACATGAGAATTTCAATTAATTAAAAGATATATATGTGTGTTTGTTCGAGTCAAATGCTTGTATCGAGTCATAATGGATGTTTTGCAGAAATTTTTCCAGATTCTAAAGATGTAAATTTTCTAGATTTTTTTTCAGAAAATCGCAGACCAGTTTTTGTCAGGATAACCTGACGGCATCAGGATCGCAACCTGACGGCGTCAGGAAAGAGTAAAAACAACAGATTATTTTTTCTCGTTTTCTGAGCTACTTATGAATTTTTGGAATTTTCCAGGTCTTAATTTTCTAGAAATTCTGTAAACATCCATTCCACAAGCATTATATCCTAGTTTAGTAGAGTCTTATATATATTATTACCACCGATTTTACGCGAAGGTTTCGTTTGTTTTCTTCAAGTGTGCATGTTTAATTTATTAAGAAGAAGATACATAAGATTGGAAGGAGCTTTTCACGCATACATTCTTCTTGAAAAGGATTTAACCACTACTTCACACACGGATCCTACCGAGCTAATCAGGGGAGTATTAGTTTCTTTTGTTTTTAATTACCTTCTATTATCATAACTTTGATACTTTCGGGGAACATTGAGGACAATGTTCAGTTTAAGTGTAGGGAGGGAAAATAAAACGGGAACTTTGAAACTATGCTTATCCTTGATTATTTGCTTTGTCCAATTGTATTTGTGTAATAAACCATGAGAAAATGTCGGTTAGAGTAATTTTGGCACCAACTTTAAAATTTTTCATGACATATAGGAGTGGGCCATTAGTCTTAACAAATGCGTCTCACGGATAGGAAGTTATATGACTAGCACAAAAACCCTTTACCACCTAAATTCCACCAAAATGTGAGGATCGCCCTTAGATTAGTAGGAATTAAAGCATTCGTATTTAATGCTTAGTGTGTGAACCGGTAGTATAATAGATTCTAGAACTTGTTTTGTGATGCATCCCGAGATCGCTAGTAAGACTACACTTGTGTAGTTAGGAATAACTAAATGATAAGAGGCATTAGGATAACCCTTGTTTGATACCCGTAATATAGTTACTTCTTCCACATCGGTTGAGTAATTCCCCCACACCCTTTGCGTTGTACTCATCTTTAGTACACGATACCCCTAGTTAACCCCTCAGAGCCTATCCTTTTCGCGGTTCTCGTGATGTTTCGGTTTTCCGGAAAATCTATGAAGAGCATTGTTTACACCCCACCCCCAAATGTACTCCCAAATCGCCTTAGCCTACCTTGTATGCACTCACTTTTAGTGCATTATTGTTATCACACTAAACCCTTAGTTCAATTATCTAGTTGCTTGCATGAGTTGCTAAGTCGAGTCATATCCTTTGTACACAGTTTTGGGACGATTGGGACTCATGGGAAAAGTTAAAGTTTATGAAATGACTGAAAGGGAACGTAAATTCAAATTCCTTTTATTTGCGTAATAATGTACTCCAAGTGTTTTGATCTTTTCAATTCGGGTCAAATTAGTGTTTTGAGTAATAAAAACTCAAGTGTAGGGATGTGCCTATAAATCCCTATCATTTTGATGTTACCGTAAAGGATGGTAGAGTAAAAGTGTATGAAAAAAAAATCGAAAAAGAATAGAAAAAGAGAAAAGAAAAAAAAAATAGAGTGTTCAAAAAAAAAAAAAACATACGGGCTACCATCCTACATCTATTCTTTAAATTTATGTTTGTTTATTTCAGTTACCTAGATTTTAGAGTGTCGAGTCTTGGCTTAGCAACGCCATTCTTCGTATGCTTGTAACATAGAGATTTTTGACTTGCCACAACTAAATAGCCTATCCCACCAAACCCTTTGTTTCCCTGCCGTAAGCCTAACATTTCAACCCTTTATTGACCTCTTTGATAGTCTTTCCTAGGTGCTTACGCCAAAGCGATGGAGGTTTGATCTATTCTCAAGCCTATGGTAATCTATATACTAGGACCGGTTAATGAGTGTTTATCTTCCATTTTCAACTTGTTATATTTCATATACACCCGAGAGATGTGAGTATCCAAACAATCCATGTGAGGTGCTAGTATGTAATTTCCGTGCTTGTTATGACTTTTGCGGGGCTTATATGTGTTGTGGATTTTTTTAAACCAATGCTTCATGACCCCTAACTTATAAATTGACTGGCTAAAAGCACATTTGCTTGAGGACAAGCAAATACCAAGTGTAGGGATATTTGATAAGGTTTTAAAATATACCTTTTTGAGGGGTCGTTTAAGCCCTTATTTGATCACTTTTGTATCCGTTATTACTTAATATCGTTCCTTTTCACCTTTTAGGTCTCTCGAAGACAAATTGCTGGAATGACACTTATTTGGACGAAAAGGCGCGGATATACGAAGAAAATGGCCAAAGTCAAGAATTGAGCCACTCAAACTGCTAAAATACAAGGGGACGGCGTCAGGTGTTACCTGCGACGCCGTCGGAGCACATGTTGTGACAATACAGTAGCCAAATTTCTAATTTTCAAATGACGGTGTCAGGCTTTAAAAGAGTAGGTCGTCGCACTCAGACGGCCTAGATTTGATCCAGACGGCGTCAGAGGCTGAAGAGGACGGCGTCACAAGCATAAGGTGACGCCGTCGCAAGACTAACGTGGCCAAGACGAAACCCTAATGACGGCGACCCGACGGCGTCACAAATCATAAGGTGATGCCGTCGCGATTGTAATCTTATATATAGAATCCGAATTTTTCAGTGTGTAGTCTTTTGGAGTAAAAACCTAAACCGAACCAAGGCTGTCTTGTACAGTATTTTAGGGTTCCAAACCCTATCTTACATCAAGATAAGTGTTTTACTTAATTAATTCAATTATGTCTTCAATTACTTGTGTGTATGCTTGCATGTTCTCCATGTTCGGCTAATTTATTTGTGTGTTTGCTTAGGGAATATGAAACTTAATTATTGAATATTGATTGGTTGTCTCTTTTCTTAATTGTTAATGATCTAGTAATGCGATAGGTCATTCGTTGTGTAGTTAATGCTTGATTAATCTTTTTGAACCTTAGACTATAATACCTAGAGTAGTTGTAGGCTAAACCATCCAAAGAGTGCCTTAGAGTTAGAGTTTATAATTCCTAGAGATATTGTAGACGAGACCCTTTGGTAGTTTCAAAGAGTTAGGGACAAACGCATACCCTACGACTTTAGACATACAACGCGATTAAGAATAAGGACGTGACAATTCAACCATCAATAGGAGATAATTAAGGAGTAATAAAACCTAAGTGAACACATCTTTAAACTATCATACGAGCACACAATAATTAGACATAGACTACATACACCTTAGATTAGATAATTAGATAAGTAGAGTAATCGGTAGAAATACCAACCCCCAAATCCAAACCCCGAGATTCGTACCTTTCTAATTCCTAAAAAAAACATAAAAAGATAAAAAATAATCTTCCTCAACCCCAACCTTAGCGTAGTAACTTCTCACTAGCATTCCTATTCCCCTATAGAACGATATCAATACCAGTGGCTTACCCTAATACTACACTACAACGGTTAGGTTCACTGCCTAGGGTGTTATAAAACTTGCTCGAAGAAAAGGAAGTTCCTTTGACCCCGAACGACGCATGTAGCGTTATCAGCTGTCAAAGTTTCTTGTATCTAATGGATTCAGCAAAGGAGCAGTTGATCTGACATTGTTAACCAGAAAGTCAGGCAAACACTTAATTCACATTCAAATCTATGTTGATGATATTATTTTTGCCTCGACTGACCCCAATGAATGTGACCATTTTTCTAAGGAGATGGGCTCCAAATTTCAAATGTTAATGATGGGACAAATGTCATTTTTCTTAGGATTACAAATTTCACAAAGTCTCAAAGGCATTTTTATCAATCAATCTAAATATGATAATGAAATTTTAAAGAAATTTGGATTTGACACGTGTGACCCCGTTGACACTCCCATGGTGGAGCGTACCAAACTGAATGAGGACCACTTAGGGATCATGGTAGATCAAACAAAATATCGTAGTATGATTGGATCCCTGATGTACCTCACAGCCAGTAGACGAGACATCTTATTCACTGTATGCATGTGTGCTAGATATCAGGCTAAACCTACTAAAAAACACCTTGAAGCGGTTAAACGGGTCTTTCGGTATCTCCAAGGTACCATTAACATGGGACTTTGGCATCCGAAGGACACCAATATGTCACTAACAACATATGCAGATGCAGACCATGCAGGGTGTCAAGATACACGTCGAAGCACATCAGGTGGTGCACAATTCTTGGGAGAAAAGCTTGTAAGCTGGTCGTCTAAGAAACAAATGTGTACGTCGATATCCTCTACAGAGGCTGAATACACCGCAATGTCATCGTGTTGTGCTAAAATCCTATGGATGAGATCCCAACTATCTGACTATGGCTTTGACTTCAATAAAATTCCTCTATACTGTGATAACAAAAGTGCAATTGCTCTCTCCTGCAATAATGTTCAACATTCAAGAGCAAAGCACATCGACATTCGACATTATTTCATCAGGGAACAAGTGGAAAAAGGTGTGCTAGAAATTTACTTTGTGAGAACTGAATATCAGCTAGCAGACATCTTCGCTAAGGAACTCCCTCGAGAACGTTTTGAGATTATTCTTCCTTGTCTTGGACTCAAGAGTCTTCAACCTGAGACACTCAAACGTCTTCAAGAGGAAGCAGAGGAGTAAAAGCATCTCTTCATCTATTCTATCTGTACATATTTTCTCAAAAACAAAATACAAAATTATGAAACCAACAAAAAGAAAATAGAAAATTATAAAATCTTTAAAAAATCCATAAAAACTTGAAAAACTCGAAAATTTCCAAAAAATATTGTCATTTTCCTCATGTTTTTCTTTATTCGATAATATCTACGGTCCTTGTGTTGTCATTCAAAGAATGATACGGGTCTTTAGATGTTGTTCGAATGTACATAAACGTTTAAAAAAAACTTTTGAGAGAAGGTTAAACAAAGGCTTATAGTCATTTCAGTCTATAACCCATTTTATAAGAAAGAACAGAGCCATGCTTTACCTTATTTTTCAAATCTCATGCTCTGATTCTAAAAACAAATGTTTGTCACCAAAAAGGAAAATGTTGCTTTCACAAATATTTTTTCTTCTATCAATTCTTCTGAAAAATATTTGTTATCTAATGAAAACAAATTAACCAAAATAACTCGGACTAAATTTTTGAATTTAATCTGAACTTGACATATGTCAAAATCTCTATTTCTCAATCAACAATTAATGTCATTGATTGAGGGGGAGAATGATTTCAATTCAATCAAAAGGTTATTTGGCATGTTTTCATAAGATAATCAACCATGTTATCATTGGAGCTTAAAGTCTCAGATTTGATCCTTATCGGTTAAATGTTTTCATAAGCAAGTCACAATTCTCCTTAAAAGCTTTCAAAGACAATTTAAATCTGTAGAGATCACAAATCTCAAATGATTTGAAAATTGTGATCGGGGGAGAATTTATGATTTAAATTGGATTTAAACTGATAATTCGACAAATGGTTTATAAGTGATTGACAAGCTCTCCTCCCTACATGTGCCAAACGATTTCAAGTTTTCCATGCACATGTTAAGGGGGAGCATCTATATCAAACCATAAAGGATTGAAAAGTGATTGTTTTGTCTCAATGTGCATGCTCCATCTAATATGTGATAAATTCTTTTCGAATCTTGAAGCACATATTGAGGGGGAGCAACTCTTTTGAAAACCACATCCTCTCCTAAAAATATCTTTAAACAAAGTATGAAAAATACTAATTTTGATCGGGAAAGTGATGTTGATATCTTTTAGAAATTATTGATTAAAGAATCGAATCGTTCGTTCTTAAAATCTAAGATCTTCAAGTCCTCTTGCCTCCATGTGCCAAATCTATTTCAAATATGCGATGCACACATTGAGGGGGAGCTTTTTCTAAAAATATCAAAAAAAATTCAGGTACAAAATGTTTTGATCATGTATCACAAGTACTTGGATTGATTTTCAAATGGTTCCAATGGCAAAAGAACAATACCAAAAGACCGGCCAAATTTACTTTATGCATGGTGTTATAAGGATGGTTAGGTTAGGTATTTGTTCCCACGATCCCGCCAGAGCCGGAGGGATCTACCCAGGGACAATCCACTAGATAGTGTAGAGTCTTTAGGTATGATGAAAAAAAAGGAGAAAAATGAGAATATGGGAAGAGTGCGGACTGAGAAAGAGCTAGAACTGGAATAAACCCAACAAGGTTCTAGTAATGAAGTCTTGGTAAGAACTGAAGGGGTTGAAGAATGAAAAATAAATGAATGAGAAAAGGGTGAAAATAAATAGCCCTCTAATAATTCAACCTTAGGGCAGAAATTGGGTTCTATACATAAGCTACTGGTTGTTACCAAGGTAACACTGGTATTGAAGACAAGACATTATGGACCCAGTGACGCACTGCACTACATCTTCCCAAGCTACTCAAGTCTCTCTTAAAAAGGACTTGTTTCATTCTCACGAGGAACCTACATAGTCTATCGACTTTCTCTTAGAGATTGTTGATATTGAAGAAGGAGACCCTCTCCCTAGTCTCCGGCATAGGAACCAAATGTGCACAATTGAGTCTAGAGCCACGAGATCATCGAATAAATCTCATTAGGACACTGTCAATGAAGACTCTCTATTTCACACAATGTGGAAAGAGAGATTATATCCTAAGAGTCCTACGATTTATCCTTGTGGTATTGCCAGAACATCTGAGTGATATGCAAACATATTCACAAGGAAGATGGAAAGCATTCTGGAGCCAACATCAAATAAGCTCCTGGTAGGTGGCATGTGCGATCTATCCAATAGATCAACCGTGTGACAACTGAACAAAAACAATGGGGCGATTCAATATCTTGAATCAATCCTGGTTCAGGTTATGGATTGACGGATACCTTTGAAAAACCGGTCGTTGTGCTTAAAATTCTTTTCTCTAGCACATTGACTGTGTATTAACGTTTCAAAATTAAAAGCTGTTTATGATTGATAACTGATTTTCTTTAAAACCTTCGTTGTATTGCAAAAACATTTATTGGGCAGTACATGATTGTTTTTCAAATCATTTTCATCAATCATTGAATCTCAAAATTCGCTGGTTCAGTCCCTTCGTGTTGTCTTCTTTGAGACGCTCCGGTTTGAGAACGGCTAGAGCAGTTGCGAAACCCTGTCAAGGAAATTCTTCGGAATTCTACCTGATCATAGGCAGTACTTGTACTGATCAATGGGGAACCGTAGGCCGTGTACCTCAATTTAACGAAAGTGATCAAAGACACTTTCGTGTGTTTTATTGCTAACTGTTGTATGCAGGTATGCCCGATGTTTGCAGCTGATCAGAATGGATAGGTCAATCCATAGCCGCATGCTCACACAACACATTCATTTCTAAAGACATCATGATAAGTGCATCAATGACTCTGATATTTTCACTCCATGCTTCTGCTACCCTGCTGCAAATATCATGAATCAACTAAAGCTTCCGCTACTCTGATGAGAAGAAATCATGATCCAGAATGTGAGCATGTCGGTCCAATGTCACTACAACACATGATGGCGACACTGTTAAGGAAGAGCCAGAGATTTTTAGTGGCAGATGATCTCAAAGCTAGCTCAAAATTGATTATCACGTGGATCAGTTAAAGACCTCCACTCGTATGAACCAAAAATGCAAAACATGAAGACTCAAAGACTACGAGCTTCAGAGCAAATAACTAAAACAAGAATCCAAGAACAATTTAAATGTAATATCTGTTTGTATTCAATGTAATTTGAGGTGACCTCCCATAGGGGGATATTGTTAGGATTTGGAAAATCCAGTTGTTAAAGTATCGGTCACCTCAAGTGTATGTAATCGTTAGAAAGCTCGTAGTCATAAGTTATTTAATGTTAGGTAGTATTTAGTTAAGTAACACCGTGGAGGACGGACGGGTCTTTACCCACTGTATGCCTGATCCACAGCCCGTAGGTGGCGTTTATGTAAGATACTATAAATACTCTCTACCTTCCAAGGTAGAGAGTTGGAACTCATAATAATACTTTTACTTTCTCTCACTAAGTTCCTAAACCTCTAACTCTTTCTCTCTCTAAAACCTTATAGTATACGCCCCATTTGATCATGGTTTGATGTATTTATGAAATCCAATATGTTACAGGCACCAAAAACTTGATACGCTTACACGTGCATTTGGGGTCAAAGGATACTTCATTTTCTTCGAGCAAGTTTTTCAACCACCTAGGCACCGAACCTA
The DNA here is from genome assembly GCA_019973895.1 of Chrysanthemum seticuspe. Lineage (NCBI taxonomy): Eukaryota > Viridiplantae > Streptophyta > Magnoliopsida > Asterales > Asteraceae > Chrysanthemum > Chrysanthemum seticuspe. The sequence continues at coordinate 38,167,186 of BPTQ01000006.1, forward strand.
ATCACTGTAGTGTAGTATTAGGGTAAGCCTCGGGATTGATATCGTTCTCTAGGGAAATAGGAATTCTAGTGAGAAATTACTACGCTAAGGTTGGGGTTGAGGAAGATTATTTTTTTATCTTTTTTATATTTTTTTTAGAAAATTGAAAGTATGATCTCGGGGTATTGGATTTGGGGGGGTGGTATTTCTACCGATTACTCTACTATCTAATTATCTAATTACCTAAGCTAAGGGCTAGTCTATGTCTAATTGATGTGTGCTCGTACGATGATTAAAAATATGTTTACCTAGATACTATTACTCCCTATTACTCTACTATCTAATTGTCACATCCTTATTCTTAACGCGTTGTGTCTTCTAAGGTCGTAGGGTATGCTTTTCTCTCTAACTCTTTGAGAATACCTTAAGGTTATTGCCTACAAAATCTCTAGGATTCACAAACTAACTCTAAGGTTATCTTTGGATTTTTAGCCTACAATTACTCTAGGAGATTATAAACTAATGTTCACAAAGATTACTCAAGCATTAAAAACACAACAATGACCTATTGCAATCCTAAGCCAATTACAATTAAGATAAGAGACAACCAATCAATATTTAATAACTAGGTTTCATAGATCTAAGCAAACACACAAGTAAATTAGCCGGACATGGTGAACATGCAACCATACACACATACAATCGAAGACATAATGAAATCAATAAAGTAAATTACTTATCTTGATGTAAAATAGGGTATGAGAACCCTAAGATACTGCCCAAGACAAACCAAAATCATTTTAGGCTTTTGAATTCTACTTCCCTAAAAGTCTGAAAATTTGAATTTTATATATAGAGTTACAACTGCGACGGCGTCACCTTTTAATTGTGACGCCATCAGATCGCCGCCATTAGGGTTTCGTCTTGGCCAAGTCAACTTTGGGACGACGTCTCGTTGTGGTTGTGACGCCGTCAGCTTCAACTTCTGACTCCGTCTGAATCTGGATCTAGGCCGTCTGAGGGAAAAGGTCTTCGTGACGCCCTACTCTTCAAAGCCTGACGCCGTCAGGTACAAAATAGCAATTTCACTTCTGAGCCGTCCCAAATAGAGGACGGCGTCACCATTTGTTTGTGACGCCATCGGGTGCACTTCCAGCAGCTTGAGTGTCTTGATCTTGAATTTAGCCATTTTCGTCATATATTTACGCTTTTTCGTCCAAATAAGCATCATTCTAGCATTTTGCCTTCAAGAGACCTAAAAAGTGAAAAGGAACGAAATTAAGCAGTAACGGATATAAAAGTGAGTGATTAAGGGCTTAAATGACCCCTAAAAAATGTATCTTTTAAATCCTTATCAGCTAAGTCATTAAGTTCCTTACATGCAAGATTCGAAACAATATGTGCCCGACGCTAGCTGTGACAACTCGTAATTTCAGGTCATTTTACAAACTTCAAAATTTTACTATTCATCTCGGGAATTTACTATTCATCAGTTACTATTCATCATTTTACTATTCATCGTTTTTGAAGTCGATTTGATATTCTGAGAACGTATTTCAAAATTTTACTATTCACAAAATACTATTCATTCCCGGAGAAAAATCACTATTCATGATTCACTATTCATCATTTTTCGTAAACTAGGTTTACGGGTATCAAATACGCGTAACCTTGAGGGTTTAGATGCGTATTTATGAAAAATCATTGAGGACATTTCATATAGACAAGATTTAGTCTACATATCATTAGTAACATCATCATCATATTAGTTCATGCATGGATTTGCATATTGCATTTAACGTATATTTTCCTATTAAATAAACGCTATCGCATAATCATTTATTTTGAATAATTGATCCGACACTTCCAAAAATTATTCTAATATATTTTTATACTCATTTTAAGACTATAAATATTATATTATTAGTTTACCCGATGTTTTCAATTTATTTTATATATAAATTGTTATATATATATATATTTACCATGGTTTTCGTAAATTCTACTCGATAATTATTATTTCACTCAATTCTTGTAAGAAATATATTTTTATAATTTTTACGACTTTGATATACTTTATTTTGTTCCGTTAAAATGCATTTCTAGCTAACGCTATACTAAATACCTAATTATAATTACTTATTACACATTATACTTAACAAATAATACTTTAACTCATCAAAAATACATACCCCCCCCCCCCATTAAGCCCCATGGCCGGCCACCCCTTATCAACATAAGTGATCAAATTGATTTTTACTACTACGGGGACACATATACAATATAGACCAAGATATTTACTACACCAATTATTATCCTAACACAAAACACATACTACACACTTACTTAAGGTGAAAAAAAAGAGAAACCTCTCCATTCTCATCACCATATTTGGCCAAGATCAGAACCAAGCAAGAATCACAAGATTTTCAAGGATCAAGTAATTTTATAAACACTAGATTACTTCTAATTAGGTTTTGAAATAAAAACCTAGGAGTAACTAGGAAACCTTGTTCCATAAACCTCATCATCATACTAGTAAGAATTTCATGATCATTATTAATATTTCATATTCATACTAAAGTTATTTTTATCATGCTTGAAAGAAAACATGCAAGTTTCATGTGTATCTATACCACTTTTTATTGTTTTTAGTACTTATAATGAGTATATATCATCCTATAATTAATCCCTTGAAACATATCATTTTTGATGATGTTTAAGAACCCATGACACCCTAAGAAGGTGTATGGTAGGTTTAGAATAGATTTGGTGTTGATTTGAAGTGGTTAGAATAAGTATTACACTAGATATATCACTTTCGACAAATTAAAAATAAGGTCTGAACATTTTTGTAAAATCTGGAAATTTCAACAGGTTATAAATTATTTTGGGCTAGATATTATGAAAATATACTTTAAAATGAAACCGTGGTTGCTTGAACGGGTGAAAACGGATTTATAACGAAGAAGTTATGCTATTTTCAAAGTTTAACGACGAAAACTATATTTTCCGAAAAACTGCATGCTGTCCAGAAATTTCAAGGGTCAAAAATGAGTTTTAAGCGTTATCTAAATGAGTCGATTTATCAAAAATATATTAGTATACTTTAACACGAAGCTAAGGACATATAAAACGTAGAAAACGGACTTATAACGACTAAATTACACGCGTTTAAATAAGGTTAACGTAACTATTATATATAAGTATAAACACTTATATATTTTCTATTAGCCAAACTAGTTGTCGCTAGTGACCATGTTTGGAGTCATTTTTCACATCGATAGAATACTTTTTAGAAAATGATGTCTTATAGTAAAAAATGAGTTCACCTAGCCTATTTTCCAAAATGTTCAACCGTTCGTCAAACAGAGTTGTAACGAATAAAATGTGGTCACTCAAACTTTGCCGAAAACTAACCTTAAACAATATTTTTAGTCCGACCACCCTACTTCATCTATATTTTTCTCCATGATCGAGACCTCTATGATCAAAAGTTAAAAGCTAAGACTTTTAGATAATGTGACAAGCTTTCCAAAACCATTGAGTTTGTTTTCTAACACTCGATATTCACTATTTTACGACTAGCCTTTCGAGGTCATTTAGCCATTTTCATGAATTGTCAAAGTGTATTGTTTTGAGACGAAAAGCTATAATTTCTTGATAAATCACTAAACGACTATCGTAGGATGTTGTTTCAACGAAAATACTTGTAAAGTATTTTATAACATGACGAGATGTCATAAACATATATTTCGACGATAAACTTCATTTTCAAAAATGTAGAAGTGGTATGGATATCATGTGAATTTGCATGTACGACATTGTTTCATGACTTATATTAGATCCTATAATTCATAATAGGTTGCAGTTAGAGAATTGCACCTCATTTCAGTGTATCCACTTTTGTCATCATAATCATTACATCAGGTGAGTTTCATAGCCCCTACTTTTATACGTTTTGAATTACTTTTAGGGGAGATACATGCTCAACTATTTTCATTTATTTTCATAAGTACTTTAAACATTTAAGGATCACTGTGAGTCATAGCCCCACTTTTCTCGTTTTAACTATTTATCAAATTCTTTGGGGGAGATACATGCTCAACAACTTTATGACAATCATGATTATTTGCAAACTATATGTTTATCTGAACTTAATGTTTAGTCATACGAAGTAACAGTATTGCCATGCTTAGAGTTTCTATATCATAGACCATTGAGCTAACTGACTTGGTATGATCACGATCTAATGGACTTGGTATAATGTTGAACTAGCGGTCTTGGTATAATGTTGAACTAGCGGACTTGGCACAATCATGAACTAATGGACTTGGAACTATTTGAAACAATACTTATTATGTGTTATATCAATTGACTATTGATACATTAAGTTATGTGAACTCATTTGATGATGTGTACTTGAACATAAACTACATATATTGTGCAATGGGTTGTAAACACAGAATTTGCAAGTTTTTTATAGGCGAAACTTAGAACTGAGTTGATTTGCAATGCCTTTGCTGCATGAACGTTCTTTAAAGGTTTTTCATGACAACACAAACTCTGTGAACTCACTCAACCTTTGTTTTGACACTTTTAAGCATGTTTTATCTCATGTATCTAAGGCATACACTTCATGGCATGCGTGTGGACTTATCATAGAGTCGTGGTGACGACGCGTCTCACATGGGATTTTTGCACTTTAAAAACATCGTTTGGCTTGTATCAAACTTATTTCCGCACATGTTGATTTTCATTTGGGACCTATACTTTGTAAACTCTGATTATTTTACTAAATCAAACGATGTATTTTCCAAACAACACTTTAGGTCATTCAATATAACTATAACTGTGATGATATGGCAGTCATCCCCCAGGAATTTCATTCCGCTGCAAAACAGGTATTTTGGGGGGTGTGACACTAGCATCTTAGACACACATTGCTAACTTCTTAAGTTCCTCCTTCCGAACGGTGATCCTTTGATCAATTCTTATCAACCCTCGCTACCTACTTCCCTAGGGTCCTTTGGTCAATTTTCCTAAGCAAGTAAATAAAACCGCAACTTAAAACTACCGAAGCTAGGGTAACTACCAACTAACTATGCATGCATACACTAGAAACAATAATAGAATTGCGAAAAAATAAACAACACAATCAAGGAATCATAACTAGGCTAGCACCAAAGGTTTTACTGTTGTCAAAAACTTTGACCTTGCCGTTATTCTTGCACGAAGGATTGTTTTCTTCTAATCCTCTAAGCTATTTCACAATTCGTTTCACAATTAATTTGGAAATCGATTCGCCGCCCTGCTACTATATTATAAACTGAACTTCGGTAGGGATTTCGCCCCTCTATCTGGGTAGTTGTTGGTCGTGTCACCAAACCTGCTCAGTCTCTGCTAATTGAAGAAATGAGCGCTATGGACAACCTTGCCCGCCTATATGTGAAGGAGATTGTTGCACGTCATGGAGTGCCGACTCCTACCATCATTGATCGTGAAAGTCGCTTCACATCAAGTTTCTAGTAATCACTCCAAAATCCATAAGAACAGGTTTTGGTATGAGTACCGTGTATCATCCACAAACCATTAGCTAGAGTGAAAGAACCATTCAAGTGTTAAAAGGACAAGTTTCGTGTTTGCGTGATCGTTTTGGCAGTGGTTGGGATAGACACCTCCCATTGGCCGGATTCTCCTATAACCATAGCCACGTTGTACGAGGCACTTTATGGTTGAAAATTATGCTCAACAATTATCGGGATTGAAGTGGGGGATACCCTACTTGCTATCCCGAAATTGTTCATGCAACTACCGTGAAACTATTCTGATCAAAAGCAGAATGCAAACTGCCCGCGAATCATCAGAAGAGCTATGATGGACGAATGACATGAATCTTTGAGACTCCATGATTGGAGACGAAACTAAGCTTAGAATCTCACCATGGGTAGTGAGATACGTTTAGTAAATGTGAAAAGCTTAATCGTTGTTGTGTTGATCCTTTTAAGACTCTTGCTAGAGTTGGACTGGTAGCTTATAGACTTGAGCTACCGCCAGGACTTAGCTATTCATGACGTTTTCATGTGTGTAATCGGAGGTAATGCCTCGTTGTTGAAAATGATTGTTGTCATTGCTGGAAGATACCCATATTGACGAACGCCTAAGCTGCATTGAGGAACCTATCGAAATCATGAATCGTGAAGTCAAACAAATTGAGCAGAGTCATTTTCCTATTTTTTTTTATCAGTGGGACTTTAAGAAATGTCCTGAATTCATGTGAGAACCTGAAGATGGACCCTTGAGAAAGTATCTATATCTCTTTTCAAATCTAACGGATAACTCGAATTGATCGTGAGGACGCGATTCCATTAAGGAGGGAATTCTGTGACAACCTGCACTTTTCCAGATATTCATTTTTCATTGAATTATATCTTTTTATCCTTTACGAACCTTCCTGAGCTCGTTTGACGAGAAAACGATAAAGTTATATCACGAAACATAAATTTTAGACACAACGCATACTGGCACAACCGTTAGTTTGATTTGATTTTTATATTATGATAATATAGTCGTATTTACATTTATTTTTATCAGAAAAATCGTTCCCGACGCAATGGCACAAGTTTCGTAATTTTTCTCGCACGTTTGCTCGTCCAAATATGTCCCGAATCGATTATTTACAAAAGATTTCCTAAATTATGGATTTCGTCCCTGTGATATTTTCATTTACCCTTACCCTATACTTTAGAAAATGGCAAAACAAGTCCCTCCAGGGGTATTAATACCCCCACTTTTCCCTCTCCCCTCATTTTACACATATTCACTTTCTCTATTAAATTTCCCTCTCTCTCTCTCTCTCTCTTCTCTAATTCCGGCCGCCGGCCACCACTATTTTCCGATCACCGTCGGCCACCACCGTCGTCGGAAACCGCCGCCACGCGCCACCGAAAAATACAAACTTAACACCTAAACGTAGATCTCGTCCTTGTGATTACGTTTATGGGTAGCACGCGCATTCAAACCCTACAACGCGCCCTAGATCTACGATCTTAGGTTCGAACGATTAGGGTTTTTATAGTAAACGTTGCAACGGGTTCTAGATTGGTGAGTTAAGAGTTGTACTCGTAAAGAAACCTCCAGTTTCTCCTCATTTCCTCTCTTTCCTCACGGTAAACGCGACACACCCGTTGACATTGTTTAATTTCTATCTTGAATCATATATTTATTGTTATGTTTATGTTTTCGTTGAATCAAGAGTCAGAAAAACGTGTTTTGATTATGATTCATGTGGTTAACAAACGGTATGCGTGTGGTAAATTAGATCTAAAAGTGTTTGGTTGTTGTTTGTCGAGACGACTCAAGTTAACTCACGAGTTGAATCAACTCAATGAACCGAGTCAACTCGTCTGAGTTGACTCAGACCCCATTTGACCTCTGGTCAATATGAATATGTTCGTGGTGTGGATTTCGGTGTCGGGTCGTGTGTAACCCGAATGGGTTATGGATCAAACCCGTTTGGTCTTAGTAGTGCTTGGATTATTTTTATTGTTTAGAAACTACCCTCCTTGAATTTGATAACATAGTTATTTAAATTGGTAATAAGATTTTTAAATCTAACTGATTTTGGTTGTGGGGTCCGGTTAAACAAGGGTATACTATAGTGGCGGAGCCAAGAAACGTGATCACGAGGGGCATCGAGCGATAATAAGGTTTTTAGTGTTGCGTGATACAAGTCAGGTCGGGTACTTGGGTTTCAATAAAGGCAACAAAAGTGTCGTATTTCAATGCAATTTGGCACTTATTATAGACTAAAAATAGAAGAAAAAGAAACATACAAAATATTTTACAACTGAAACTCAAATGCTTGCCAATCATTGTGTTGATTTTATCTAAAATACAACATTTTGAAAAAATGAAGTATGATATGTCGCTAAAAAGTCACGGTTAAAAAAACTATCGTATTGACAAAAATCATTTACATGAACGCATGTATTTATCATGTTAAACCTTTCAAAAGATGAAGATTCTACCCGTTTAAATTTGTGTAAAGATAAGACGAAACCCGTAAATTAATCGATCATAAGTTATAAATTACTCAAAACAAAAATCATAATAAATTTTCACATATACACATGAGAATTACTGACAAACTCAAAGATGCTAAACGAATACATACTACATTAACTTTTAAAATAAAAACTATTCTACATAGCTACTTGTATCAAAGAGGGATAAAAAGAGTATTGGGTATCAATTTCTATTAAATTAATTTACTTTTTAAAATATTAATAAAGCAAAGGAGCTTTCTATTATCACGTGACATAACATGGCCCACAACCCATTCCTCATCACAGTTCACCTTCACTCCGCCTAATTTACCTTTTTATTCTCCATTGTTTTCGACGATACAGTTAGAAGCAGATTCCACATTAAAAAGCTCTGCTTTTTGGTAACCTTTGAGATTGTAGAGGGCACTCTGACTATTTACCTGGGGGCACTAGTCATATTCGTTACTGGTATCAATTTTTTTCCTATGTACTTTTTGTATTCATAAGAGCTTGGTTGGGGGCAATGCCCCCAACTACCTAACATATGGCTCCGCCCCTGGTATACTAGATTCGGGTGTGTTTGTTATTTCCGCCACTTAATGGAACCTATCTCAGCAAGTAATAAAAGATGACAAGTTATATCAATGAGACATAATATAAAATGTGAGTTGACACAAGAGATAGTAACATGGAAAAAGACATTATACAAGATATGGTAGTTTATACCATAGTTTTATCAAAGTGATATACTAATTACCGACTTGTGGATATATAACTTTTCAACATTTTATTTTGTTACAAATCATATGGAACTAAAAAGGAAACTAATCATTTGAGAAACAAATAAAACCATTAGGTAATTGGCGAATTAGGTATTGTCAAATACGGGTGTGTTGTTTTCCTAATGGACCACAAAGCTCATGACACTGAATATTACATTGTTTTATTTCGAGTTGATTTTATTTAACTTGTGTCAAAAATTTTAGGTTTGAGTATTGAGATAATTGGCTAATGTAAATTGTTTACTGGTTTAATTATGAACATTGGTAAGTTAGGATAAGTTGTGATACTTGGTACATTTCGGATACAAATTGGGATTTGATACTCCGGGTGCGGTTAATAATGAATAGCGAACTAAATTGGTAAATGGTGACTCGACACTTTGGACATTTATTAGATTATAATTATTGGACATGTATCGACATCTATTTAAACATTGGACGTTGGACAAATTAGAGTTATTGGACTCGAAACGAATACAATATATTAGACTCATTGTGAATTTAATATGTTTGATTCGCGATAGATACAATAAAGAAAAACTGTCTAATAACCAATGAATACTTTTATGACATTGTTTTGAGGAATTTGATTTTAATAAAGTCAAGATGACTTGGGAATGTTTTATAAATGGACACGTCATGCCAAAATGTATAAAAACATTCTAAACTTGTGTTTTTAAATGCAAATCCCTTTTATATTTATAAAACCCAACAAGAATCTAAGAAAGTGTTATTTTAAATAGTAAAACCTTTATTATTTGAATTATAAATTCAAACTTATCATTATTATAAAACATAGTTGTTTTATGCAAACTATTTGGGATTAAGGGTAAATACCGAAACTACCAATTGACTTGTTTATTGAAGTAATTACGTGTCTTTATTATCTTAGCATCTTTCTGGTCATTGTCTTCTCGACTATTCTATCATGATATATTGATATATATATATATATATATATATATATATATATATATATATATATATATATATATTATGCTTTTGGCGTGCGTTCTACTTGGTGTGAGTCATGCTTGGGAACTATAATATACTTTTAGCGTGAGTTGTATGTCGAGTCTTGATCTTTTACCACCACACGAAACGTAAAACTAAACTTTTTGAGATATTGATAATGGACTTTTGAAATTAACGATACAAGTATTCCACGAAAACTAAGACACATTGTCTTTCGAAAATTCATTTGCCTTGCTAGACGTATTCTGAGATAGCAAATTCCTATTAGGTTGTGCCGATGTAGTACATTTGTGCTTGTACTCTTTGGATATCGATGTGCCTTTCTTCGTGAATGGATTGTGCTTACTCCTTGATGCCAGTCGTGTCAGTTGTGATTCTTGCATAGTTTCGGACCGAGGTGAGTTTCATAGCCTCACTTTTATTCGTACTTTGCTTTATTTAATCTTGGGGTGAGAAAACATGCTCTTGTTTTGACTGGACCATTTATGAAACTATACTTTGCTTGCGGTTATTATGTAGTCTAGGCTAAGGTTTAGCCTCTCTTTATCTTGCCAACTATTAGGCCTTTTATTCATGTTGTAGGTAGATCTATCGTGATTTACCGCCCCGTCTTGGACTTGTTTGCCCGACTTGCCAGGGTGGCACCTGAATTTGTGGTTGCAAAATTTGCCATGACGTATAACATCTTGGTTTTTGGGTTGTGATTTGAGTATGCTGGTTGCTTATATGCTACGACTTACTTGCGTAATAAGAGAATTTACTGTTTGGTCTAATTACTTTGTTATTTATTTAAACCTATGAACTCACCAACGTCTTGCTGACTTTTTAGCATTTTTTTCTCAGGTATTTAATAAGTATGTCTTTGGTAGCTGAATTAGGAGGCGCTTGGCAGTGATGGCATGGCATGATCATAGACGACTCTGATACTTGTACTTGGTGACCGCTTATTATTATGGGCCTATTTTCGCATTAAACTTAATTGTAAACTTTGATTATATTGCATAAATGGGTTTTCTTTAGAAAAACCCGTTATTCTATACTTGTGTTGTGATATTGATTAGTAGCACCCAAAACTTGTATGCTTCCGCTAAAACCCGATTTTTCAGGGTGTTACATTATAATGTAAAGAAAACTTACATGTTTAAGCAATCATTTAGAGTTATCCACGAAAAGTATAATAATTAATATACTAATATATTCATCATTGATTTAGTGTTGGAATCACTCCTAAACTATATTTCAAGTGTTTGTAATTAACATGTAATAGGTTGCTTAATTAGGCTTTTATGTTTGTATTAATGCCAAGGCTTATGTAGAAAGCCCATAAGCCTTGGCCCATGTCCAATAAGGAAAGGAAGGGAACTTGTGTGTTGCCCTAGTTCCTTTCCCTATATAAGTTCTTGTAAACCTTTATTTGAAGGTTGGTTGTTCACTTTACATAATATCCTACGCATAACTCTTCTTATATCATACGTGTATATTGTGTTTGTGTGTTCATCCGATCACTTCTTATCTCATTTCTTATACATTGATGCTTGTGTTACAACATGGTGACCTCACAGTGGTATCATTCGCCATCTAGTTGGGTGAAACATATTTGTTTTTGAAGTATTTTGTCATATGCGTGAGTTTTTGTACTACAACCCTTTCATACGCTTAAAGCTTCATTTTTTACACTTAAAAACTCAAGATTCTTGTGGTTTAAGGTTTATTTAGTGTTAAAGTGTGCGTTTTTACTATCAAGTTTGAAACTTTACGTGTGTAGAATAGTTTTTGAACTTGGTTTTATTTGTGTGGTTCTGTCTACGCGTAAGGGTGTAAGTTCTTTTGATTCATCAAGTTTCATACTTTTGTGTTATTTTGGTGATATTGAAGCTATTTCATCATTAAAATCAGGTTTCTAAACATTTTCAAGCATAAAAATCTTTTTTGGTGATAGTTGGTACTTTTTACTCGTAACAAAACCCTAGTTTTACTTGTAAGCTTCAAAGTCTATGCCTAAGCATCTGTTACGCGTAAGCTTATCATCATTTGATCTTCAGTGCTATTGGTTTACTCAGTGTTTTCTTGCTTGGATAAGCCTGAAAACACTTCGACTTTGGATATCTTTTACACTGTTATAAGTGTAAAGGATTTTTGGGTAAAACCCTAGTTTTACACCTAAGCTAAACTCTTACGCGTAGAATTCTCTTTGCCTAAGCATTTTCTTACGCCTAAGCCTGTATTATGCATAAGCAAATATTACGCATAAGAATTCTACTACTAAGCCTTTTGTTTACGCGTAAGCTAAGTTTTCCTCAATTCTACGCGTAAGCTATCTTCTACGCGTAAGTTGGTTTTTACGCATAACAAACTTTCTACGCCTAAGCTGGTTTCTACGCATAAGGTTACTTCATCAACATTGTTTCATTCGACTACAAAGATCCATCATCAACACAAGTTTCAAGATGTCTCAACCACCATACTCTAGCTACTTTCCTCACGTGTATCCTCAACAACAATAATAACAATTCTGATGGATCTAGACACACACCTTGTGTCAATGATATTTTGTAGAATATTATTAAGCACGCGGAATTTACTTAGTAATACTTAGAAGATGGATTATATGATGTATTGTAAGTAAACACATATTAAACACAAAACTTAAGCTCCAATATTATTAATGAATAATACGAGTGATCTTGCTTATCACTAGGGTTACACATTGAAGCCTTTGTGAGTAATACGTAGGTAATTAGACAAGTACCTAAGACAATGACCTAGGACCTCCTTTTATACAACAAGGAGTCCTTTACAAGATAAGTATAAAGCTAACATTATAGAATATACACAAGATCTATTATATACTTATCTAAACACATTTCCTAATCGTTATCTAATAGCAGTGGTAATAATGTAATAGCAGTGGTAATACGTTTTCACTGCTAGTGTTAATCCGAGCAGTGTAAACCACAACTATCCGTGGTAACAGATTATTCCCAACAATCCTCCCCTAAACTTATGATTTCTCTGCAAATCAATAAGTTTCTTCAATCTGCATTATCTTCAAGGATTTGGGCAATTCAACCAAACACTTCACTTCTTCCTTAAGTTCTGTATGGCTCTGGAACATTGATCTTGAAGCCTTAACAATGCTCTGACCTTCTCATTGTCTTCATGAACTCTTATTGTAGTACTAAGCATCACAGTGAGAGTTCCAGCTCTGAGTGGATATTCTTTCTCAGCAAACATGAATTCATCAACTCTTTCTGCTGTAGAAATATGATGAACTTCACATGAATCATAGTAAAACCACCATGAACATGAGAATTTCTAGAAGTCATCATCAACATTTGGTTCATAGAGCCTTCTAAGATTAATCCATAACTGCATCTCCTTTGTATCTTTGAGATCTTGAGCATCAAAACTTTCTTGAACTAACCTCCATAGTGTATCAAGGTCATCTCGGTCAAAAGCTTTAATAAGATCTTCAAATGTCATGAATGATGAAGTTTCACCACCTAGCCTTGTGATTTTCCATGTTGGAGCAAAATTGCTAGCAGTGTAAACTTCCCAATCAATGATAGGATGTCTTACTTGCAGTGGTTCTGGATAAAAATCTTCTTCTTCAATTAAAATCATTCCAGTCAATTGTTCTTCAGTGAATTTCTCAGTAGGAATTTCTTGTTCTTCAGCAACCTTAGTCTTCTTAACAGTCTGAGAATCACTTTCTTTGGCCTTTCTCTTTAAATTTGGAATCCTTCTTGCTTCTTCTTTAGAGCCCATTGGAATAAAAGCTTTATCATGTCTTAGAACTCTGTAGTAAGCCTTTTCAACTTGATCATCAGGCATTCCTTTGAATTGATGTTTCTTCCAACCACCAACATGACAACAATAAGTCTTCATATATGAAAGGATTTGTGCCTTGGTTGGTTGTCTTTGTTTCTTTTTACCATTTTTGACTGAATTGATCACATCTTCAACTGCTTGATTGTTCTTCATTTGAATGAAATCCTTCAACTGAGTAGTTCTTTGTTCTTCAGTTAAGGATGCATCAGCTACCAGGTCAATTGCCTTTTTCTTGATTATTTGATTATTAGCAATCAAGAACTCAATATCATCTTCAGTAGGAACATAGCTAAACTCTGGAGTCTTCTCTCTAAGAATTGTAGGTTGAACAGTGGAAAGTGGATCTTCTTCCATTCTATCCAATCTTTTAGTCTCCAAAAAGCTTGCAACTTCCATTTCTTCAAGCTTTTTCTTTTCAGCAACTTGTTCTTCTTCCATCTTCTTAGCAATTTCTCTATCAAGAGCAATCTGTGCTTGTTGTTTCTTTAAGATCTTTCTTCCAGTTTGCTCTTCACTTTCCATAACTGCTTTACCTTTGTTTTTCTTCAGTTTATCAAATTCTTCACTTGCAGTGGCAATTGGCTCTGCAGTGGAAATGAAATCAGTGGTAAAATCAGTTGCAGTACAGAAAATGTCTTGATCATCAAGTTGCTCTTCTTGAGTATTAGCCCCCTTTGCTCCTTTACTTGTATCTCCTTTATCTTCAAAATCAATTTTCCTCCCCTCAATGCCAGTACCTGTTTTCCTCCCCTGTTTGGGAGAATTTCCCAAATCATGATCAAAACCAGCTGAATCACCATCAGTAGGTGAGGATGAAGATGAAATCACCAACTTAGCAGTTTTCTTGTGCTTTTTCAACCCATTAATCTCTTCCTTTAAGGTCTGAATCTCCTCTTTTAAGTGTTTAACATCCTTGGCATGCTGCTTCTTGACATGTGCCAAGTCCTGCTGTAGAGATTCAACCTGCTTGCCTAACTTTGTACACAAAACCATCAATTCCAAATGTTGCACACTGCCCTCATCACTTCCAACTGTGTTACCTGTTGGGAGAAGTGAATCATGGGGCAAAGGCTCAGATTCCTCCCTAGTTGGACTAGGTGGAAGTCTAGAACCACCACTGCTTGTTCCTAGACCAAAAGGTTCAGAAATTTGTTGTGTTGTCATGAGAGGAGTTGGCTGTTTAGACCTTCTCTCATAGGTTTTAGAAACTGGTGGAGTATAATCAATGTTTGGAACATTGATTATGGGTGTGTTTTGTTTAGTTGTAATTTTAGCAAGCATTTGAGGAAGGAGAGGTGTAAAAATCATATTGCCATCTTTGTTCAAATTTTGAAAAACTTTAGGCTTAAGGCAATTGATTTTATAAACATTGGAATGGGGTTGCAGTTGAAACTCATTTAGCACTGCTTGCACAAACCTTGGATACATTAAAAATTTTGTTTTACTCTGTACATTGCCTTTCATACTTGTAAAAATATAATTTGACCAGTTAAAATTCTTATGAGTGACTAGACAAACCAAAGGATAAGCCATGGTTGAACTAAATTGCTCATAAGATGTTTTCTTAGGACTAAGACAATGTAACAGAATATGAATCAAAAATCTCCAGTGGGGACAAAAACCACTCTTTTTGAAAGTAGCCTTTTTGTCAGTGGTATCATACCCCATGGATGATAAAGTATCATGAATTTCTGGCATAGGTAATGTGATGAGACCATTGAGATCACCCAATTGGAGTACTCTCCTCAAGGATGCCTCAGTAACATCAATAGTTACCCCATCCACAGTGGGTCTTAGAGCATCCACTGTTTCATGTGTATCTCCAATCTCAAGTGTTATGGACTGAGCAGAAGTCCAAAACTGTTTGATTTGAGAGATATAGATTGTGGGATTTAAAAGCAAAGCATACCTTATATGTGTGGTATGAAGAAAGTCCACAATCTGATGAAAAACATGGCCACTCTTCTCGTTAGACTTTTGTAGGTAGGCCACTAGGTTGTGCTCATCTGCAAATTTTAAAGAAGCCATAGAAACTTTTGATGAAAAACAATATTATGTCAGTAAGAATTGAAGTAATTACTAGCCAATTGAGATAAAAGATATATAGAGGATAAATATTAAAATAAGAAGGTAGATAATTCTCTAAAAATTTACCCTATATATATGGAAAGCAAGTTTTTCTACAACGGCTAGTAAAAAATTTGTTACTGACACAATCAGTTGTAACGGCTAGAACAACAGTGGTAAAATAACACTGTCAGTGGAAACTGTGAACTAGCAGTGGTAATTTTTAACAAAAATTTCAAAGAGCAGTGGTAAATAAAATCATATTAAAACTAGACTACTCTTATCATAGTTTTTAGCAAACTACCAGCTATCAACGGATTTAATATGTCTTTACCATGAGCCGTTTGCATTGGACTAGCTAACTCTTAATCATAAAGAATATGGTGAGTTGATAACCATATAGTTTTTGGTAAACTATCAACCATAAACGGATTTGTCAAGTCTTTACCAATAGCCGTTTGCTTTGGACTAGTTGATTCTTATGTGGATAAGACATGGTGAATCAATAACCATTTGTTGTGTATCTCAGATATACACCTTTTAAAATCAACTCCCATCAAAGCTTGATAAAAACATAAACAGGAATACAAGCAAACATATACAAACTCATACAACAATTTCAGTACCCAACAGCCTCCCCTCAACACCAGAGAACATTTTGACAAAAAGATTATGGATTTAGCATTCCAATACTTGTTACCAAGTACTGAAACCTTCCCACATCAAGTCCTTTTGTTAATAATTCAGCATAGTTGTCATCAGTATGAATTTTGACAACTTGAATTAATCCCTTTTCATAGCAATCTCTAATGAAATGGTGTCTAATTTCAATATGTTTGGTCTTTGTGTGTTGAACAGGATTCTTAATGATGCAAATGGTACTGCTATTGTCAATATGGATGATGGTATTCATGAAATTGTACCCATAGTCCAAAAGTTGATTTTGAAGCCATAGAACTTGAGCACAGCAACTTGCAGCAGCCACATACTCTGCCTCAGTTGATGAATTAGCCACCATAGTTTGTTTCTTGCACTGCCATGACACTAATCTGTTGCCAATAAATTGGCATCCACCTGTTGTAGATTTTCTATCCAAGCTAGCTCCAGCATAGTCACTATCTGAGTAAGTAACCAGATCTAGAGGAGAATCTCTGGAGTACCACAATCCCAGAGTAGGAAATGCTTTAAGATATCTGAAAATCTTCTTCACAGCAGTCAAGTGAGAGAACTTGGGAGTAACTTGAAACCTTACACAGGCACACACTGCAAACATGATATCCGGTCTAGATGATGTAAGATACATCAAAGAACCAATCATAGACATGTACATGTGCACATCAACAACTTCACCACTATTTTCCTTCAGAAGTAGAAGTGTAGTCTTGTCTGTAGGGGTGCTGGATAACTTTGCATCAGTAAACTTGAACTCCCTTAGTATCTCAGCCACATATTTATCTTGATTGATGAAAATACCATCTGGCCTCTGTAGTACTTGAAGTCCCAAAAAGAATGTGAGTTCACCCATAGCACTCATCTGGAATTCTTCTTTCATCAGTTTCTCAAATTCTTTGCACATCCCATTCTTTGTAGATCCAAAAATGATATCATCAACATACACTTGAACAAGCAAGATATCATTCTTTTCTTTCTTAATGAAGAAAGTTTGATCCACTCTGCCTCTATGAAACCCATTAGCAAGAAGATAAGTGGTTAAGGTTTCATACCATTTCCTTGGTGCCTAATGCAAGCCATACAAAGCTTTAACTACCCTGTAAACTTTGTCAGGATATTCAGGGTCTTCAAAGCCTGGAGGTTGTGAGACATAAACCTCCTCATCAATCTGCCCATATAGAAAAGCACTTTTTACATCCATTTGATAGACTTTAAAGCCCATACAAGATGCATAGGCTAAGAACAACCTTATTGCTTCAATTCGTGCAACTGGGGCAAACACTTCTTCAGAATCAATACCCTCCTCTTGAGTGTATCCTTGAGCCACAAGCCTAGCTTTGTTTCTGATAACAATTCCTCTTTCATCCTTCTTATTTCTGAACACCCATTTAGTACCTATTACCTTCTTGCCAAAAGGCAAATCACAAAGCACCCATACCTTCTAAAGCTTAAATTGGAGCAACTCTTCTTGCATTGCTTCCACCCAACTTTCATCTTCAAGTGCCTTGTAAACATTCTTTGGCTCCATTTGTGATAGAAAACACATAAAGAGACATTCATTCTTGCCTTCATGAATCTTAGATTCATATATTTTGCTAATGAATCCATGGACATCAGGCTGCTTAGTTTGTCTTCTAGTCTTCACAGGTGAATAGACATCCCCAATCACATTTTCAAGAGGATGTGATTTATGAATAGAAGTGTGGAGAGTCTGAGGAACTGCAATCTCACTTAGCATATTTGAGATTTCAACATCATTGGCTTGAGCTTCCTCTGTAACTGGAGTTGTAGTTTCCATATCTGGTGTTGTAGTGGAAACGTTTTGCCTAACAGTGGAATCTGAATTTCCACTGTTTCAGAATATTCAGCATTCAAGTTACCATTTCCTTCCTTTCCCAAATCACTGGAAGGATGAGCATCTCCAGTTTTTGGTATATCATCATTATCTACATAGTCCCAAAGAGGTAGACTGAATTCATCTTGATCATCTGCATGATCCTTGCTTGGTTCATCATCATCAAGAAACTTTTCTGAACCTGCAAAATCAAAAGAAGATGTTCCTGTAGAAACAGCCTTTCTGGACCAGTTCCTTTGACATTCACTTTGTTTTCCAGGAACTCAACATGCAGATTCTCTTCAATCTTTTGGGTTCTTAAGTTGAATACTCTGAAAGCTTTACTAACCATGGAATACCCAACAAAATACCCTTCATCAGCCTTTTCATCAAACTTGCCCAGATAATCTATGGTATTGAGAATAGATACATGACATCCAAATGGTCTCATGAAGTCAAGGATAGGTGGCTACCCCTAAATAATTCATAAGGTGTCTTGTTCTTTGTCTTTACTACTAAAACACTATTTTTGCACATAACATGCAGTGCTAGCTGCTTCAGCCCAAAAAGTGATTGGCAATTTAGAATCGGCCAACACGGTTCTAGCAGCCTCTATCAGTGTCATGTTCCTCCTTTCAGCAACACGATTTTGCTGAGGAGTTCTAGCAACACTAAATTCTCTCTTAATACCTTTTTCTCTGCAAAAATCATCCATAACTCTGTTCTTGAATTCTGTCCAATTGTCACACCTAATGATTTTAACTTTCATATCATATTTGTTTTTTACTTTTGTGATAAAGATCTTGAGGATGCTTGTTGTTTCATCCTTGGTTCCAAGAAAGAAAACCCATGTAAACCTGCTAAAATCATCAGTTACCACTAGACAATATTTCTTTAGATTCAAGCTGCTCACTGATGTAGGACCAAATAAGTCCATATGTAACATTTGAAGTGGATGAGCAATAGAGTTAACCAACTTAGGTCTGCAAGAAGCTCTGTGTCATTTGCCTTTAAGACAAGCCACACAGGTTTGATCATTTTCAAATCTTTTCTGAGGTAAACCTCTCACTAAACCATCTTTGACAATCTTGTTGATGGTTTTGAAGTTAACATGACCAAGTCTTCTATGCCATAACATGGATTCATCCACTGTGGCCTTTGCAAGCAACCAAGCATAATCATCTTTAGCTACAATGTTGTTCATATCAAAGCAATAGAGATTGCCTTTTCTAGGAATTTTAAGAAGAATCTGACTTTCATCAAGCATCTTAAAATCCTTAGAGAGAACAAAGCACATATCTTTGGTAAAAAGAACATTGTTCAACTTGTCACACATTTGTGACACACTAAAAAGATTGTACTTTAGCTCTTTTACATAGTACACAGGTTCAAAGTCCAAGTTACCAGTTTTGATTACTCATTTACCAACAACTTTACCATTTACTCCACCTCAAAAGCTGACATACTGTCCATCATAATGCTTAAAATCAGAAAGATAGGACTTGTTTCCAGTCATGTGCCTTGAACACCCACTATCTATATATCCTTGATCTGATCTTTTTGTCTTTGGATGTTCCTGTACATTAGAGTAAAGAGTTAGTTTCTTTTGGGGACACAAGCCATGATTGACTTGGATCTGCCTCGTGTATCAATGTAGTTAAATCTATCAAAGGTCATTGATACACCATTGGGATTGGTTGTAGAGGTATTTCCTTTAGGTTTCCATTCCCAACGTGCTGAGGCCTTCATAGCATTGCCCATGTCCCCCATTTTCTTGTTTACAACCCTTCATAGACTTCCCTTCTCCCAACATGATAGTCACAATAAGCTTGTAAATGATCAAAACTACCATAGATATAGCATGCCTTATTGTTCATTACAAAATCACTACCTAGTTGTTGAGATTTAACATGATTCCAACTCATCTGATTACCCCTAAGAGCTGTAGGCTTGTTCCTATACATCTCAGCATACCTTACAGTTGGTTTAGGTTTATTAATTGGTTTCCTAGGTTCCTCTGTAAGAGTATTAACAACTTTTGAGACAGAAGCCTCTACATTCTTTTTAGTATTCTCATCAGCAACAGATGAGTCACTAGCACTCTCAAAAACATCATTATCCTGCTTAATCTCTTCCTCACTTTTCACCATTGTGTCCTTTATAGGACCATATTCTCTTTCAAGTTCCTGAAAATCTTCTAAGCCTGTATGAGCTAAATCTATACCTGGAGGTGATGGAACACCTCTTAGTGGTGGAGGCACTGTATTATAACCCATACCAGACTTAACTTTACGATATACTTGAGCATTCCAAATTTTATCAATTGACTTAGACTGATGATAACATGTGTCTAAAGTTATATTGACATTTTCATTTTTTTATTTTGAAGTTTTTCAAGCTCTTTTTGGTATGCTTCATTCACAGCAGTTGTATATTCTACCTCTCTTTTTGGTATGCTTCATCCCGGAAATTACGATCAATGGGTGATAAGGTTCTTTAGGTTTTGTGATCTAAAGAAGCCACATGGAAAGTTCTTGAAGAAGGTCATCCTTGAAGGTCCATTTCAGATGCCTACTCTCACTGTACCCGGAGATCCAAATGTTGTTCCACCAAGAGATGATGTTACCAATGTTGTCAGTCTTGATCAACTTACTACTGACCAACTTCTACACTTGGAAGCTGGTGAACTTGCAATGCAATATATCCTTTTGGGTTTACCCAATCTGATACTTCGTAGTGTTGATGCTCAAAAGACTGCTCAAGCAATGTGGGAGCACATTCATCTTCTCATGGAAGGCACATAACTCAATCAAGAAGACATGGAATCCAAAATCTACTTAGCTTATGAACACTTCATGATTGAACCAGGGGAGACATTAGAATCATATCATCATCGGTTCTCAGACATCATCAATGACTTGGAAAACATAATATCATTATGCCAAGAATTGCAGTTAACACAAAGTTCCTGAGCAGTCTTGGTCCTGATTGGGAAAAGTATGTTATTTTCATCCGTCAAGCGAAGAATCTTCATCATGCTACATACGGATTGTTGTATGACTATTTGAAGCCTTATCAAAACGAATTTGACAAAGAAAGGATCATTCGTGGAGTCCCTGCTTCGCCTTCACTTTCGGATAATCAAACTCTTGCTTTGCGGGCACAAGCATGTTATCCTCAATTCTTGAATTTGCCAACAACCTTTACTAATCCTCCACAACCAACTGCTCAGATCAAAACATATGATCCCTCGCAACAACAACAGCCACAAGAAAATCAACTGGTTCCATACAACATCAACAATGCTCAAGCACTTTACAGTAAATCAAATGAGGATGCTGAAGCTTTCGATGCATTGCAACAGGGATTTGTTATGATTGCTAGAGCCTTCGGTCGATACTCCAACAAATCCAACAATCGCATTCGTACCTCATCTAGCACAAGGAATCAAGTTGTTGTTAACAACGAAAGAGTTGAAGTTCAGAATAGTGGTAATGTTTGTCAGCTGGGTGGTGGTCAAGGATTTAATCCTACTGGAAGGACTAACATGGGTGCTCAACAACAAAGGGCTCAAGTGGTTAATCAGGGGAATGCTCAGACTGTGGTTATTGGTCTTCGTTGCAATAACTGTAATGAAAAGGGTCATCTAGCTAATGCATGCCCAAAGCTGAGGACAAGAGGTAGCGCTTATCACAAAGAGGCTTTACTCTTGGCTCTCAAAGATGAAGCTGGTGGAACTCTTACCAACAAGGAACAGAGCTTCATGGCTAATGCAGATTCTGATGATGACATGGAGGACTTGCAGGCTAATGCTGCTATGATGTTAATGGCCAACATGCAAGAACTCCACATGAGTGACACAGGCCTAGTGTATGACACTGACGGCTTGTCTCAGGTACCGGATCATAATATACTCATTCCTGATCTGATAGCTCAGCCAACATTTGCATCCGACGAGGATCAGAGTGTTCAACATGAGCCGTCTACATCTCATTCTGATGATAATCAAATAGATCCCGTGGTTATATTTGACGATTAAGATGACCTTATGGTTAATATTGATTATCAAGTTGACTCCGTGGTTATATTTGAGGATCTAAATAATGATCATGTTGAGACTCACGTTGAACAAGCTGAACCTGTGTCTAATCCAGATCTTGAGCTCATGACTAACTTAATTAAGACCCAAAAATATCGAATGGGAAAAGTGCCTAGACATCAATAAGAAATTACAGGATAAAAATGCATTGCTGACTAAGGATAATGAATGCTTAAAGTTCCAACTCAACATTTTTCAAACAAAAGAGAAACGTGAAAAAGGTTTTGAAGTCGCTTTTGCTAAATCTTACCAAAATGAAAAATCTTTGGAAAAACATATATGTGATCTAGTTGCATCCAAGAATGCTTTGTTGTCTCAAATAGAACAACTGAAATATGATCATAAACAACAACTTAACGCTCTCACTTCGAAAACTCAAAAAGCCAAGTCTGAGTTGTTAACTTGTCAAAAACAGTTTTGCGAGTACAAAAAACATTCAAGGAAACAAATAGATGACTATCTTGAAGAAATTGTCGACTTACAAAACAAAATCAAAGAGTTTCAAAATGTTGTTTATAAACATGGTGAGTCAATCACAACAATTCAAAAGTTTACCTTTAAACCAAATCCTAATGGATATGGACCAACTCTTGCTGATTACAAACCACGTTTTTCACATAGAGCATTCAAACCAACTCCTCAAGTATACAGTGCAGAACACAGAATTGATGATTCCATTATGAGTGTTATTGAATATAATCGTATAGAGGAATTAGATGCAGAAGACGAGAGTCGGTCAAAAATAGAAAATGTTGTTTATTGCACACCATTTAACTATTCAAAAGCCATAACTTTCGTCGCACAACAGGATAATTCTAACACACCTTGGGTTATCACGCCTACTTCTTAGTCCTCTTCTAATGATGGTCCCCGATCCAATGTTGCACAAATTAATGGTCCTTTACCGTCTTTCAATGAAGTTAAATCATTACCAGACACATGTCAAATTCTTAAATATTTTGCTACATTCATGTCTGACATCAAACTTTTGGAACGTGAAATTGAAGTTAATTCTAAAGGCTGAACATTTTCAGTCGCCACATGCGCGACAACAAAGAGATATTTTTCAGAAAAGACTTTTACCCCATGTTCAAAATTTGAAAATGTGTGCAATATATTGGGAACGGGATCTTCAGAAGGAGATTGGTCTTATGAAAAAAGTTTTCGAACAAACAGAAACATCGATTTCAAATACAAAACGCAAAAAGAAAATGTTACGAAAACAAGTTGAACGACTCTTGGAAGATGTTATCTTTGCTGATACCATAAATGTTGTGTTACTACATTCTGTTGCATATGCATTTGATTATATCGTTGTTGATTCTGTTGATTCTGTTAAAAATGTTGAGAATACTGATACTGTGTCACAAATCAAGTCTTTAAAAATTGAAAATGAGCGATTGTTAAATGAGCTTTCCAATGCAAAACGTCATCTTCAATGGTGTCAAAAAGATTGTCAAAATCTAGAACTCTCTTTGCAAAACAAAATCAACCAGTTGCATGCAAAAACTCTTGATCCAAAAATTGAGCAACTGGATGATGAAAACATGTCTTTGAAGTGTCAAATTTCAAAATATGAACAAGAAATTTCAAAGGTTAAAAAAGAATATGGTGTCATTTTTGATTTGCTCAAAAATACTCCGGCTCAAGCGTCTAAAGATGCTGATGATCGTCTTGCATATACCAAAGATGTTTTACGAAAAAATGGAAACACTCGCTCTGAAAATCAAGAATTGTTACACACTATCCATGATTTAAAAGCAAAGTTGGTAAAACTTAAGCAAGATAGGAATAGTAACACACAAGTAATTACACCTAGACCGATTCAAATTGACACTAGAACGCCTAATGACAAACCACAAGAAACTAATATTCTTCCCTCTACTAAAACAGGAATAGTTGCCTCTTTTCCCAACGCCTGCAATTCACAGCTTAAGAGCAAAACAAGGAAGAATAGGAAGTTGCGACGTAAGAAAAGAACAACAAAGATCTCTAAAGTAGTGTTGGATCGATGTACTCTGACCAAACTAACTATATAGCTTGTAAGGGCTTAGCAACCTCGGATAAATCTTAAGTTACTAACAATGAAACACTGAATTTACTTGACTAAGTATGCGAAAACTACTTAACAAAACTAAGAAGAATTACTTAAAACTCAAACAATTATATTAAACTTTGAACCAGCTTGATACACAGATTCACTAACAACTCTAATATCGTACTTCTTGTAAACTCTAAAATCACGTATGAATTTGTTCTCTCTAACTCATATGCAGTCGTACCTCTAATGCCAATCCAGGGGTCCTTTTATAGGCATAAGGATAACCCTATTCGGTTTACAATTATAACTCTTGTACGAAAAGTAATACTAAACTAAGAACATTCTAGATAAATATTACTTTCCATAAAACATTCTATTATAACCGTCTTTAAGCTTTGTAGTACTTTGATGTTGAGCAGTACTTTGACTTTCTTCTTTAGCAGTACTTTGACTTTCTTCAACACTTTGACATTCTTCAGTACTTTGACTTTCATATCCCAACAATCCTCCCCTAACTTGAATTCTACTTGCTTGACTTCAAGTTTCCTTTGTATCTTTAACTTTAACATCTTTTGTCTTCAAGGAAAGATTGTGTCTTTGTCTTCAGATTTATGTTGTACTGTCTGTGCTTGTATTATCATCATCATCAAAGTAGTCTTTATAAGCAATCATATACAGCAACTATCAGCAATCTTCATCTTTTCAGCTACTCAGCAACGTATGACAAATTGTACATCATATCATAAAGTTTCAGTCTATTCTCATTACTTTCAGGTGTGTAAACTCCTGTGAGAGGTGAATCATTGAAAATTTAATGGATTTTGATGTCTCTTTACCAAACCATTAACTCTGGAGTAGCCAATGTTTAGGTGTGTAAAACCATGGTACATTGATAACCATATGATTTTTAGCAAACCATCAGCTATCAACGGATTTGTTTTGTCTTTACCAAAAGTCGTACCCTTTTGGACTAGTTAGTTCTTGCAACCATGGTGAACTAATTACCATATGAATGGTTTTTCCACAGCCTTTACCATAAGCCATTTTCTTGTGGCCTAGCCAACTCTTCACTATCAGAAATGGTGAGTTGATTACCATACAACTTATTGGCAAGTTGTCAACCATCCAACGGATTTGAGATATCTTTACCAGAGCTGTTTGCTCATGGATTAGCCAGTCCTTTTGATAAACATGGTGGACTGATAACCTTTTGTTATAACCATCTCAAAAACCATTTGTTACTGATAACTTTTGTTTCAAAATATTTTGCACTTAACAAAAGTTTGCTTATTCTTTAAAAATCGTTTATTGGTTTTGTGCTGCAAGTAGTACTTTGGTTAAAGTATTGTTTGTCCAGCAGTACTTTGAATAAAGTACCTATTTTATATAATTAAGAACCATACCAGTACTTATTCTTCATCATCAGCCATATTTGTCCATTTGATGAATAGTTCAATGACCATAAGAGCTGTGTCATTCTCTTCTTCAACCTCCATACCATGATCTAGCATTCTTCTCATAAGATCTCTTGTAAGTGGATATCTTCTTTCTGCTAGCATGTGAATCATGGTTCCATCTTCTAATTCCAAAGCATGCACTCCAGATTCTTCAAAGAATCTCCAGCTTGTGATCTCCCAAGCTTCTTGATTATTCCAGATTGCATCAGTGCTTGTTTCTTCTGTCTCCCAGATGGTTGTGAGATCTCCCAGCAAGACTAAGCCAATTCCAGTTGAAGGAATATGCTCAAAATACTCTTACACTAGCTGATATATGTGAAACAGATCTTCTCTATCTATCAAATGCAGTATCTCCCAAAATGAGTTAAATACTCTAAAGCTTTCATCTTCTCTGTGGAACATAAAATAGTTTCCATCCTTTGATTCTACAACTTCAAATGTAGATATCTTTGACTTCTTTTCTGCAACATCTTTAGACTTAGAATGCTCATAGTCTACAACTCTAAGATAATTCCTCAGCTCATCAACTATTTCTGTTCTCAATTCAATCTTCTTTGATGGTTGTTCTTCTTTAGTTGTTCTTTTTCTCTTTAAGCTTCTTTTACTCACATCCTCCTTCTGCTTATCATCATCCTTAAAAGAAATAATACTATCAACTTGCTTTTGATAAGCTTCTCTAACAGCATCATATAGATCTTTCATCTCTATATATGTCAACTTTTGTAATCCAGAATGTCATTGACTCTTCAGATAAGCCATCATGGCATTTCTTTCTTTAGCCTTACTCAGTGGTCTTCTAGGTATAACAGCTGGCTTTTCTGGTATAGCAGCTTCAGCATTCAATTCAGCTTGTAGCTTCTTAGCAGCTTCTTCATTCCTATCCACTTCAATAGCTCTTAGTTTTGCCAAAGTTAGCTTCTTTTTCTTCTTTGTTTCAACCAGTTTGCCTTTTCCTATGTCCTTTGGATCTAAAGCAGGTTGAGAAGCTTGAGGTTGTTCTTCAGCAACTCCTAGAATACTAAAACCCCTTGGTCTTGATAGGTTTTGCAATATTTGAGCAACTGTCTCATCACTTGCAGTGTGCTCTACTTTGGGTGTATCAGCTTCCTCTTCTTGTAGGACTGTTGAAGGACCAGCTTCTTCTTCATGTATTATAGTTGAAGGCCCAGCTTCTTCTTCAAAATTTAGAGTCCTTGGTTTAATAAGCTCTTGTCTATATGTTCCTTGTAGAGCAGCAGTACCTTGATCACCAGTACTTTCTACACTAGTACTTTGTATTCCAGCACCTTGAGGCTCAGTACTTTGTACATCAGTACTTTGTGGCTCAGTGCCTTGAGGCTCAGTAACGTTAGCTTCTTTATCAACAATTTCAGCTTCTTCATAATGTTTATCATCTTCACTCAAATTTTCTTCCAAATTCCTCCCCAATTGGAATGAAGATGGCTTTTGAATTTTCTTGGCCTTTGAAGTCTTTGTAAAATTTCTTCCTTTCTTCTTTTGTGACTTCACCCACAACCTGTGATGTTGAACTAAAGGCCATACAAAGTTCTTCAATCTTCGAAATTTGTTGTTCAACCTCACCAGTTGTGGAGCTTGAGCTTCAGTACTTTTAGATAAACTAAAAGCAGTACTTTTCCATCTTCTTCTTCATAATGACAAAAACTTCAAAAAGACATTGTTTATCCTCCCCTTAAACAATGCATTGGACTATCTAAGTAACTAATAAATACAATCCTCCCCTTAATTGTAGCTCAATAATTAATCATACCAATACTCACCACCAAGTGATTGAATCTTGAAACATCAAAGCCCTTTGTGAGTAGATCGGCTACATTGTCATCTGCGTGGACCTTGATAACATTAATGAGCCTATGCTCATAACAATCTCGAATAAAGTGATGCCTGATCTGAATATGCTTGGTCTTGGAGTGATAAACTGGATTCTTTACAATGCAAATTGTACTCTCATTATCAATGTTGATAGGAGTATTCTTGAAATTAAACCCATAGTCCAAGAGTTGATTCTGCATCCATAATACTTGTCCACAACAGCTTGAAGCAGCAACATATTCTGCTTCAATGGATGATGCTACTGCAATAGTTTGTTTCTTACACTGCCAAGAAACTAACCTTCTGCCATGATATTGGCATCCTCCAGTGGTTGATCTTCTATCATAATTATCACCTGCATAATCACTGTCTGAAAAGGCTTCTAAGTGAAAAAGCTCCTTCACATAACGAACATTCTCAAAATCTATGCTTCCTGCCTTGATTGTTCCTTTGCCAGTTATTCTACCTCCACTAGGATCATTCCCAAATGCAACTCTTCCTCCAAAATAAGATCTAAAATCTTACAGGATCTTGTCTCCTGTCATGTTTCCAGAGAAACTACTATCAACAATTAAATGATCTTTAAGCTCCTCTTTTGGGTTGCCCTACACAAATATAAAAGAGTTAGTTTCTTTTTGGAACCCAAGTCATTACTGACTTGTGTTCCCCTTATGGAGTCACATACTCAAATTCTTTGAGTATGTAATCTTCGCTATTTTTTGAAAACATGATCCAGTATTATTTTTTGTTTCAAAACTTGAGTTGGATCTTTAACAAAACTCTCTTTTTCAACATAAATCTCTTTTTCTTTTTCTTTTTCATCAAAACTTGTTGAAAGTACTGTTTGTTCCCCATCAGTACTTTCTTTCTTAACCCAGGTGGTTTTGACTTTTTTTGTTGATTTCTGTGATCTAGGTACTCTATTTGAGGTGTAACGCCTTCTATATTGATAGTAGTTAGATCTCCTAGGGTTGTTTTTCCAAGAAGTGTTGTCAGTACCTTGATTGGGTGAAAACTGAGCAGTACTTTGAGAAGGTACTACTTGAGAAACTGGTGGTTTCGAAAAAGGTCTTCTCTGGTGAGGGTACCTATAGTCTTTTGATAAATAGCTATGGTTAACCCTATGTGAGTGATTCCAAACTGGTTTAGTTTCCCTTGGCTTATTGTTGGTAGATCTGGTTTTTGGGAATTTGTTTAAGTAATTTGAGTGAAAGTCACAGTCCTTAATAAGATGATCAGGACTATAACAAACAAAACATAACTTTTTATCTGTAATCCCAAAATTTCTTCCTCTAGTTCTATGACCAAACCTAACCTGATTTTTTGGTGAATTATGAAAATTATTATGACCAAAGTTATCCCAAAAAGGTTTAGCAGTATTTTGAAAAGTTTTTCTTGAAGGTACTGCTGAATGTTTAGCAGTACTTTGAGTTGAAGGTACTGCTTGACTCTTAACATTATCATCCTTAGGCTTCTCAACTGTTTCTTTTGGGGTTTCAGAACTAGATGGACCTGAGTTAGACTGACCAATAAGCTTTTTCCTAAACTCTAAGTTGTCTACTCTAAAACAAGAAACATCTGTTCTAGGTTGTTGAAAACTACCAGTGGGATGAGGAACTACATGATAACCCTTGTCTTTCTTAAATTCAGGAGGTGTTTGACTAATAGATTCCTCATTACTAGACGTGTCTACATAGTTAATGAGTTCATCATCACTAGTGGTTATATCCTTATAATCAAGTTGTTCCTGATCACTAGGTGGGTTCTCTTCTATGCTACTAAAATCTATACCAAAACCTAGGCCAGTTTTAATGTGTGCTCTTTTCTATTTTTCAATAAAACTAACATGTGAAAGGCCAAATTGTCCCCAAGCAGCAAATTTTTCTAACAAATCATCCCTTTCCTTAGTCATCTTTTCAAGTTCAGAAACCTTACATCCTAACTTCCATTCACTCAATTTTAAATGATAATCATGTTGTTCATACTTTTCTGCCCAAGCCATTTCATTATTTTCATGAGTTATTATTTTGGCTTCCATATACTCTAAAGTAATTTGTTAACCAGCTACCTCAGACCTAGCCCTTCTATAGTTATCTCTTTCAGTCACATAATCATTAAGCACTTTTTGATAAAAATCATGACACTTAGGATATACCTCAGAGATAGGGGTGAACTTGGTAAAGTAGCTATCATAGCAAGCAGAACAGGTTCTTCTTCACTTTCCATGCTCCAATCAAAGCTTCCAAGACCATCTCTAGATTCCAAAGCTGCAAATCCTGGTTCCTCATCAAAAGTTGTGCTCCAATCAAACTCTTCCATTGCAACCATAGAGTAGGTTACAGGTTCATCATCAAATTCAGCATTCCAGTCAACCTCTGATAGATTTTCTTGAGCAACCAAAGCTTTTGTTTCAGTAATAGGAATTTCCTTTAGTTCAAGCTTGGGTTTCTCAATCATTCTATTTGCCTGATATTTAGCAAACTGCACTCTCTTGCAAAGTGTCCAATCTTTTGACAATTGAAACATTCAATCTTGGATTTGTCAAAAGTTATACCCTTTTTGGATTTGAAGTTAATTTCTCTTCATGTATTATTCATGAACTTCTTGATCCTTGCAGTGATCATAGCAACTTGCCATCTTATGTCGATTTCTTCTAGAGCATCCTCTTCAATTTGTGACAAATCTTCTTCATAAGTGACAGGTAAAGTGGCTTGTTGAGAGAAGAAGGAACATACAACTTCATCAGAGTGGAGAGTGTTTGATGGTGATGAGGTGGGGTTAGGCATGGTTGTGATAGAATGAGCAGGATAACCAGTACTTTGAGCAACAGTATTTTGAGCAGGATAAGCAGTACTTTTAGTGGAAGTACTGCTCCTATTTTCAGATGACATAAAAGCAAGGGTGTGCGATTTTGAACTTGTTTGCCCATTCATCTCTTGTTCATACACCTTCAGATGGTTGTAGAGATCATCAAAGTCCAAAGTGTCCAAACCAGGTTGTCCTCTAATCAGGTAGCAATCACATGCCATACCAATGGCAAACTTCTTAAGAACTTCAGGTTTGCATCTTCAACAGATACCTCAGCTTTGTATAACTCCAGCATGCTAAGAAGGTTTTGGAATCTGTCATATGCAGCATCAAGACTTTCTCTTTCACCAAAAGTGAATGTTTCAAACTGTTGCTTCAACAGATTTCTATGCATCTTTTTGGAAGCATCATTACCTCCAAATCTTATCTTCAGAGCAGCCCATAGTTGTTTTGCATCCTTAGCATCATGGAACTTGAGTAGGTGACCATCAGGAATAGCAGAAAATAGTATATTGAGAGCCTTTTCCTTATTTCTTATTGTTGTTGCTGGTAAGACAGCTTTAGGTGATTTAGGTTGTCTAGGAATTTCTACAGGTTCTGCCACGACTTCATTACCATTGACAATTACATTCCACAGTGCATGGTCTGTAATAGCAATGTACTACCTCATCTTCATGCTCCAGAGATCATATTCTCCCTTCTTGATGATAGAAATTCTGAGTGAGGTGATGGATGGAGGTGGTGCCGCTTCAGTCGACATCTTTAGGGTTTGTTGTTAAATCGGTTTTAAGAGTTTCTTCTTAATCAGAGTTTCCACACAAGCTCTCTGATACCACTTGTTGGATCGATGTACTCTGAACAAACTAACTATATAACTTGTAAGGGCTTAGCAACCTCGGATAAATCCTAAGTTACTAACAATGAAACACTGAATTTACTTTACTAAGTATGCAGAAACTACTTAACAAAGCTAAGAAGAATTACTTAAACTTCAAACGATTATATTAAACTTTGAACCTGCTTGATACACAGATTCACTAACAACTCTAATAACTCTAATATCGTACTTCTTGTAAACTCTAAAATCACGTATGAATTCGTTCTCTCTAACTCATATGCATTCGTACCTCTAATGCCAATCTAGGGGTCCTTTTATAGGCATAAGGATACCCTATTCGGTTTACAATTATAATTCTTGTACGACAAGTAATACTAAACTAAGAAAATTCTAGACAAACATTACTTTCCATAAAACATTCTATTATATCTGTCTTTAAGCTTTGCAGTACTTTGATGTTGAGCAGTACTTTGACTTTCTTCTTTAGCAGTACTTTGACTTTCTTCAGCACTTTGACATTCTTCAGTACTTTTACTTTCATATCCCAACAAGTAGAAGAACACCTTAGGACTTTGAATAAAACTCAAGTTGCACCCACTTTAGACATTGCGTTAGACAAATGTAATAGAAAAAGTGATGTAACGAATGCTGAATCTTTAAGTACTATGAATGTTATGTTTGAAGCTTCTTGTGTTGGTTGTCGTAAAAGTATGTTATCTGGTTGTCATGATAATGTGTTGCTAATGCTATCTTGAATCGTAAGCGGAATAATAGAAAAAGGGATACCTCTAGGCCCACTAATGCTTCTAAGTCTGTGCTAGGTAAACGGCCTTCTAGTATTCCTGCTACAATCATTGATGTACCTATAGAAACTCCTTCACCTCCTACGAAGAACTTATCACCTAGTGCATTCACTAAGACCAAAGCTAAGACAAGTTAGAGATGGCAGAAATGGTTACATAATACACTTGGATTTAAATGGATACCTAAAATCATAAACATGTGTGTTTCAACTATAATTGTATCGGAACCCTCTAACTCTTCGGGTTCCACATCTACTTCTATTCCACTTGTGTCGTATGTGTGTAATGCAGGTGATACAAATCGTCCTCTGGGTTATTGATAGCGGATGTTCCCGACACATGACATGCTGACATGTGCAAAAACACATATCTTTTCATTATCAAAATCAGACCCAAAATAACCAAGAAAGAGCCGTTAATGCTTAATATTTGCGTGTTTCTTGAGTTTTTGTATGTGCAGGTACGGATATGACAAAACAGGCAAAAGAAAGCCAAAACCGAAGAAAACTGAGCACGAGAGAAAGAAGAGTGCAAAAGCCGATGCCGGGGATGCTATTTCATGGATTTTGGTGCTTAAAAGATCAAATTACGGAGTTTGGATCAAATTTGGGAGTTTTTCACAATTTACCCTTCACTTTACCATTTTACACAAATAACCCCTCATACTTTCATTTTACCAAATTACACTTTACACCCCACCTTTTCCTAAAAATTCACTTTTGGTCCTTATCATTTTTCAAAATAAATCATTTGTCTTTGGGTTTTATAAAAATCACAACATAAGACCAAATCCAACCAAGCCCACGGCCCAAAAAAATAGATTATACCCGTCCACCATTTATACCTGGTCAACAATTACCCAAAAAGTCAAATAAAAATAAACAAACACCCCTGATAACTGAAACGCGCCCAAAAGCAGTAAACACACCATTTTCTACTGTTTACCACCCATTCACCACTTACCCTGCATACCCCACGAGTTACCCACCTTAAGTAAGCTTCTAGAACCCTCTGACAACGTGTCAGAGGGTGTGTATCGTTGGGATTGCGAAGCTGGACGAATGGAGCATCCTTATTGGTTGAGACATGTCACCAAATTGATCAAACGGTTGAGGATTGATGAGATGACGAGATGGTAAATCAATGGACATGATTAGACTTCCAGATGCTTCTCAGAATCACCCCAAGGCTCCCTCAGCAGCTATAAATAGCCTCCTTTCACCACAGAATAGTCTATCCAATTTCTATGCTTTTAAGAGATTGTTACCACTTTAAATTTCTGTCAATTTACTGTTTTAATTAGTGTAATTGTTTTACTTTAAACTATAATTTCAATTCCCAGCTTTGTACTTTCAGTTTTTAATGAGAATCAGTTTTTTTTACAAGAGTTCTGTTAATGCTTTTGAATTCAGATTGTTAAAGTTTCATATGAGTTTGTTAGTGTTTACAAAGCTTAGATAAGCTTAAACTTAGCTTATTTTGAGCTTGTTCATCATTTTACTCAATTTCTCAACTCAGTCAACCAAAGTCAACATATGCAGATTGGATCAGGTGTAGCTGTTTTGATGGTTAGATAGATGGAATTGGGTTTGAATTGGATTGGTTAATGGTTTAAGATAATGGTATTCTGATTTCAGTAGCAAACCATAGTGGTTGGACTATTGTAAGTTCCATTTCTGCTTCATTATTGAATTTGTAGTTAGAATTATTTAATCTGTTTTAATTGTGTTGAATTTAGTGTACTGAGTCATAATTAAGCTAATTTGATTGTTTTTTGAGAGTTTCTTAGCTTAGAACTTAATCTGCATAATTTTTGTTGAACCTGCATTATTGAGAGTAGATTAGTTTAAGTCTGTTATAGTTGTTAGATCAGGTCATATTGCTGTAATTTTGCATACTAAATCTGATTTAAGGATTAGTTAAGGCTAGATCTAAGTTGTGGTTTGGAAAAGTTGGAAATTAGCATATCAACTAGTGTTTGGCATTAGGTGCAAGTCTGATATTGAGGTTAGTTCTGTGGTTAATCTTAGTTGCTAGAGTCATTTCAAGGTATATTGAAATCAAATTGGTCATTGGTTTGCTTCTATTCTTCTTTGTAAGTCAAAAAACATCTCTAGCTTGTTCTCATTTTCACATCAGTTAAGTAAGGGTTAGCATAGTTTGCATTTTAGGTGTAGAAACAAATAGGTTAGTGTAATTTGATCTTATTTTATTTAGAATTAACATTTAGAATCTGTAAGATTGAATTAAAACTCAGAAAAGTCAATTCACAAGTTTTTCATAAAAAAGTCAAAACTCTTTTCATGCTCAAACCACTTATAGTTTTGATTTTTAATTCTTTCAGTTTAAGTCCTTTTTAGTTGAATTTTTGGATTTTATCACTTTGTCAGGTTTTTGATAACATGATGATTTTATTTTATTTTTATGAATTTTATAAGCTAGCTTAATGTAGGCTTAAAGTTGGTACATTAGGGCCGTTTGGCATTAGTTAGTCTTAAGTTGTTTTTGAGCCTAAATGCTTCTATCCTGTGCTTTTAGGGTCCTATTCAGTTGAATTAGCATAAGTTAGGTTAGATTAAGGCTAAGGTAGCTTATAGTAGCTTTTGGTTAGCTTAAAGCTTATTTTTAGTGCTTTTTCACATTAGTTGTGTGCCCAAATCATAACTGCACTACAAAATAGTTTCTGTCATTTTTCCTGGGTTCTTAGTATTATTTTATAGTTGACTGGACGTTTTCATAATTTTCCAAGCTTATTTGCTATTTTTCTGCACTTTTATTCATTTTCTAGCATTTTTAATTAGCATTTAATCCAAATAATTCAGAAAATGTTTAGAAAAATTCAATTTCAATTTTCTTAGTTTTAGAAAAACAAAAATGTCTTAAAAAGTATTTTTCCAGATTTTTCCTAGTTATTTTAGTATTTTCTAGCATTTTAATTAGTTTTAAATAGTATTAAATTCATAATAAATAGAGAAAAAGTCAACAAAATGTGATTCCAGTTTTTAAAAATCTTTTTAGTTAAATTTGATTTTTTAAAAGTAGTTTTGTAATTTTCTTGCATGTTTTCCTAATTTTTAGTATTTTAAGTCTATTTTAAATGTCTTAAATTAGTTTTTATTCAAAATAAATCAAGAAAAATCCAAAAAAATAGTTTT
The DNA here is from genome assembly GCA_019973895.1 of Chrysanthemum seticuspe. Taxonomy (NCBI): domain Eukaryota; kingdom Viridiplantae; phylum Streptophyta; class Magnoliopsida; order Asterales; family Asteraceae; genus Chrysanthemum; species Chrysanthemum seticuspe. Next base: position 38,202,405 of record BPTQ01000006.1, read on the forward strand.
AATTCAAAAATAAGTTTTGAATATCATTTTTAGCTGTAAAAAAATAGTAGTTCATTTTTATGGGTTAAAATAGAGTAGTTTGCATTTTATTCGCGTTTCATTAATTACGTTTTTTCGCGTTTTTAGTTATAAATTGCGTAATTAGTCTTAATTACTTGATTTAATCATAGATCCAGTAGTTTTATTTGCTTTCCTTTATTATTGCTTGCCTTATAGTTTAGAAATCCCCATAATTCCTTTTTACCCATTCGAATCCCAAATCACGCGACGTGAGTTGTTAAACTCCATTCATCCCTCGTTGGAAGAACGACCCGGGAAAATACATTCCTTTGTATTTCTTCGGAAAATATCTTGTGTATGAAAACGACAAATCAAAAAATGGCGCCGCTGCCGGGGAGGGCATGTAGTGAGTTTTCGTATTCCGTCTCGATTCGCGTGCATTTGAAGATCCTTCCCCGAGAAGTTATCGTCTTGTTTTTGTAAATATCTCTTTTATTAAAAACCCAAAAATATTTTCTTTTTCAAAATTTGTTTTCCTTTTATGTTTGCTTTTATCAAAAACCCAAAAATATTCTTCTTTACCCTCTGATTTGATAATTCTTTCCTTTTATCCCTCTTATATTTGATTCTTATGGACTCTTTCGACTATTTCTGTCAGTGTTGTAATTCTCGTTTGGGATATGATTATCAGTGTTATAATCATATGTGCCCCAATTCTTTCAATAATCCTCAAAATTTTCCCGACTACCCTCCACAGCCCAAGGTATCTTCGTTCGATCCACGTTATTGTTATGGGTGTGGAGATATGGTAGATTCGTCGAATGGTTTTTATTGTCCACGGTGTATGGGTGTCGGGGACGTTTTCATCGACTTTGAAGAAAAACTTAATCAACATCAAAACAATATTGAAAACATGTAGAACTCTCTTAAGTCAGATTCAAGCTCGACAAAGTGTTAATGAAGAACCCGTTCAAGTTATAAAAGACAATCACACCATTCCAGAGACCACAACGGAAGTGGTGGAACTTGCTAGCTCTCAGAGCACACCACTTGTCCTACCTCCGGATTCTTCTCCTTCTCTTGTTTCTGAGCCTTTCATTTCCGACCCTTCCCCTTCACTCACGCCGGTTGAGAGAAGTGACGTCCTTTTGGAAGAGGTCGATGATTCTATTTCTTCGATAATTGTTGAACCCGTTGACTCTCTCATAATGGGGGATGAGCATCTTAGCACCATTCTGGAAACGGAATCGTCTAATGTTGAGATCCTTATCCCAATCCCAAGAGAGTCCGAGGTTGTTGATGATATTTGTCATGAGCCTTCTCTTGATATTTCGAATGATCATGTTGAGATGTTCTCCGATTCCGATAATGATTCTTATGGAGACATCGATTTTGTCCACGATTTACCTCCTGAGCACGTTAACATAGAAGAAGTAAATGATTTTGAGCCGGAAGATGAAGAGATTGAGCCCGATGATATTCAGATCGAGGATGAAGCATTACGTGAAACATTGTCGAATGTTTATCTTCTCATTTCAAAGATTGAATTCCTTAACGATAATTCGAGTTCGCATCCTATCTCCATTAAAGATAGTGACTTCTCGCCCGAGCTTGAAACTTTCCGATTTGATGAAGAGATTAGTGGCAATCCCACTATTGATGATGTTTATCCTCCGATATATGAGCGATTCTACTTTGATGTTGATATGAGCAAAGTTTTGAACGAGATTTCCGATACTCCGACAAATGACCCGATCATTGAGGATGCTCTTGATGACTTGATACCACCGGGTATTGAGGATGCCATGAATGATCCCGAGGGGGATATGGTTATTCTTGATGGTTTTCGTGACTCTTTTCTCTCTGACGAGTCAACCATCACTTATTCCGATGAGCCCACATGTGAAGATAAAGTTTTTAATCCCGGGATATGCATTAATGAGATTTTTGTTGAAAACATTTTTCGAGATAAGGATCCTCCGATGGATGCCTTCAAGTTTGAGCCTACACACTTAATCCCTTACCATGAGCTCCCTTCTTCTATGGAGTCATTTCACTTTGATCCGTCATCCCTTCGTCCACCCGCAAAACCACCGGATGATGGATCATTCTTTCATGATATGCTTAAACCCGACATTTTCTTTCCCTCCCAACCTACCCATTCTCTTTCCCTCCGGAATGAGGACACCGTTTTTGACCCGGTTATCTTTTCCGATTGTTTCCCCAAGGACAAATGAATTCGAGGACGAGTCAGGCTAGCGACTCGGTGAAGAAAAACAGTAGCGCTTCGTGGGAGGCACCCCATGCTTATTTCTATCTTCTTTCTATTTTCTAATAAGTGACGAGAAGGGGTTAGCCTCTTGAATTTCTCGTGTTTGGTTGTTTGTGATGTTTTGTCTAGGATTCTCCCGATATGAAGACTCTCGTGCTCGAAGTTTGTCTTTTCTCCAGTCGAGTTTCATGATCGACGCTTATGGAAATCCGATATCCAAAATCTTATCGACTAACGTTTATCTTTGAGCATACTTAATAAACGGCTTTTAGATTTTCGTTGATACCCTTGCATTTAAACATTGAGGACAATGTTTCGTTTTAGTCTGGGGTGGGTAATCTTCAATTTGATTTGACCGCACTTGCTTGTTTTTTGCCATGTACTCTCGCAACCCCGTTTTTCCTTAGAAAATAAAAAAAATTGGTGCAAAAATGATAAAATTTAAAATTTTTGTAAGCTTTTGTTAGTTTTATGATTGAAAAGTCTTTGCGAGTTTCTTAGAAGTTACTTTAAATATACGTTTTCTTGAAATATCCTTTGCTAATTGCTTAGACAAGAGGCTATAAAATGCGATTCTAGCTCACAAGGCCAAGAATTTGCAAGTCTCCCTAAGTGATTTTAAATATGCGAAGCTTAAACAAGAATTTGCTAGTTTCTAATAAGTGACTTTAAAAATGCGAGACTTGAGATTATTTGACGAAGCATTTTTTAAGTTAATATATGTTTTGACACCTTGTTGACTTTCCGCTGGTGAGAGTAGGAATAGAATTCTGACTTGAACGGGGCGTGTTGAGCCCTAGCTTGTTCCCTTAACCATAGGTAATCTAAAAAAATTATCGGCTAAGCATCCGCGGATCTCATTATTTGGGATTCTAAATTTGCGGAGATCGAGGAATGATAGAGTTACTTATGAGTTTAGATGCTAAGCGTGGAGTAGTTGGTTCTCTTTAGAGCCCATCGAAGGTACTTATGGCTTTTTGTTCCCACAAAATTGTTTCACCCCATATCTGTGAATAAATAATTAGAGATGTTGAGTTTTTGGCGATAGTTAGTTCTTTATCTTCTTAAAAGAATCTTTGTTTTAAAAATTGGGTACACATCAAGGATCCATAATAAATAACCTTGGTTTTAGAAGCGTGAGTTGATTGCATTGCGTGGGGACACGATAATGGTCTCGTCTGGGGTATTTTGATATGTTCAAAAACACATATCTTTTCATTATCAAAATCAGACCCAAAATAACCAAGAAAGAGCCGTTAATGCTTAATATTTGCGTGTTTCTTGAGTTCTTGTATGTGCAGGTACGGATATGACAAAACAGGCAAAAGAAAGCCAAAACCGAAGAAAACTGAGCACGAGAGAAAGAAGAGTGCAAAAGCCGATGCCGGGGATGCTATTTCAGGGATTTTGGTGCTTAAAAGATCAAATTACGGAGTTTGGATCAAATTTGGGAGTTTTTCACAATTTACCCTTCACTTTACCATTTTACACAAATAACCCCTCATACTTTCATTTTACCAAATTACACTTTACACCCCACCTTTTCCTAAAAATTCACTTTTGGTCCTTATCATTTTTCAAAATAAATCATTTATCTTTGGATTTTATAAAAATCACAACATAAGACCAAATCCAACCAAGCCCACGGCCCAAAAAAATAGATCATACCCGTCCACCATTTATACCTGGTCAACAATTACCCAAAAAGTCAAATAAAAATAAACAAACACCCCTGATAACTGAAACGCGCCCAAAAGCAGTAAACACACCATTTTCTACTGTTTACCACCCATTCACCACTTACCCTGCATACCTCACGAGTTACCCACCTTAAGTAAGCTTCTAGAACCCTCTGACAACGTGTCAGAGGGTGTGTATCGTTGGGATTGCCAAGCTGGACGAATGGAGCATCCTTATTGGTTGAGACATGTCACCAAATTGATCAAACGGTTGAGGATTGATGAGATGACAAGATGGTAAATCAATGGACATGATTAGACTTCCAGATGCTTCTCAGAATCACCCCAAGGCTCCCTCAGCAGCAATAAATAGCCTCCTTTCACCACAGAATAGTCTGTCCAATTTCTATGCTTTTAAGAGATTGTTACCACTTTAAATTTCTGTCAATTTACTGTTTTAATTAGTGTAATTGTTTTACTTTAAACTATAATTTCAATTCCCAGCTTTGTACTTTTCAGTTTTTAATGAGAATCAGTTTTTTTTTACAAGAGTTCTTTTAATGCTTTTTAATTCAGATTGTTAAAGTTTCATATGAGTTTGTTAGTGTTTACAAAGCTTAGATAAGCTTAAACTTAGCTTATTCTGAGCTTGTTCATCATTTTACTCAATTTCTCAACTCAGTCAACCAAAGTCAACATATGCAGATTGGATCAGGTGTAGTTGTTTTGATGGTTAGATAGATGGAATTGGGTTTGAATTGGATTGGTTAATGGTTTAAGATAATGGTATTCTGATTTCAGTAGCAAACCATAGTGGTTGGACTATTGTAAGTTCCATTTCTGCTTCATTATTGAATTTGTAGTTAGAATTGTTTAATCTGTTTTAATTGTGTTGAATTTAGTGTACTGAGTCATAATTAAGCTAATTTGATTGTTGTTTGAGAGTTTTGTTAGCTTAGAACTTAATCTGCATAATTTCTGTTAAACTTGCATTATTGAGAGTAGATTAGTTTAAGTCTGTTATAGTTGTTAGATCGGGTCATATTGCTGTAATTTTGCATACTAAATCTGATTTAAGGATTAGTTAAGGCTAGATCTAAGTTGTGGTTTGGAAAAGTTGGAAATTAGCATATCAACTAGTGTTTGGCATTAGGTGCAAGTCTGAGATTGAGGTTAGTTCAGTGGTTAATCTTAGTTGCTAGAGTCATTTCAAGGTATATGTGACAACTCGCAATTTCAAGTCATTTCTCAAGTTTCACTATTTCAACATTTATCGTAAACTAGGTTTACGTGTTCCAAGTTCGCGTAACCTTAATGGTTTAGCGGCGAATTCATGATCATATCATCACGAACATTTCATATGGACTAAGTCTAGTCTACATTTCATTAGCATCATTTGCTCCATGTTAGTTCATTTATGACTTTGCATTTCACATTAAACGCGTAAATTTCATATTAAATAAACGTTATCGCGTAAGTAATTATTTTGAACGTTTAATCCGATACTTCCAAAAATTATCCTGACATATTTTTATACTTACATTTAGTTTATAAAAACTATATTTTGAGTTTACCTAGTGTTTTAAATTTATTTTGTATATAAATCGTTAAATTTATATTATTACGACGCTTTTCTTAAAAACTACACGATAATTATTAGTTCACTCAAATTTTGCAAGAAATGTATTTTTACAATTTTTATGATCTCATTATACTTTACTTGATCCATTAAAACTTATTTTTTTGTTCATGTTACTTCAACTATATACAAGTTACAACCTATTTACCTTAACTACATTTTGTTCTTACAAACAAATACTTGCACAATATATAAAAGAAAAAAAAAATTATTTGAGAGACACAATCTCCCCAAAATCCGGCCAAAGGGGGGGGAGGGTGATTTCATTTATTAAGTTGGTAAACTTTATTGATTTTATAGATATTTACTTCACCCTTCACTTCACATTTCATTCAACCAATTATTCAAGTTAAGTAAAAGTTTCTCTCCTCTTGTTTTCACTCTCTCTAAAACCGGCCATGGTGTAGTTCCAAGAAGAATACATCAAAAATTTCAAGATCAAGCTTTAAACAATCTAGATTACACTCTTATTAAGGTTTTGAAATAAAAACCTAGGGTGTTTAGGTTAAACTTTTGTTCTTTGCACCTCATCATAGTAACTTGTAAGCATTTCATTTTCATTTACATCTTTCACTTTCATTTCATATGTATTTCATCAATTTTTAGCAAGCATGCAAGACTTATGTTGATTTATACCATTTTTACATTGATTTTTAGAGTTATATATATAAAGGTCATCCTATAATTATTCCCTTGTTATATATTGGTATTGATGATGTTTAGGAACCCATGACACCCTAAGAAGGTGTATGGTAGGATTAGTATAGCTTTGGAGTTGATTTGAAGGGATTGGAATAGGTTTAGTACGAGAAAAACTATTTTCGACAAGTATATAAAGTGGTCTGTTCTTATTTTGTTTTTCTGGAAAATCCGACAGTAGACATGAATTTTTGGCCTAGATATTTAGAAAATATACTTTAAAACGAATCCGTGGCCGCTTGAACGGATTAAAACGGAGTTATAACGAAGAAGTTATGAATTTTTCAAGTTTGACGACGAAATATATTTTTTTCTGAAATTTCAGCAAAGTGTTTTTGGTTTGTACGAGTCAAAAACGAGCCTTAAGCTTCACAAATTATTTCGACTTATCAAAAATATATTAGTATACTTTGATACGAAGCTAAGGACATATAATACGTAGAAAACGGATTTGAAACGACTAAGATATACACGTTTTCATAAAATTGCCGTAACTATTATTTTTAGAAAAACTATATTACTTTTACGAGACAAGTGTTACGGTAACTAAAACGACCATGTTGAAGGCTGTTTTTAACTATGATGTAGAACTTTTTGGAACGAGATGTCTTCTAATAAAATCGAGATCACCAAGCATATTTTTCAAAACGACCAACCGTTTGTATAGCGGAGTTGTAATAAATTATTTACGGTTGCTTAAACTTTGCCGAAACTCATTTTTAAACAACATTTGGACAAAATCACCATCTTTAACCTCCATTATCTTTATGTTCGAGACCTCTATGACGAAAACTCCTGTACTAAAACTTCTAGATTTCGATACAAGCTTTCCAAAACCGTCGAGTACGTTTCCTAACGTTCGACGTACACCATTTTACGACTAGCTTTTCGAAGCCATTTTTGTCACTTTCATGAAAATTCCGACGACATTGTTTTACGACGAAAAGTGAAAATTTCACAATAAATCACTAAGAAACCATTGTAGGATGACATTTTGACGTAAATACTTGTAAAGTCATTTAAGAGTGGTCAAGACGTCAAAAGAGTATTTTTCGACGATAAGTATTATTTTCAAAAACTCGCAAATGGTATAAATAACATACGAAATGCATGCATAACATTACATCATGACTTATTACATATCACATCATTCATAATAGGTCAGTTTCGAGATTCACACTACATTTCAGTGTATCCACTTTTGCCATTACACCATCATTAACTTTGCAACAGGTGAGTTCATAGCCCCACTTTTACTCTTTTAACTGTTTTACAAACACTTGGGGGAGATACATGCTACATTTTTAATCGAACACAAATGCTTTGAACTGTATGCTACATCCGAATGTTTTATTGTCACTAAGTATTTGCCATGTTCGAAGTCCCTACATCATGAACCATTAGTCACTTGCGAGTGAGCGCGAATATTGTGAATAGGCCTATTGGAATTAACACTCCCGCTCTTATTGACCCAGTTAGGGGAAATCGAGCGCACTATATTTGAACCAGTAAGGTAAATTGGCAGTTTACCTATTAGGGCGGCGATGAAACGATGATTACCAATTTTTATTGGTGCGATGTTTACGCTTTGGTGTCATGAACTTAGTGAAATAAATACGATTTTGTTTTCAACGATGAGTGTGAAACAATTTAACTCACACTACGATGATTGTGTTCAAACGAATTACTTAAACCTATGGATTTCACTCAACATTTGTGTTGACCTTTTTAAGCATGTTTTATCTCAGGTATCTAAGGCATTCAATTCATGGCATACATTTGGACACATCATAGAGTCGCGGTGACGACGCGTCTCACATGGGTTTTATGAACTTTTGAACATCGTTTGACTTGTATTAAACTTATTTTCCGTGCATAGTAACTTTCATTTGGGACCTATCTTTGTAACTCTGAATGTTTTTATTAAATCAAGCGATGTATTTTCCAAACGACACTTTAGGTCGTTCAATATAACTGTGATTGTGATGCTATGACAGTCAATCCCCAGGAATTCCATTCCGCTGCAAAACAGGTAATTTGGGGGTGTGACAGTATATTGAAATCAAATTGGTCATTGGTTTGCTTCTATTCTTCTCTGTAAGTCAAAAAACATCTCTAGCTTGTTCTCATTTTCACATCAGTTAAGTAAGGGTTAGCATAGTTTGCATTTTAGGTGTAGAAACAAATAGGTTAGTGTAATTTGATCTTATTTTATTTAGAATTAACATTTAGAATCTGTAAGATTGAATTAAAACTCAGAAAAGTCAATTCACAAGTTTTTCATAAAAAAGTCAAAACTCTTTTCATGCTCAAACCACTTATAGTTTTGATTTTTAATTCTTTCAGTTTAAGTCCTTTTTAGTTGAATTTTTGGATTTTATCACTTTGTCAGGTTTTTGATAACATGATGATTTTATTTTATTTTTATGAATTTTATAAGCTAGCTTAATGTAGGCTTAAAGTTGGTACATTAGGGCCGTTTGGCATTAGTTAGTCTTAAGTTGTTTTTGAGCCTAAATGCTTCTATCCTGTGCTTTTAGGGTCCCATTCAGTTGCATTAGCATAAGTTAGGTTAGATTAAGGCTAAGGTAGCTTATAGTAGCTTTTGGTTAGCTTAAAGCTTATTTTTAGTGCTTTTTCACATTAGTTGTGTGCCCAATTCATATTTACTGCACTACAAAATAGTTTCTGTCATTTTTCCTGGGTTCTCAGTATTATTGTATAGTTGACTGGACGTTTTCATAATTTTCCAAGCTTATTTGCTATTTTTATGCACTTTTATTCATTTTCTAGCATTTTTAATTAGCATTTAATCCAAATAATTCAGAAAATGTTTAGAAAAATTCAATTTCAATTTTCTTAGTTTTAGAAAAACAAAAATGTCTTAAAAAGTATTTTTCCAGATTTTTCCTAGTTATTTTAGTATTTTCTAGCATTTTAATTAGTTTTAAATAGTATTAAATTCATAATAAATAGAGAAAAAGTCAAAAAAATGTGATTCCAGTTTTTAAAAATCTTTTTAGTTAAATTTGATTTTTTAAAAGTAGTTTTGTAATTTTCTTGCATGTTTTCCTAATTTTTAGTATTTTAAGTCTATTTTAAATGTCTTAAATTAGTTTTTTATTCAAAATAAATCAAGAAAAATCCAAAAAAATAGTTTTAATTCAAAAATAAGGAATATCATTTTTAGCTGTAGAAAAATAGTAGTTCATTTTTATGGGTTAAAATAGAGTAGTTTGCATTTTATTCGCGTTTCATTAATTACGTTTTTTCGCGTTTTTAGTTATAAATTGCGTAATTAGTCTTAATTACTTGATTTAATCATAGATCCAGTAGTTTTATTTGCTTTCCTTTATTATTGTTTGCCTTATAGTTTAGAAATCCCCATAATTCCTTTTTACTCATTCGAATCCCGAATCACGCGACGTGAGTTGTTAAACTCCATTCATCCCTCGTTGGGAGAACGACCCGGGAAAATACATTCCTTTGTATTTCTTCGGAAAATATCTTGTGTACGAAAACGACAAATCACATGCAATCTTAAACTGTTATCAAACTTTGTTTCAAAGTTCATTGGCACTGTCAGATTCGGGAATGATCACTTTGCAGCTATCATGGGATTCGGAGATTACATCAATGGCAACATCCAAATTAGCAGAGTTTATTATGTGGAAGGCCTCGGTCACAATCTCTTCTCAGTTGGTCAATTTTGTGATGGAGATTTGGAAGTTGCTTTTCGGGAGAAAACTTGTTTCATTCGTGATCTACAAGGAAACGATCTTATGTCTGGAAATCGCACATCAATTATTTACACAATCTCAATGCAAGACATGATTGCTTCATCTCCCATCTGTCTACTCTCTAAGGCTACATCTACAAAATCTTGGCTATGGCACCGTCGTCTTTCACACCTAAACTTTCAAACCATAACCAATCTTGCACGTTACAAACTTGTTGAAGGTCTCCCAAGATTTCGGTATTCTAAAGATCATCTATGCTCAGCTTGTGAACAAGGGAAAAGTACTCGTGCTCATTTTCCTTCAAAGATGGAACACAGCTCTCAGCATGTGCTTCATCTTCTTCACATGGATTTGTGTGGTCCGATGCGTGTGCAGGCGATTAATAGCAAATGCTACATCTTAGTAATCGTCGATGACTACTCAAGATAGACTTGGGTTTACTTTCTTCGAAGTAAAGATCAAGATCCACAGATGATCATCACCTTTCTCATGAAAATTCAAGTTCAGCTCCAGAATATAGTCAGACAAATTTGAACAGATAAAGGGACTAAATTTGTGAATCAAACTCTTCTTGATTATTATAAGAAAGTAGGAATTGAGCATCAAATATCCATTGCACGAACACCAGAACAGAACGGAGTTGTTGAAAGACGAAACTGTACGTTAGTGGAAGCTGCAAGAACGATGTTAATAAATGCTAAACTTCTAGATTACTTGTGGGTTGAAGCTGTGTCAACAGCATGCTACACTCAGAACCATTCTATGATTACTAAACGCCACAACAAAACACCTTATGAGCTTATCCATAACCGTAAACCGAATCTCAAACACTTTCATGTATTTGGATCCCTTTGTTACCCAAATAATGATCGTGATGAATTTGGTAAGCTCAAGGCCAAAGCTGACATAGGAGTCTTTGTTGGATACTGTGAGAATTCTAAAGGATACCGGATCTGGAATTTTCGTACAAGGGAGATTATGGAAACGATTCATGCAAATTTTGATGAGCTTACTGAAATGGCTTCTGAGCATAACAGCTTGGAACCCGGACATAACCATCTTAACTTTCCCCAAACCCCATCATCAGCTGAACCAAGTTTACATCTTACTCGACGTCAAATGGTGTTGGATCGATATACTCTGACCAAACTAACTATGTAGCTTGTAAGGGTTTAGCAACCTTGGATAAATCCAAAACTGCTAACATTGAAACACTGATATAACTCTATTAAGTATGCGGAATCTACTTTAACAAAGCTAAGAAGAATAACTTTGAACTTCAACGATTATATTAAAACCAAACTTTGAACCTGCTTATTATACAGATTCACTAACAAACCTAATCGCTAAATAACTCTAATATCGTACTTCCATGTAAGTTCTAAGTCACGTATCTCTAATGCCAATCTATGGTTCCTTTTATAGGCATAAGGAATACCCTAGTCGGTTTACAATTACAATCCTTGTACGACAAGTAATACTAATTCTAATCTAAGAATATTCTAGAATTACATAATAATCCTTAAATAATTTGCATAGCAGTCCTTTAGCCTAGCAGTACTTTGACGAAGCAGTACTTTGACTTTCATTAAGCAGTACTTTGACTTTCTTCGGTACTTTAACTTTATATCCCAACAATCCTTCCATAACTTGAATTCTACTTGCTTGATTTCAAGTTCCTTTGTATCTTTAACTTCAACATCTTTGTGTTCAAGGAAAGATTGTGTCTTTATCTTCAGATCTGTCTTGTACTTACAGTGTTTGTATTATCATCATCAAAGTAATCTTTATAAGCAATCCTTTTCAGCAACCTTCATCTTTTCAGCTACTCAGCAACATATGACAAAATGTACATCAGATCATAAATTTTCAGACTATTCTCATCACTTCCAGGTGTGTAAACTCTTGTGAGAGGTGAATCATTGAAAAATTAATGGATTTTGATGTCTCTTTACCAAAGCCATTAACTCTGGAGTAGCCAATATTTAGGTATGTAAAACCATGGTACAAATTTTCAACTATGGGAGTAGAACCAACATCCATAGTTCCCATTGAATCACTCACAAGCGGTACATGTGATGTAGAACCAGTCTTAATCAACTCATATGTTATCATTTGAGTAGTGGTTTGTTTTCTTGTTTAGAAAATAGGAAGTATCTTGTTATGTAAGCTTTATGCCTATGTAACGGGCTGAGATATGGGATTTCACTCATATCCATTGTACTTAAACGTTTATTTGGTTAATATATTTACCAGGGTGCAGGATCACTCCCCTTTACCCAAAAAAACCATGGTACATTGATAACCATATGATTTTTAGCAATTCATCAGCTATCAACGGATTTGTTAAGTCTTTACCAAGAGCCGTTTGCTTTTGGACTAGTTAGTTCTTACAACCATGGTGAACTAATTACCATACAAATAGATTTTCCACAGCCTTTACCACAAACCATTTATCTTGTGGGCTAGCCAACTCTTCACTATTACAGATATGGTGAGTTGAAAACCGTACAATTTTTAGTAAATTGTCAACTAAAAACGGATTTGATAATCACATCAGAGCCGTACCCTCATGATGAGTCAAACTCTTTCTTGTTTATTAAACATGGTGAGTTGATTACCATCAGAAGTTACTCTCAAAACAATTTGTTGCTGTTATCTTGTGCTTCAAAAAGTATTTTACACTTTACAAAAATTGCTTATTTTATATTAAAAGATTTTACTGGTTTTGTGCTGCAAGCAGTACTTTGATAAAGTACTGTTTGTTCAGCAGTACTTTGACTAAAGTACTAATTTTTCAAAAGATTTATATAATAAAAATCATACCAGTATTTATGCATCATCATCTGCTAAAGTTGTCCATTTTATAAACAACTCAATCACCATAAGATCTATTTCATTCTCCTGTTCAACTTCCATGCCATGATCTAGCATCCTGATCATAAGATCTCTTGTAAGAGGATATCTTCATTCTGCTAGCATATGAATCATGGTACCATCTTCTAATTCTAAAACATGCACTCCTGATTCTTTAAAGAATCTCCAGCTTGTGATTTCCCAATCTTCTTGATTATTCCAAAGAGCATCAGTACTTGTTTCTTCTATCTCCCAGATAGTTGTTAGATCACCCAGCAAGACTAAACCGACTCCAGTTGGTGGAATATGCTCAAAATAATCTTGCACTAATTGATATAGATGAGACAAATCTTCTCTATCTAGCATATGCAGTATGTCCCACAATAAGTTGAATGCTCTAAAACTTTCATCTTCTCTATGAAACATAAGATAATCTCCTTCCTTTGATTCTACAACTTCAAATGTAGAAATCTTAGACTTCATCTCAGCAACTTCTTTGGACTTAGGACGCTCAAAATTAACAACCCTTAGATAATTTCTCAGCTCATCAACTGTATCTGTTCTCAATTTAAACTTCTTTGATAACTGTTCATCTTCAGTTGTTCTCTTTCTCTTTGAACTTCTTTTTCTTGCATCCTCATTTTGCTTTTCATCATCAAAAGGAATAATACCTTACAGTTCCTTTTGATAAGACTCTCTAACAACATCATATAAGTCTTTCATCTCTAGATATTTTAACTTGGGTAATCCTGTATATCCTCCCTTCAGATAAGCCATCATAGCATTCCTTTCTTTAGCAATACTTTGTGGTCTTCTTGGTATAACAATCTGCTTCTCTGGTAGAACAATTTCAGCTTCTAATTCAGCTTATAACTTTCTAGCAGCTTCTTCACTTTTAGCTTCTTGAATAGCTCTTAATTCTGCTAAAGTGAGCTTCTTCTTTTTCTTTGTTTCTACCAGAATACTTTTTCCTTTATCTTTAGGATCCAACTGTTGAGTAGTTTGAGAAGATTGCAAGACTTGAGATTGTTTAGCTCCAGGATTACTAATACCTCTTGGTCTTGACATGTTGAGCATTATCTGAGCAATGGTCTCATCATCACTAGCAGTATGTTCCTTAGAGGTACCAGCTTCTTCTTCATGTAAGACTGTTGAAGGACCAGCTTCTTCATAAAAATTTAAGGTTCTTGGTGTAATAAGCTCTTGCCTAAAAGTACCTTGAAGAGCAGTACCTTGATCACCAGTACTTTGAACACCAATATCTTGAACACCAGTACTTTCAGATAAATACCAAGCAGTACTTTCCATCCTCTTCTCCACAAGAGCAAAAACATCAAAGAACATTGTGTTGCCTCCCCTCAAACAATGCATAGGACTAAACTAAACTAATATAAAGTCCTCCCCTTAAACGTAGCTTAATAATTAATCATACCAATAATCACCACTAAATGGTTGAATCTTGAAACATCAAATCCCTCTGTGAGTAGATCAGCTACATTGTCATCTGTGTGGACCTTGATAACATTAATGAGCCTATGCTCATAACAATCTCGAATAAAGTGATGCCTAATCTGAATGTGCTTGGTCTTGGAATGATAAACATGATTCTTGACAATGCAACTGGTACTCTCATTGTCAATGTAGATAGGAGTATTCTTAAAATTGAATCCATAATCCAAGAGTTGATTCTGCATCCACAGTACTTGTCCACAACAACTTGCAGCAGCAACATATTCTGCTTCAGTGGATGATGTTGCTGCAATGGTTTGTTTCTTACATTGCCATGAGACTAATCTTCTTCCAAGATATTGGCATCCTCCAGTGGTTGATCTTCTATCATAATTATCTCTTGCATAATCACTGTCTGAAAAAGCTTCCAAGTGAAAAGGTGAATCTTTAGGATACCACAACCCTAACTTAGGTTGTTGCATGAGATAACTAAAAATCCTCTTGACTGCATTCATATGAGAGACCTTGGGTGAGACTTGATATCTTGCACACAAACATACAGTAAACATGATGTCAGGTTTAAATGCAGTTAAGTACATAAGACAACCAATCATTGATCTGTAAAGTTTGACATCCACAGCTTTTCCATCTTCATCCTTTCCTAATGAGTTTATAGCTTTATTGGGTGTGGTGATCGGCTTGATAGTACTGAAGTTAAACTTTTTAAGAATGTCAGTGACATACTTATCTTGACTAATAAAGATTCCAGTACTTGATTGTTTAACTTGAAGCCCCAAAAAGAAAGTTAATTCACCCATGGAACTCATTTGAAACTCTTGTTGCATGAGCTGCTCAAATTCTTTCACCATTGACTGTTTTGTAGCTCCAAAGATAATATCATCCACATAGACTTGAACAAGCATTATATCCTTTTTGTCTCTCTTGATAAACAAAGTCTTATCAATAGCACCTCTCCTGTAACCATGTCGCAATAGAAAAGTGGAGAGTCTTTCATACCAAGCTCTAGGAGCTTGATGAAGGCCATACAGAGCCTTAACAACTTTGTAGACTTTGTTTGGATGTGCAGGATCTTCAAAACCAGGAGGTTGTTTTACATAGACTTCCTCTGTAATTTTGCCGTAAAGAAAGGCACTTTTGACATCCATTTGATAAACAGGAAAGCCCATATAAGATGCAAAAGCAAGAAATAATCGTATGGCTTCAATCCTTGCTACAGGAGCAAACACTTCATCATAGTCTACTCCTTCTTCTTGTCTATATCCTTGTGCAACCAATCTTGCTTTGTTCTTGATGACATTACCTCTTTCATCTCTCTTAACTCTGAAAACCCATCTTGTACCAATGACTTTCTTTCCATCTGGTAAATCACATAGTACCCCAAACATCTTGAAGTTTTAATTGAAGAAGTTCTTTTTGCATGGCTTCAACCCAACTCTCTTTAGCGAATGCTTGAGATATAGTCTTGGGTTCTTCTTGAGAGATAAAGTAGGTAAACAAGCATGTTTGTTGATCCTTATGATTCATCATGTTTTGTTTATAAACAAAGCTAAGCAAAGCATTATGTGGCTTAGAGAAACCTTTAGCTTTGGTTCTTGTGAGCACTCCTGAAGTAGAAGGTCCAATGATTTGACCAGCAAGATGATCTTTATGAACTCTTAATGTAGGAGTTCATGGAACTTCAAGATCATCATCCAAATTTGTGAAATCAGCTTCTTCATTGGAATTTGAGAAAATACCTTCATCTTCTAATTCATCATCAGTGTCTTCTAACCCAAGCATGTTTGGATCATTCAAATCATCAGAAGTACTATCAATTGGTTCAACAGTACTTTGATCCAAAGTACTGTGATCCAAAGTACTGTGATCTAAAGTACTGTGAGAGTAATATGTAGAATTACCCTTTTTCTTTGCTGCTTCATAAGCTTTTCTTTGATCATCGTCATAAGATTGTGCTATTTTTTCTTGAAAAATCATCCTATTAAGTTCATCTTGAATAGCTTGATCTTCATCAGACAAAGTGGATTTTGGTTCAACAGTACTTTTCTCCTTTTCAATAGTTATGGGTTCTTCATCAGGAACATCATCAGGTCTAAGATTAACTCCATGAACAATGTACTGTAAATCTTCTTCTTTGTGAACAACTTGATTTTCTTCTCTGACAGGAAAATAGTTCATAGAATGAGTCAAAACATCAAGATCAAACATCCAATCGGGACCTTTACCTTTTTTATTGTCTTGATTTTTAATGAATTCAACATGAAGACAATCTTGAACCTTTTCGGTAACCTTGTTGTACACTCTAAATCCTTTGCTATTGGTACAGTAACCCAATAAGTATCCTTCATCTGACTTGCCATCAAATTTTCCCAGAGTATCAATAGTATTGAGAATAGTCAGAGGACAACCATAAGGTTTCATAAAACGAATGTTGGGTTTGTTTCCCGTAAGCAACTCATAAGGTGTCTTCATCTGAGGTTTAGTGACTGATACTCTATTTAACACATAACAAACAGTACTTACAGCTTCAGCCTAAAATTGAATAGGTAATAAAAAATCTGCAAGCATTGTTCTTACTGCTTCTATCAGTGTTCTATTCTTCCTCTCTGCATCACCATTTTACTGTGGAGTTCTAGCAATACTTGTTAGGAATTAGAAATTCCCGGTATTAAAGAGTCGGTCACCTCAAGTATATGTAATCGTTAGAAAGCTCGTAGTCGTAGTTATTTTAAGTTAAGTAGTATTTAGTTAAGTAACACCGTGGAGGACGGACGGGTCTTTACCCACTGTATGCCTGATCCACAGCCCGATGTGTGGCGTTTTATGTAAGACTATAAATACTCTCTACCTCCCAAGGTAGAGAGTTGGAGCTCATAATAAGAATTTTCTTTCTCTCACTAAAGTTCCCTAAAGCTCTAACTTTCTCTCTCTAGAATTCCATCTATATGCTACTTTGTGTTATGGTTTGATGTGCATGTGAAAAGTTATATCTTACAATTGGTATCAAGAGCCATGGTTAGATCATATCTTGCACATCTTTGGATTTATAGTGGTTTTTAGGTGGTTTTTGAGTTTGAAAAAGTTTAGTGGTTTTTGCATCATTTGGTTGATTTCTTGTGTTAAAGTTTGAATTTTGTTGGTACTTTTGTGTTTAGAATCATCAAAAGTGTTTAGGTTTTCATTTGGTAAGCTTGAATCATCTTGGTTGGGTTGTTTTTGGATTGAAAAGTGATGTTTATATGGTTTTTCAAGCTAGCGACTTAGCTCACGGAATATTTTCTTGGTAGCGACTTGCTTCACATTTTTGTAGCGACTTACAGTGTTGGAACTAGCGAGTTAGATCTAGCGAGTTAAAGTACAAGTAGTGGACTCTCCACTACGGGTAGCGACTTGTGGTAGCGACTTGGTCTGTAGCGAGTTGCTCTTTAGCGACTTGTGTCTCTAGCGACTTGTGTAGCGAATTGCTGCCAAAATTTGGCTAGCGACTTGGTCTGTAGCGAGTTACTACTTAGCGACTTGCTTTTCTGTCTAGCGACTTGGGACTCTAGCGACTTAGGGGTGTAGCGAATTAAGGTTAGCGACTTAGTGCATTAACTTCTAGCGACTTAGTGCATTATCTTATAGCGATTTAGTGCTTTATCTTCTAGCGACTTGAGTGAGTGTTTACGGTTTTCTCTTGATTTAGTAAAATCCCGTGAAAGAATCTATTTCCCGGTTTAATCATAGAGTTATAAAATCCCGTATAATCTGTTAACATGTCTACCAACGTTCCTACTGTCATCTCCACTGTTGCCGAGGATGTTCAAGCAGCTGGCTCAGATACTCGTCCACCCATGCTTGACAGAACTGACTACGACTCTTGGGCTCAACGAATCAGACTGTATTGCCTTGGAAAGGAAAATGGTGTCAACATCCTCAAATCCATTGATGAAGGACCATATCGAGTTGAGACGACTAGAGACATACTTGATACTAATGAAGATGGAACTCCTGTTTACGGAATGGACAGACCTAAGATGTATGATGAGCTTGATGATAAGGAGAAAAAGAGATTTGATGCAGATATCAGGGCTTCAAACATTGTTCTTCAAGGTCTTCCTAAAGACATCTACAAGCTGATCAATCATAACACTGATGCTAAGGCAGTCTGGGATAATGTTAAGATGCTTCTCTCAGGTTCAGAATTAACTATGGAAGACAGAGAATCCCAACTCTATGACGAATTTGAGCACTTCAAGATGAAACCAGATGAGAATGTCTATGAGTACTATGTGAGATTTCATAAGTTAGTAAATGACATGAGGAACATCAGAATGACTATGCCCAACATTCAGTTGAACTCAAAATTTGTGAACAACATGAATCCCGAATGGCACAAGTTTGTTACCGCTGTGAAGCTTACTAAAGGATTGAAGAACACAAACTATGAGCAACTCTATGCCTTCCTCCTTCAGAATGAGAGACATGCTATGTTTGAAAAATTGATTCTCAATCAGTTCAAAACCAACCCGGGAGAGACAAGCTCGTCTAATGATTCAACTGCCTTCTACTCAAACATCGGAATCACAACCAAAGCTTCACAAGTCATACCCTTGGGTGATGGTAATCACAAACTCATTCCTGATCCTATGTACAAACAAGCTGATGCTGATGCTCACGTGGGTAGCTTCATTAATCAACTAGCTCTTCTCATTAGTCAAAACATGAATACTCTCCCACAAACCAACAACAACCTCAGAACTGCATCCAACCCACACAATCAAGCCACTGTTAAAGATGGGAGAATCGTGGTGCAACCAGTTTAGGAAAGACAGTATGATCAGGGACGAGGTGGAGCTGGGAGAGGTTATGTTGGAAACCAGAATCGAGGAAGGAATGGTAACCAAGGTCAAGCTAAGCTCATCAAATGTTATAACTGTGGTGGAGAGGGACACATTGCAAGGAACTGTACATCTCCAAAGCGTCCATAGAATGCTGATTACTTAAGAGATAAGATGCTGCTGGCTCAAGCTCAGGACAATGGTGCTACTTTGAATGAGGAGGAATTGCTGTTTCTTGCTGAGGGCAATGCCAAGACCTATGATGCAGATGTGGATGAGCAGCCTATTCAGGAGATAGGTCATAATCATCAGAATGCCTTTCAAGTCGCTGACTGTGATGCATACGACTCTGATGTAGATGATGGACCTACGGCACACACAATTTTTATGGCTAGCATTTCTCCAATGGTTTCTCCCAAGGTTTCTTCCTCACCACTAGATGGGCCATCCCATGACAAGCTCATCTCAGAGGTATTAAAACTATACGATGATGCTGATGTGCAACAGATGCATGACAAAGTACAATCAACTGAAACTATTGAATCAAATAATGAAAGTATGGGTAATATCGATATTGTCCCATATGATCAATATGTGAAACAAAGTGAAAGTGAAGTTGTACCAAGTGATGCATCTTCTGCAGTCAACAATGACTATGTTTTTGATGAATACACTGCATGTGCCCCTGATGATTCCATAATTTCTGAACTAAATGCCTATAAAGAATGTGTTGCTATTTATGAACAACGTGCTAAGTTTGAGTTGACCACTCGTGAGCAGGAAATGGATGACCAAGTATGTACAGTAATTAGAAAAAGTAAGTTTAGAGAAGAAGTATTGAAACAAGAATTAAATTCCTTGCAAGAAAAACTTTCTAAAACATCTAAACAAAAACAAGAACTTCAAGAAAATGTGAAAATGCTTAAGCAAGAATTTAATGCAAAGGAATCAAAACTCTTGAGAGATTTTTCTAATCTGAAAACTTTGAAAAACAAACTTGAGAACAAGTTGTACCTACAAGGAAACACCATTCAGACTGCTCACATGGTCACTAAACATCGAGTCTTAAGCGATAAGCATAGCATTCCCCTTGTTGAGGAACCAAATCCAGAGGTAATTAAAAAGGATAGAAATGCTCATAAGGTGCTTTATGATGGTAATGAAATTCTTAAGCCTAGGCAGAAACCTAGTTGCGTTGAGTGCACTGAGGAAGATAAGAAATCTGATGAAGTCACTAGGGAAAGGATGAACAAAAAACTAGATGACCCGAAATGCAAAGAGAAAAAAATTGTAATCACTCCCCATGACTACAAGAAGGAAAACTGGATTTCCTTGAACATGTTCAAGCCTCAAACATTGCTGACTCCCGAACAAATTTTCTGGAAAAAGGATTTAGAAAAGCTGAAAGCTGAAAATATTGTTGAAACAAACCCCCCCCCCCCCTTTATGGAAAATGCCTAGAGCGACTGAGTATCCCCCTAATACACCAATGCATCTAGTTCCTAGAAAAATTGCCACTAAAAGCAAGACCTTAATTAGTCAATATGTCATATTTCAACTGTTTGTTGATTTTGAGAAAACTTGCAAGAAAAGGATCACACCCACTGGTATAACAGAAGGAGAAAGGGGTTTTGAGCAAATGAAAGAATGTTATTTAACTGAGGTCATGCCTTTCTTTAAGCTTCTGAAAGATCACTTTGAGAGTCTTAAAAAGGGAATTGAAACTGATATCAAGGGAATGGAAAAGGAATTTGATGCAATGGTAACTGAAGTTAGTGATTATGAGCGTGCACTAAAATATAATGAGATTGAGAGGAAGAACTTGCATACATTAAATGAGACTCTTATTACTGAATGTGTTGCTCAAGATATTTTTTTCACTGCTTCAAATTGCTCTATTAATGCTTCCAAGTTTCATGAACTATCTGTTGCCCTGAAAGTCTCCCATGATCGTGTCATTGAGCTTGAAAAAACTAATTCCAAACTAAACGAGAAAATTGAACTGGATGATCACGACACTTTGGTTAAACATTTTTCTAAACTAGAAGTTGAGTATTTTAATTTACAACTAAAATATCAACATCTCAAAGAAAATGTCAAAACTTCAAACATCAAGACATCTTCAGATGCTCCAGAGTTTGATGCAGTGTTTCAAATTAACAAACGTGATGAACAGATTCAAGCTCAGTGCAACACGATCAGAAAATTGAAGGCCCAGATCTCTCAATTAAAAGGTCAAACGAACAATATGACAGGCTCCCATATGCCTCCTCCTTTAGATTCTCAGTATTCTCAAACGTTTCATCTTCAAAACTTAGTAAATGCTTTACAAAAGGAAAATGAAAGTTTTCTAGAAGAAAATGAAAAGGTTAAACGTCATTTCAATGAGTTATTTGAATCAATTAAAGTCACTCGTAACAAAAATAACGATCAAATAGCATCATTGCAAAAGGAAATTGAGAATCTGAAGAGTCAGGTAAAAGGGAAAATGCCAATGACCAATGGGGAGAATGTTGTATCAAAGGCTCACTCTTGTAATAAATATGCTTTATCTGTGACATATGTCCCTCCTCATCTAAGGAACAACAAACTTGCCATTCAAACATACTTCTCATCCCTTAAGGATTGCCTAGAATGTCTGCGTGAGATTGTTGAAGAGGATAAGCTAGAGAAACCTCATGATAATGCAATTGGACATGCATGCTTATATGCCAAACGATCTCAAGAAATCTTAGAATGCTTGATCGCAATATGCCCAAAGTCATTAGGTGAGAGAGTTAATCCTTTGATTCCATGCTCAATGCCTAAAGCTAAGTATGATATGCATTCGATTCCCAATGTTTTGAAAGTGAACCGTAGTGTGCCGTTAAGCAGTTCAGATTCCAGATCTGTCAATACTAAGAAAGAGAACTCAAGTGTGCCTTCTAGGAGTACAAATCATGGTGCCTCTAGTTTTATGAAAGTGAACCTAAGTGCACCTGCTTGTAATTCAGACCCCAGTACATCTAAACAGGTGATGCAAAGAGTAGTTAAACCAACTAATGTTCCCATTCCCTCTACAGGAGTAATCAGTGACATTAAACGGAGCAGGTCAAAGTCTCAAGACAATACAAGGAATGATAGCACCTCTCAAGCTAAGAATGTGCACTGGAAGAGAGTAGAAGAACAACCTAGGAACTTTAAGCTTGAATTGAATAAAACGAATCGTGTTGATTCTAGTATTAGCCATAGGCGTACTGTAATTAATTCGAATTCCGATACTATTTGCAAACCTTGTAATGATGTCTGCTTGAATTCTGTTTCTAATCATGAATGTGGTGTTACTGTTCTGCCTAATGATGTTAATTGTCCAGTTAATGTTGTTAATGCTAAAATTCATGCTAAGAAGGCTAAAAGGCAAAAACGAAAGAAAGTTAGAAAACAGTGGAAACCCACAGGAAGAACATTCAGTAAAATAGGCTTTTATTGGACACCTGTTGGTCTTAAGACTAATCAGATAATGCCCACTAGAAAATGGATGCCTACTGGTAGAACTATTCCCTTAAGAAGTGATCACACTGTGAACAGGGCTAATGCTGACTCTAGTACTGCATCAATTCACAACGATTCCATTGCCTCACTTTCTGATATGAATGCTTCTATTTCTGATGTGGGTGTTCCAAACATTGTTACTAACCAAATGGAACCCATTCTTGCATGGGGATCCCAATTATCCAGTTATCCATTCTTGTCTGTGTTCAACTGCAGATCGTTCAAATCGTTCTGTGGTACCTGGACTCAGGCTGTTCCAAGCATATGACTGGAGACCGGTCGCGGCTCATGAACTTCGTGAGCAAATTCATCGGGACTGTTAGATTTGGTAATGATCATTTCGGTGCTATTATGGGTTATGGAGATTATGTTGTTGGTGATAGTGTCATCTCTAGAGTTTACAATGTTGAAGGTTTGGGTCATAATCTGTTCTCTGTTGGTCAATTCTGTGACTCTGATCTAGAAGTTGCCTTCAGAAAACATACCTGCTTTGTTAGAGATCTTAATGGTAAGGAACTGTTAAAAGGAACTCGTGGGTCAAATCTTTACACCATCTCTATTGATGACATGATGAGGGCTTCTCCAATCTGCTTGTTATCTAAGGCTTCAAAAACAAAGTCATGGTTATGGCATCGTCGTCTCAATCACTTGAACTTCGGCACCATCAATGATCTTTCCAGAAAGGACTTAGTGGTAGGTTTACCTAGACTAAAGTATGAAAAGGATCATCTTTGTTCAGCATGTCAATTGGGTAAAAGCAAGAAGTATGCCCATAAACCTAAACCTACTAACTCTGTCACAGAAGTTCTTCATATGATTCATATGGATTTATGTAGACCAATGAGGGTGCAGAATATCTTTGGGAAGAAATATGTGTTAGTTGTGGTTGATGATTACTCTAGATTCACCTGGGTCAAGTTCTTAAGGACGAAGGATGAAACTCCTGATATCATCATCAAACTCATCAAACAGCTGCAGGTTCGACTTAACAAAACCGTCAGAATTATCAGAACAGACAATGGAACTGAGTTTGTCAACAAACAACTTAATGAATTCTATGAAAGCATTGGAATCAGTCATCAAAGAAGTGTTCCACGAACTCCTCAACAGAACGGTGTAGTTGAAAGACGAAATTGAACTCTGGTTGAAGCCGCTAGAACAATGTTGATTTACTCAAAGGTTCCAATGTTTCTCTGGGCTGAAACAATCGCCACTGCATGCTATACACAAAATCGTTCCCTAATCCACACTGTACATGGAAAAACTCCATATGAACTTGTCCACAACAGAAAACCTAATCTCTCTTTCCTTCGTGTGTTTGGTGCATTGTGCTATCCAACTAATGAGGGTCAAGACTTAGGGAAACTTAGGGCTAAAGCTGACATTGGAGTATTTGTAGGATATGCACCAAACAAAAAGGGATACCGAATCTACAACAAAAGAACCCGAAATATCATGGAAACAATTCACGTTACGTTTGATGAGCTGACCGGTCAAATGGCTCCTGGATACTCCAGCTCAGGACCCGCACTTCAAAACAGTCCCATTGGTTCATCTCTTGTTCCTAACTCTTCTCAAGAAACTCCATTCGTACCTCCATCTGAAGATGATGTAAAGAAATTGTTTGATCCTATGTTTGATGAACTGTATGATTCAAATACTAATGAGGTGATGATTCCCACAACAGAGGATGCTCATATTCCAGTGAATGAAGTCAATCCCTCAATCTCAATATCTGTGAGTCATGAAGCACCCGCTGCTGATCCTTCAGTCTCATCAACAAATCATCATTCTTCAAATGTACATCATGGAAATGTTTCTGGCATCAATGATGAAGTTAATCCCTTTGCAACTCCTGAAGATGCTCCATTTGAAAACATATTTGCTACTCCTGAATCATCATCAGAACCATCTTCTTCAGGAGACATCGACTCAGCTACCTCAGTTCCTCAACAACTACCACATGAACACCTAAGAAAATGGACTCACGATCACCCCTTAGACAACATCATTGGAAATCCCTCTCGTCCTGTATCAACACGGAAACAACTCGCAACCGATGCCTTATGGTGCTTCTTCAACTCCGTACTATCTAAGATCGAACCAAAAGATGTTAAAACTGCCATGAATGAAGATAGCTGGTTCAATGCCATGCAAGATGAAATTCATGAGTTTGATCGTCTTGATGTATGGGAGTTAGTACCTGCTCCAGACTGTGCTATGATTATAGCTCTCAAATGGATCTTCAAAGTAAAACTTGATGAGCATGGTGATGTGTTGAAGAACAAGGCTCGATTGGTTGCTAAAGGATATCGTCAAGAGGAGGGTATAGACTTTGAAGAATCTTTTGCTCCAGTGGCTCGAATCGAGGCAATCAGAATCTTTCTGGCTAATGCTGCAAGTAAGAACATGGTGGTTTATCAGATGGATGTAAAGACGGCATTTCTGAACGGAGATCTTAAAGAAGTCGTCTACGTCAGCCAACCTGAAGGATTTGTGAATCAAGAGCATCCTACTCACGTTTATCGTTTGAAGAAGGCTCTTTACGGTTTAAAGCAAGCTCCAAGGGCATGGTATGATACACTGTCAAAGTTTCTTCTATCAACCGGATTCATCAAAGGAGCAGTTGATCCTACATTGTTCACCAGGAAGTCAGGCAAACATTTAATTCATGTTCAAATTTATGTTGATGATATTATTTTTGCCTCGACTGACCCAATGGAATGTGATCGTTTTTCAAATGAAATGAGTTCAAAGTTTCAAATGTCAATGATGGGACAAATGTCATTTTTCTTGGGATTACAAATTTCACAAAGTCCCGGAGGCATTTTCATAAATCAATCTAAATATGCAACAGAGATTTTAAAGAAATTTGGATTTGATTCATGTGACCCTGTTGACACCCCCATGATTGACCGAACCAAACTAGATGAGGACCTCTCAGGGATCATGATTGACCAAACGAAATATCGTAGTATGATTGGATCCTTGATGTATCTCACAGCTAGTAGACCAGACATCTTGTTCGCTGTTTGCATGTGTGCTAGATACCAGGCTAAGCCTACTAAAAAGCACCTTGAAGCAGTTAAACGGGTCTTTCGGTATCTCCAAGGAACCATCAATATGGGACTATGGTACCCGAAGGACACCGGCATGTCACTAACGGCCTATGCAGATGCTGATCATGCAGGTTGTCAAGATACACGTCGAAGTACATCTGGAGGTGCTCAGTTTTTGGGTGATAAGCTAGTGAGCTGGTCTTCAAAGAAGCAAATGAGTACTTCTATTTCCTCTACAGAGGCTGAATACATAGCCATGTCATCTTGTTGTGCTCAAATCTTATGGATGAGATCTCAATTATCTGACTATGGCTTTGAATTCAACAAAATCCCTCTGTACTGTGATAATAAAAGTGCTATTGCTCTCTCATGCAACAACGTTCAACACTCAAGAGCAAAGCATATCGACATTCGTCATCATTTCATCAGGGAACAAGTGGAAAAAGGTGTAGTGGAACTATATTTTGTGAGGTCTGAATATCAGTTAGCAGACATCTTCACCAAAGCTCTTCCAAGAGAACGTTTTGAGTTTATTCTTCCACGTCTTGGCTTGAAAAGCCTTCAACCAGAAACACTCAAACGTCTTCAGGAGGAAGACGAGGAGTAAAGGTCTTTCTTCTTCTATCTCTTGTATATATCTATTCGAAAAACAAAATACAAAATTATAAAACCTTCAAAAATCAAATAGAAAAATATAAAACTTTCAAAATCCATAAAAATTTGAAAAATTCGAAAAAATCTTCAAAAAAAAAAATATTGTCATTTTGTCATGTTTCTCTTGATTCGATAATATCTACGGTCTTGATGTTGTCATTCAAAGAATGACACGGGACTTTAGATGTTGGTCGAATTTTTATATAAAAAAAAAAAAAAAAAAAAAAAAAAAAAAAAAAAAAATTGAAAAATCAAAAAAATATATTTTTGGGAGAAAGAGAAAATGGTTTATTGTCACTTTCAGGCAATAACCCGGTTTTAAAAGAAAGAACAGAGCCATGTTTTATCATGTTTTCAAAATTCCATGCTCTGATTCTATAAACATTTATCTGCTGAAAACTAAATGCTTTGAAAAATAACTCGATCTCTATTTTTGATAATCATCAGGACTTATTTGTCAAAATCTCTATCTCTCAATCAACAACCTATGTCATTGATTGAGGGGGAGAATGATTTCAATTAAATTAAAAAGTTATTTGGCATTAAATTGTTTTCAAAAGATGTACATGCATGTTTTATCAATGGAGTTTAAAGTCTTAAAATCCGATCCTTATCAGTTCAAACGCTTTCATAATCAAGTCACAATTCCCCTTAAAAGCTTTCAAAATTATTTTAAATCAATAAGAGATCACAAATCTCAAATGATTTGATAATTGTGATCGGGGGAGAATGTGTGATTTAAACTGGATTTAAACTGATAATTAGGTAAATGGTTTTATAAGGATGTACATGCTATCCTGCCCACATGTGACAAACGATTTCAAATTTTCCATGCACATGTTGAGGGGGAGCATCTATCTTAAACCTATTATTTGAAACGTGATCATTTATCCCAATGTGCAGGTTCCCTCTAGTATGTGCAAAACTCTTTTCAAACCTCGAGGCACATATTGAGGGGGAGCAATCTTATGGAAACCTCATCCTTCCTAGAAATGTTTTATCTACTTGACTTGATCAAGGAAGTGATGGTGATACTTTTTAGAAAATGGTAATCAAAGAAGTTAATTCTTTCTCTTGCCTCCGTGTGCAAAACATTTTCAAATACATGATGCATATGTTGAGGGGGAGTTCTCGTTCTAAAAATATCAAAAACAATTCAGGTACAAAATGCTTTGATAATATATCACAAGTATCTGAATTGATTTTCAAATGGTTTTCAATTGGATCCAATGGCAGATGAACAATACCAAATAGACCGACCAACTTTACTTTATGTACGGTGATATAAGGATGATAAGGTTAGGTATTGGTTCCCATGATCCGCCAGAACCGGAGGGATCTACCCAGGGACAATCCACTAGTTAGTGTAGAAGTCCTTAGGTATGATGATAAAAGGAGAAAAAAATGAGATATGGGAAGAGTGCGGACTAAGACTGAGCTAGTACTGGAATAAACCCAACAAGGTTCTAGCTATGAAGTCTCGGTAAGCACTGAAGGGGTTGAAGAATTAAAAAGAATTGAATGAGAAAAGGGTGAAAACAAATAGCCCTCCATTTATTCAACCTTAGGGCAGAAACCGGGTTCACTTCATATGCTACTGATGGTAACATCGGTATTGAAGACAAGACATCATGGACCCAGTGACGCACTGCACTTCAACTTTCCAAACCACTCAAGTTCCTCTTAAAAGGACTTGTTTCATTCTCACGGGGAACCGACATTATCTATCGACTTTCTCTTAGAGATTGTTGATATTGAAGAAGGAGACCCTCTCCCTAGTCTCCGGCACAGGATCCAAATATGCACATATTGAGTCTAGAGCCACGAGATCATCATTAAATCTCATTAGGACACTTTCAATGAAGACTCTCTGTTTCACACAATGTGGAAAGAGAGATTATATCTTGAGTCCTACGCATTATCCTTGTGGTATTGCCAGAACATCTGAGTGATGTGTTTACACATTCTCAATGAAGATGGAAAGCCTTCTGGAGCCAACATCAAACAAGCTCCTGGTAGGTGGCATGTGAGATCTATTATATGGATCAACCATGTGACAACTGAACAGAAACAATGGGGCGATTCAATTTCTTGAATCAATCCTGGTTCAGGTTAAGGATTGACGGATACCTTTGAAAAACCGGTCTTTGTGCTTAACAACTCTTTTCTTTAGCACATCGACCGTGTACGGATATTTCAAATCAAAAGGTGTTTTATGATTGATAATTGATTTTCATTAAAACCTTCGCTGTATTGCAAAAACAATTTCCATTGAGCAATACACGATTGTTTTTCAAATGTCTTTTCATCAATCAGTGGACTTAAAATTCGCTGGTTCACTCACTCCGTGTTGTCTTCTTTGAGACGTTCCGGTTTGAGAACAGCTAGAGCAGCTGCGAAACCCTGTCAAGGAGATTCTTAGGAATCCTACCTGATCACAGGCAGTACATGTACTGATCAACGGGGAACCGTGGGCCGTGTACCTCAATTCAACGAAAGTGATCAAAGACACTTTCGTGCGATTTATTGCTAACTGTCGTATGCAGGTACACCCGACGTTTGCAGCTGTTCAGAATGAAGCGGTCAATCCATAGCCGCATGCTCACTTAACACATTCATCTCGAAAGAAATCATGATTAGTGCATCAATGACTCTGATATTTTCACTCCATGCTTCTGCTACGCTGCTGCCAATATCATGATTCAACAAAAGCTTCCGCTACTCTGATGAGAAAATATCATGATCCAGAATGTGAGCATGTCGGTCCGAATGTCACAACATCACATAATACCAACACCACAAAGGATGTCACAGAGATCTTTGTTTGCTGATGATCTCTATTGCAGGCTCAAAATTTATCATCACGTGGATCAGTAAAAGACCTCCACTTGAAGTAACCAAACATGCAATGTGAAGAATCAATGACTACGAGCTTAGAAGCAAAGGACTACATCAAGAATGCAAGAACAAAATTTAATGTAATATCTATTTGTATTCTATGTAATTTTGGTACATGATTGAGGTGACCTCCCTTAGGGGGAGATTGTTAGGAATTAGAAATTCCCGGTATTAAAGAGTCGGTCACCTCAAGTATATGTAATCGTTAGAAAGCTCGTAGTCGTAGTTATTTTAAGTTAAGTAGTATTTAGTTAAGTAACACCGTGGAGGACGGACGGGTCTTTACCCACTGTATGCCTGATCCACAGCCCGATGTGTGGCGTTTTATGTAAGACTATAAATACTCTCTACCTCCCAAGGTAGAGAGTTGGAGCTCATAATAAGAATTTTCTTTCTCTCACTAAAGTTCCCTAAACCTCTAACTTTCTCTCTCTAGAATTCCATCTATATGCTACTTTGTGTTATGGTTTGATGTGCATGTGAAAAGTTATATCTTACAATACTAAACTCCCTCTTAATCCCTTTCTTGGCACAAAATTCATCCATAAACTTGTTTTTGAATTCAATCCCATTATCACATCTAATAGATCTTACTTTGAGTCTCAATTGATTTTCGATGGCTATTATAAGATCATGAATAGCATCAAAGGTTTCATCTTTAAATCCCAAGAAAAAGACCCAACTAAATCTACTGCAATCATCTGTTACAACTAAGCAGTATTTCTTCTTGTTTAAGCTTGCAACAGAGACAGGTCCAAACAGATCCATGTGCAACAACTCTAAAGGTTCTCTAATAGTTCTTTCCTCAATCTTCTTGCATGAAGCTTTGTGTTGTTTACCCTTCTCGCACACCAAACATGAATGCTCATTCTTGTATGTTTTAGAAGGTAAACCTCTAACTAAATTGCCTTTAACCAACTTGTTGATATTTTTGAAATTCACATGTCCTAATCTTCTATGCCATAGTGTGCTTCTTCAAGTGTTGCATTTGCTACTAAACATGTTACTCTTTCAGTAGAGTTAATATTCTTCAAATCTAGACTATACACATCATTGGTTCTTGGTACTCTTAGTGTTACCAAGTAATCATCAACAAGCTTGAACTCAGGGGAAGGAATAAGACATTATGTGTCAGTGAATAACACAGGGTGCTTCTTGTCACAGATCTGAGATACTGACAAAAGGTTAAACTTGAGCTCCTTCACATAACGAACATTTTCAAAATCAATGCTTCCTGTCTTGATGGTTCCTTTCCCAGTAATTCTACCTCCATTTGGATCATTCCCAAAAGCAACTCTTCCTCCAAAATATGATTTAAAATCTGACAGAATCTCTTTGTCTCCTGTCGTGCTTCCAGAGCAACCACTATCAACAATCAAATGATCTTTAAGCTCCTCTTATGGGTTGCCCTGCACAAAGATGAAAGAGTTAGTTTCTTTTAGGAACCCAAGCCATTACTGACTTGTGTTCCCCTTGTGGAGTGACATACTTAAATTCTTTAAGTATGTAATCTCCACTGTTTTTGAAAACATGATCAATTATTTTATTTTGTTCCAAAACTTGTGTTGGTTTTTCAACAAAACTTTCTTTTTCAACAAAATTCTCCTATTCTTTTTCAACAAAACTTGCGGAAAGTACTGTTTGTTCCCCACCAGTACTTTCTTTCTTAACCCAGTTGGTTTTAACTTTTTGTGTAGATTTCTTTGATCTAGGTACTCTATTTGAGGTGTAATGCCTTCTAGGTTGATAGTAATTGGATCTCCTAGGGCTTCCATTCAAAAAAGTGCTAGCAGTACCTTGATTGGGTGAAAACCTAGCAAGGTTGATAGTAATTGTATCTCCTAGGGCTTCCATTCAAAAAAGTGCTAGCAGTACCTTGATTGGGTGAAAACCTAGCAGTACTTTGAGAAGGTACTGCTTAAGAAACTTTTGACTTACCAGTACCTTGAAAAGTATTGCTTGAGGGTACAGGTGGTTTTGAAAAAGGTCTTTTCTGGTGAGGGTACCTATAGTCCTTAGAGAAATTACTATGGTTTACCCTATGTGAATGATTCCAAATTGGTTTATTCTCCCTTGGCTTATGGTTGGTAGATGTAGTCTTTGGGAATTCGCTTAAATATTCTGAGTGAAAGTCACAGTCCTTAACCAAAGGATCAGAACTATAACAAACAAAACATAATTTTTGATCCATAATCCCAATTTTGCTTCCTTTAGTTCTATGACCAAAACTATCCTGACTTTTTGGTGAATGATTAAAAGATTTTCCAAAATTAGCAGTATTTTGAAAAGTTTTTTTTGAAGGTACTGCTGAATGTCTGGCAGTACTTTGAGATGAAGGTACTGCTGAACTCTTAACATTATCATTCTTAGGTTTCTCAACTATTTCTGTTGGGGATTCAAAACTAGATGGACCAGAATTAGATTGACCAGTAAGCGTTTTCCTAAACTCTAAATTGTCTACTCTAAAACAAGAAACATATGTCCTAAGTGGTTGAAAACTACCAGTTGGTGGAGGAACTGCATTATAACCCTTGTCTTTCTTAAATTCAGGAGGTGTTTGACTAATTGATTCCTTGTTACTAGATGTGTTTTCTTCTGAGCTAATGAGTTCATCATCACTAGTGGTTATCTCCTCTGAATCAATTTGTTCCTGATCACTAGGTGGGTTCTCTTATGTACTGCTAAACTCCATACACTCAATTTTAATTGATAATCTTGTTGCTCATATTTTTCTGCCCAAGCCATTTTATTATTTTCATGAGTGATTATTTTGGCTTCCATTGACTCTAAAGTCAATTGATAACCAGCTACCTCAGACCTAGCCCTTATACAATTATCTCTTTTAGTCACATAATGTTTAAACACTTTTTGATAAAAGTCATTACATTTGGAACATACCTCAGAGATAGTGGATGAACTTGGTGAAGTAGCTACCATAGCAAGTAGAACATGTTCTTCTTCACTTTCCATGCTCCAATCAAAGCTTCCAAGACCATCTCTTGATTCCAAAGCAGCAAATCCTGGTTCCTCATCAAAAGATGTGCTCCAATCAAACTCTTCCATTGCAACCATAGAGTAGGTTACTGGTTCATCATCAAATTCAGAACTCCAGTCAACCTCTGATAGATTTTTTTGAGCAACCAAAGCTTTTGGTTTTAGTTCAGTAATAGGAACTTCCTTTATTTCAAGCTTGGGTTTCTCAATCATCCTATTTGTCTGATATTTAGCAAACTTGCATTCTCTTACAAAGTGTCCAGTTCTTTGACAATTAAAGCACTCAATCTTAGATTTGTCAAATGCTATACCCTGTTTGGGTTTGAAGTCAACACCTCTTCCTGTTTTCTTCATGAACTTCTTGATCCTTTCAGTGATCATGGCAACTTGCCATCTTATGTCAATTTCTTCTAGGTCATCCTCATTAATTTACAACAAATCTTCTTCATAAGTAACAGGTAAAGTGGTTTGTTGAGCAAAGAAGGAACATACAACATCATCAGAGTTGATGGTGTTTGATGGTGATGAGGTGGTAGTAGTCATGGTTGTGCAAATATGTTGTTTATCACCAACACTACTTTTAACAGGATAAGCAGTACTTTTAGTGGAAGTACTGCCTCTCTTTTCAGAAGACACAAAAGCAATGCTGTGAGATTTTGAATTTGTTTGACCATTCATCTCATGCTCATACACCTTTAAATTATTGTAGAGATCATCAAAGTCCATAGTATCCAAACCAGATTGTCCTCTAATCATAGTAGCAACCACATGCCATACGGATGGCAAACTTCTTAAGAACTTCAAATTTGCATCTTCAACAAATACATTTGCTCCATATAACTCTAGCATACTAAGGAGATTTTGGAATCTGTCATAGGCAGCATCAAGACCTTCTCTTTCACCAACAGTGAATGTTTCAAACTATTGCTTCAACAGATTTCTATGCATCTTCTTGGAAGCATCATTACCTCCAAATCTTGTCTTGATAGAACCCCATAATTGTTTTGCATCATTAGCATCATGAAACTTTAGTAGGTGGCCATCAGGAATATCAGACCACAGTATGTTGAGAGCCTTTTCTTGATTTCTTTTTGTAGCTGCTGGCAAGGTAGGCTGAGGTGGTTTAGGTTGTCCAGGAACTTCTACAGGCTCTTCAAGAACGACAATACCATTGACAATCACATCCCACAGTGCATGGTCTGTAATAGCAATGTACTGCCTCATCTTCATGCTCCAGAGATCATATTCTCCCTTCTTGATGATAGGAATTCTGATTGAGGTGATGGATGGGAGTGGTGCAGCTTCATTCGACATCTTTTAGGGTTTGTTGTTAAAACGATTTTAAGGGTTTCTTCTTAATCAGAGTTTCCACACAAGCTCTGATACCACTTGTTGGATCGATATACTCTGACCAAACTAACTATGTAGCTTGTAAGGGTTTAGCAACCTTGGATAAATCCAAAACTACTAACAATGAAACACTGATATAACTCTATTAAGTATGCGGACTCTACTTTAACAAAGCTAAGAAGAATAACTTTGAACTTCAACGATTATATTAAAACCAAACTTTGAACCTGCTTATTATACAGATTCACTAATAAACCTAATCACTAAATAACTCTAATATCGTACTTGCATGTAAGTTCTAAGTCACGTATCTCTAATGCCAATCTAGGGGTCCTTTTATAGGCATAAGGAATACCCTAGTCGGTTTACAATTACAATCCTTGTAAGACAAGTAATACTACTTCTAATCTAAGAATATTCTAGAATTACATAATAATCCTTAAAGGATTTGCATAGCAGTCCTTTAGCCTAGCAGTACTTTGACGAAGCAGTACTTTGACTTTCATTAAGCAGTACTTTGACTTTCTTCAGTACTTTAACTTTATATCCCAACAAATGGAACAACTATTTGCTCCTCTGTTTAGTGATGATATTGATCAATGTGCTTCAGATGTATCAAATGTTTCCGCTGCTCAACCTGATCATACTCCAATTCCTGATACACCTGCAACAACAACTACTTTTGAGGAAGCACCACCATTTGATTCTACAACAACAGCCGAACAAACCGCATCCAATGACACTGAAACAGCTGATGATCTTCTGAACCATGAAGTACCCCCACCTGCAAATTATGATCCAAATGCGTTCTTCAAGTCATTTGCTAATGAAACTGCCACACCTGATGTTGCGGAATCATCTACAAGCCATTTGAATCCTCCTAATATGTACAATGTATATCAACATCAACCCTCCGCACATCGTTGGACTCGAGACCATCCTCTTGTGAACATTATTGGAAACCTGAATCAATCAGTCGTAACTAGACAACGCCTTCAGACCGACAGTGAACATTGCATTTACGCACTTACCATCTGCCAAGCTGAACCCAAAAATATTAAAGAAGCCATGACATATGACAACTGGATTGAATCCATGCAAGAAGAACTTAACCAGTTTAAACGTCTTGAAGTATGGGAGTTGGTTGAAAAACCAACCGGGGTCTATGTTATTGGTCTGAAATGGATTTGGAAAAACAAGTTGGATGTTGAAGGTACAGTTATCAGAAATAAGTCAGGTCTGGTGGCTAAGGGTTATAGATAAGAAGAAGGAATTGACTACGAGGAATCATTCGCACCATTTGCTAGAATTGAGGTTGTACGGATTTTTCTGGCATTCGCGGCTAACATGAACATCACGGTCTTTCAGATGGATGTTAAAACTGCTTTTCTGAATGGTAAACTGAAAGAAACGGTCTATGTTAGTCAGCCAGAAGGATTTGTTAATCCAGAGTTCCCTAATCACGTCTACAAACTGAACAAGACTCTCTACGGTCTCAAACAAGCCCCTCGGGCGTGGTATGATAAGTTGTCATCCTTTCTCATATCTCACAATTTTGTCAAAGGATCGGTCGACCCAACACTTTTCATACAATATCACGGGGCACACATTTTAATCATTCAAATTTATGTGGATGACATCATTTTTAGGTCAACACATCTAAAGTACTCAAACGCTTTTTCAAAACTTATGAAAAAACATTTTGAAATGTCAATGATGGGTGAACTTACGTTCTTTCTAGGACTGCAAGTTCATCAATCACCCCGTGGTATTTTCCTGAGTCAGTCCAAATATGCTCTTGAAATTTTAAACAAACATGGAATGCAAAACTGTGATACCTATGCCACACATATGGCACATACCAAGAAACTAGACGTTGATTTGCATGGGAAATTGATTGACCCTACCAAATACCGAAGTATTATTGGGTCTCTCATGTATCTAACAGCCAGCAGACCTGACATTGTCTTTGTTGTATATCTCTGCTCCCGTTGTCAGTCGCGACCAACTGAAACTCACCTCTCTAAGGCTAAAAGAACCCTCTGATACATCAAGCGAACCATTAATTTGGAGATCTGGTATCCGAAGGATTCTGGTTTTGAACTAATAGCTTTTTCAGACGCTGATCACGCGGGTTGCTTAGATTCTCGGAAAAGTACTTCAGGTGCTCTGCAATTTCTTGGTGATAAACTGGTATCATGGCAATCAAACAAGCAGGATTGTACATCGCTGTCCTCAACTGAAGCAGAACATGTAGCCATGTTGGCATGTTGTGCTGTTAGGAATTAGAAATTCCCAGTATTAAAGAGTCGGTCACCTCAAGTATATGTAATCGTTAGAAAGCTCGTAGTCGTAGTTCTTTTAAGTTTAGTAGTAATTTAGTTAAGTAACACCGTGGAGGACGGACGGGTCTTTACCCACTGTATGCCTGATCCACAGCCCAAAGTGTGGCGAGTTATGTAAGACTATAAATACTCTCTACCTTCCAAGGTAGAGAGTTGGAGCTCATAATAATAATTTCACTTTCTCTCACTAAGTTCCCTAAACCTCTAACTTTCTCTCTCTAGAATTCCATCTATATGCTACTTTGTGTTATGGTTTTGATGTGTATGTGATAAGTTATATCTTACAATTGGTATCAAGAGCCATGGTTAGATCATATCTTGCACATCTTTGGATTTATAGTGGTTTTTAGGTGGTTTTTGAGTTTGAAAAAGTTTGGTGGTTTTTGCATCATTTGGTTGATTTCTTAGTGTTAAAGTTTGGATTTTGATTGTACTTTTGTGTTTAGAATCATCACAAGTGTTTAGGTTTTGATTTTGAAGGTTTGAATCATCGTGGTTGGGTTGTTTTTGGATTATAAAGTGGTTTTTGTGAGTTTTTTCATGCTAGCGACTTAGCTCTCGGAAAAGTTTCTTGGTAGCGACTTGCTTCACAGTTTTGTAGCGAGTTACAGTTTTAAAAGCTAGCGAGTTAGAGCTAGCGAGTTAAAGTACAAGTAGTGGAATCTCCACTACGGATAGCGACTTGTGGTAGCGACTTAGCCTGTAGCGAGTTGCTCTTTAGCGACTTGCATATCTAGCGACTTGTGTAGCGAATTACTGCATAAATTTGGCTAGCGACTTGGTCTGTAGCGAGTTACTACTTAGCGACTTGCTTTTCTGTTAGCGACTTGGAACTGTAGCGACTTAGTGGTGTAGCGAATTAAGTGACTTAGCGACTTAGGGGTGTAGCGAATTAAGGGTTAGCGACTTGGGTCAAGAATTCGTAGCGACTTAGTTGATTTTTCACGTTAAAACTTCAAACGGCCATAACTCTTGAACCGTAACTCCGTTTTCAGCGTTCTACCCATCAAAACGACCGTGAGAACGAGGAGAATGGCACGCCGAATAAACTCTTATTCGGGTCATTCTTCGAGGTCTAAATCCGCTCCGAACAGAAGTTATTAAGGTTTTTAAGTTTTTAGACCTAAATTTCTCAGGAAAATCGTGCAACAACCAATACAAATCTCAACCAAACAACATATCAGCCACTCCTACAACCAATCATAAGTCCTAACACACAATTGTCTATCATTGTACCGATCCATCTTAACACCCTTTACTGGTCATTGCTTAACGGTTTCGTCTTGATTTTAGTAAAATCCCGCGAAAGATTCTATTTCTCGGTTTAAATCATAGACGTGTAAAATCCCGTGCATCCTTCCACATCATGTCTTACTCTACTGACCCAGTGATTTCAGAAGTGCTTAAACTGTATGATGTTGTGGACAACAATGATAATGTTAGCTACACTGAACGATTAAAGATGATTGAATCAATCAATGTGGATGTGATATCTCCGGGTTCAGACTCTGAAAAGACAGAAATGCACCAGTCAAGGCTACAAAATGCCATGCTAAAGGAAAGTAACATTGAACCTTATCAGTTACTTCACTCTCACCTCGTACAGCCTTTGTCCACAATTATGGATCGAACATGTAGGGCCATCTTCCGTCAGGATTTACCTACATTTACGGGAACATTACTATTGAACTTAGAACAATTGGAACAACAACTTGTCAAAGAAAAGGTTCAAGAAGATTGTTCTAGAGCTGCACTTCAGGTGATCCACAAACAATTTCAGTCATTCATCAGTGGGGAATTTACATCAGATTATGATCAAGACATGACTGAAACGGCTTTCAAAAGATACACTGGAATGGAAATTAGCGTGTTCAAAGAGACACTTATCCATCTCATGGATAATGTGGAGAAGTATATTGTGGAAGTTACTCAGGCAGATGAAAAAGTGGATGAGTGTCTGGGGCAGTTAAGTGATAGGTGTGATAAGTTAGGTAATGTATCTGTTGAAGAATCGGGTGTTGCTGAATGCAGAATGTCAGTGACTACAAACAATGATGAGTCGGATAATGCTAAAATGGAATCTTCGTGTTCAAATTCACAAGAGAGAGAGGTGCACCAGACACAACCTGTGCAAGGTAATGCAAAGGAACGCTCCATGGAAGCTTCGGATGTACCCAAGATAGAGATGCACCAGTCACAGCCTGCACATGTCAATGCTGAGGTTAGTCGCATGGAAGTTTCTGTTGTACCTAATTGTGCATCCTCTACTCAAAATGATGATTTTGAATTGCATGAATACACTGCATTTGTGCCTGATGATTCCTTGACCACTGAACTCAATACCTATAAGGATCAAGTTGCCATATATGAACAGCGTGCTAAGTTTGAACTGACCACTCGTGAGCAGGAGATGGATATCCAAATGCGTACAATTATCAGAAAAAGCAATTTTAGAGAAGAAGTTTTAAAACAAGAGTTAAATTCCTTACAAGAAAAGCTTTCCAAAACTGCTAAGCAAAAACACGAACTTCAAGAAAATGTTAAAATGCTTAAGCAAGAATTCAAGGCTAAGGAATCAAAACTTTTGAATGATTTTTCCAATCTAAAAACTTTGAAAAACAAGCTTGAAAATAAGTTGTACGTACAAGGGAACACCATTCAGACTGCTCACATGATCAGTAAGCATAGAGTCTTAAGCGATAAGCATAGCATTCCCCTTGTTGAGGAACCAAATCCAGAGGTAATTAAAAAGGCTAGAAATGCTCATAAGGTGCTTTATGATGGTAATGAAATCCTTAAGCCTAGGCAGAAACCTAGTTGCGTTGAGTGCACTGAGGAAGATAAGAAATCAGATGAAGTCACTAGGGAGAAAATGAATAAGAAATTAGAAGATCCTGAGTGTAAAAAGAATAACATAACGATCAAACCCCATAATTACACTAAAGAAAATTGGATCTCCTTGAACAAGTTTAAGCCTCAGACTCTATTAACCCCTGAACAAGTGTTCTGGAAAAAGGATATGGAAATGCAAAAAGCTGAAAATCTTGTTGAAAAGAATCCCCCTTGTAGGAAATTGCCTAGAGCAACTGTGTATCCTCCTAATACACCAATGCATTTAGTTCCTAGATCTATTGCCACTAAAAGCAAGACCTTAATCAGTCAATATGTTATCTATCAGCTGTTTGTTGATTTTGAGAAAACGTGTAAAAAGAGAATCACACCTACAGGGATAACTGAGGGGGAAAGGGGTTTTGAGCAAACTAAAGAATGTTATTTAACTGAGGTCATGCCTTTCTTTAAACAACTAAAAGACCAATTTGAGTGTCTTAAAAAAGGAACATACTCAGATATTAAAGAAATGGAGAAGGAATTTGATGCAATGATAGTTGAGGTCAATAACTATGAGAGAGAATTAAAATATAGTGAGATTGAGAGGAAGAACTTGCATACACTGAATGAGAATTTGATTTCTGAATGTATTGCTCAAGATGTGTTTTACACTGCCACGAATTGTTCAATTAATGCATCTCAATTTCATGAATTATCTGTTGCTCTGAGAGTCTCCCATGATCGTGTCATTGAGCTTGAAACAACAAATTCAAAATTGCATGAGAAAATTGAACAGGATGATCATGATAACTTGGTCAAACATTTTTCTAAATTAGAAGTTGAGTATCTTGCTTTGCAATTAAAATATCAACATCTAAAAGAAAATGTTAAAACTTCAAATTTCAAGACATCTTCGGATGCTCCTGAGTTTGATGCAGTTTTTGAAATCAACAAACGTGATGAACAAATTCGAGCTCATTGCCACACGATCAAAAGATTGAAAGCCCAAATTTCACAACTGAAAGGTGAAAAGAAGGATGTGACAGGTTCCCATATGCCTCCACCTTTAGATTCTCAGAATTTCCAACTTCAAAACATAATTGTTAACTTGCAAAAGGAAAATGATTGTTTTAAAGCTGAAATTTCAAAGGTTAATGATCAAAACAAAGAGTTATGTGATTCATTTAAAGTTAATCATGATAAACAAATTGAAAAGATAACTTCTTTACTTAACGATATTGAGAATCTGAAGCGTGAGGTGAAAGGAAAGTTGCCAATCCCCAATTGCAAATACTCTGTTCCTAAGGTTTCTGATTGTGATAAATATGCTATCGATATGTTATATATTCCTCCGCCCATTAGGAATAATGAACTTGCACATAAAGCATATCTCTCATACCTTAAGGAAAGTTTGAAGGGTCTCCGTGAGATTGTTGAAGATGAAAGATTAGAAAAACCTTTTGATAGTACTATAGCCTATGCCTGCATGGATGCCAAACGATCTCAGGAACTCTTAGAGTATGTAATTGTCACAAGTCCGAAATCTAGCAATAGGCGAGATAGAATAGTTGTGCCTTGTTCTATGCCTAAAGCCAAGCATGTGACCCTTGATATGCCTTGTTCCTTGTCAAAATTCAAGCAAGCAACCTGTGTTGTGCCTCCTAGAATTTCAGATCCCAGTACTTCCAGACCAGAAATGCAAAAAGTAGTGAAGCCATGTAATGTTCCCATCATTACTTCTACAGATGTTAAGATTGACACTAAAGTTGGCGGGTCAAAACCTAGAAGCAATGCAAAGAAGGATAGGATTTCGCAAACTAACAGTGTTCATGATAAGAAAGTGAAAGAACACCATAGGGACAAGAAGTTTGATTTGAACAAAAAGAATCGTGTTAGTTCTAGTATTAGCTCTAAGCTTACTGAAATTAATTCGAGGCCTCATGCTATCTGCAAAACATGTAAAAAATGTTTAATTTCTAGTAATCATGATAAATGTGATGTGTTATTTCTGAGGTCTAAGATTCATAACCCAGTTAATAAAGTTTGGAGAGCGAAACAGATTAAGCAATCTTGGAAACCTACAGGGAATGTGTTTACAAATGTAGGATTTCAGTGGAAGCCCACAGGTCGAATATTAACGAATGGCAAACCTTACCCCTTAGCTAGATCCACTATGCCTAGAATAGTGCCTGTTAAGGTTTGGTTGCCAACTGGTAGAATAATCCCATTAAGCACTAAATGTCATTTGACTAAGTCTGATGCTTCTACTAGTTCAACTCCTAGGGATAATGCCATTGCATCTAGGGTTTCTGCTGATTCAAAGATTGTCTGTGCTAACCAAAAGGAACCCATCAGCATGTGGGGATCCAATGTTTCCAATTCTCTTTCTCCGTTTGTTGTCCAAAGCAGGTCGTACAAATCGTCCCTTGGTCTTGGGATTCTGGCGGCTCTAAACATATGACTGGGCTCTTAACAATGACGTCTGTTCACTTCAGTTCAGGCCTCGTACTTCATCATAATGGTGTCTGCAGATAACACTTCAGGCCCCGTTCTTCAAAGAAAAGAAAAGTGTACGCTCTTCTGTGCGCTTTATCTTCAGCTAAAGAGAAATTCTCTCATGAATGGCTATACTCATCTACATTCTTCATCAACAAGCTTCATGTTTTTCCACGCTCATTCAATCATCAAGTGGATCTATGTTCATTGGTGTATACTCTTATTCACTTGCTAAATCAAAAATGGCAACTTCGGATGCAATTTTTGAGGGGGAGAAGAGTGAATATACTACATGATGATGG
This sequence comes from Chrysanthemum seticuspe, assembly GCA_019973895.1. Taxonomy (NCBI): domain Eukaryota; kingdom Viridiplantae; phylum Streptophyta; class Magnoliopsida; order Asterales; family Asteraceae; genus Chrysanthemum; species Chrysanthemum seticuspe. Next base: position 38,244,035 of record BPTQ01000006.1, read on the forward strand.
ATGTTTGAATAATGGTTATACGACTTAATTTTTGATGATGATGAGTGTATATTCTTTTTGATGAAGAGTGAATATACTAAGGATAACTGGGATTCATTGTTTTGATTTTTGATGACTCTCCTCCAACGCCTAATGCTTCACTTACTAAGGATAATTGGGATTCATTGTTTTTCTAAGATATGTTTAATGAGTACTTTCAACCTTCGACGAATGTTGATCATCCAGCGTCTGAAGCTCATGCTCCGGTTTCTATTGATTCAACTGGTTCACCATCTAAGAAGTATTTCTTGGAATTCTCAAGAAACCTAATCTCCAGTTATTCCTCAAGGCGTTGATAATGATTATCAAATTATTGCAGTTGCACTCATGAATAATGATCCACTCTTTGGTATTCCTTTGCCAAATCTTCATGGATTATTGTTCCTCTCATCGTGCATGCTATAAATCAACCACATGAACTTCAAGGAAAATGTCTACCTCATCCGCTCGAAGTTATTGGTGTATCTTCCAGATCAGTCTCTACATGTATACTTTTAGGAAGAATGCATTGATGTTGAGGCATCATTTGTTCTGGTTCATTCAGTGGGTGAATGTACATCCAGTTGTATGTTTATTCACATGTTGGGCATTTGACACAAGTTGAGTACTTCGAAGTTACTCTTTTATCACTTATTTGAGGTTGAAGTTGACGTTCACAAAGGCGTGTTCTTATTTGATAACTTGCTCGAGCTTAAGAATTAGAGTTGAAGTCTTGGGTTATCTAGTTACCAGCAGTCGAGGTGGATGGTTGAAGACCTGGTTAACTATCACTATTAGGAGTTACTTTGTTTTACTCAGTGTCACGCGTATATTACGTTGTGGATAATCGCAAGAGGTGTTAATGTCTCATACTTTAATTGAGTATTGAGTACTTAAGAGATTTGCTTGGTGCATAAATTCTCGACACCGTTCTTCCAACATTAGTGCAAGATTAAGATACATATGTGGGGAATTCGACTTCAGTTTCAAGTTTGGTATATCAGGTTTTCTTCATCAGTGATCACGTTAAATTGTCTATATATGGGTTGATAAAGATAGTCAGAGAGAGTTTCTATCGCAGTGGTCAAATGGCTCCTGGACACTCCAGCTCAGGACCCGCACTTCATAACAGTCCTATTGGTTCATCCCTTGTTCCAAACTCCTATCAAGAAACACCATATGTACCTCCATCTGAAGATGATGTAAAGAAATTGTTTGATCCAATGTTTGATGAACTGTATGAGTCTACTACTAATGAGGAGCTGGTCCCTACAACAGAGGATGCTCAAATTCCAGCAAATGAAGTCAATCCATCAGTTTCAATATCTGTAAGTCAAGAAGCACCTGCTGTTGATCCTTCAGTCTCATCAACAAATCATCATTCTTCAAATGTACATCATGGAAATGTTTCTGGCATCAATGATGAAGTTAATCCCTTTGCGACTCCTGAAGATGCTCCATTTGAAAACATATTTGCTACTCCTGAATCATCATCTGAACCATCTTCTTCAGGAGAAATCGACTCAGCTACCTCAGTTCCTCAACAAATGCCACATGAACACCTCAGAAAATGGACTCACGATCATCCATTAGACAACATCATTGGTAATCCTTCTCGTCCTGTATCAACCCGGAAGCAACTCGCAACCGATGCCTTATGGTGCTTCTTCAACTCCGTACTATCTAAGATCGAACCAAAAGATGTTAAAACTGCTATGAATGAAGATAGCTGGTTCAATGCCATGCAAGATGAAATTCATGAGTTTGATCGTCTTGATGTATGGGAGTTAGTACCTGCTCCAGACTGTGCTATGATTATAGCTCTCAAATGGATCTTCAAAGTAAAACTTGATGAGCATGGTGATGTGTTGAAGAACAAGGCTCGATTAGTTGCTAAAGGATATCGTCAAGAAGAGGGTATAGACTTTGAAGAATCGTTTGCTCCTGTTGCTCGAATCGAGGCAATCAGAATCTTTTTGGCTAATGCTGCTAGTAAGAACATGGTGGTATATCAGATGGATGTAAAGACGGCATTTCTGAACGGAGATCTTAAGGAAGTTGTCTACGTAAGCCAACCCGAAGGATTCGTGAACCAAGAGCATCCTACTCACGTTTATCGTCTGAAGAAGGCTCTTTACGGTTTAAAGCAAGCTCCAAGGGCATGGTATGATACACTATCAAAGTTTCTTCTATCAACCGGATTCATCAAAGGAGCAGTTGATCCTACATTGTTCACCAGGAAGTCAGGCAAACATTTGATTCATGTTCAAATTTATGTTGATGATATTATTTTTGCCTCGACTGACCCAATGGAATGTGATCGTTTTTCTAATGAAATGAGTTCAAAGTTTCAAATGTCAATGATGGGTCAAATGTCATTTTTATTGGGATTACAAATTTCACAAAGTCCCGGAGGCATTTTCATAAATCAATCTAAATATGCAACAGAGATTTTAAAGAAATTTGGATTTGATTCAAGTGACCCTGTTGACACCCCCATGATTGACCGAACCAAACTAGATGAGGACCTCTCAGGGATCATGATTGACCAAACGAAATATAGGAGTATGATTGGATCCCTGATGTATCTCACTGCTAGTAGACCAGACATTTTGTTCTCTGTGTGCATGTGTGCTAGATACCAGGCTAAGCCTACCAAAAAGCACCTTGAAGCAGTTAAACGGGTCTTTCGGTATCTCCAAGGAACCATCAATATGGGACTATGGTACCCGAAAGACACCGGTATGTCACTAACGGCCTATGCAGATGCTGATCATGCAGGTTGTCAAGATACACGTCGAAGTACGTCAGGAGGTGCTCAGTTTTTGGGTGATAAGCTTGTGAGCTGGTCTTCAAAGAAGCAAATGAGTACTTCTATTTCCTCTACAGAGGCTGAATACATAGCCATGTCATCTTGTTGTGCTCAAATCTTATGGATGAGATCTCAATTATCTGACTATGGCTTTGAATTCAACAAAATCCCTCTGTACTGTGATAATAAAAGTGCTATTGCTCTCTCATGCAACAACGTTCAACACTCAAGAGCAAAGCATATCGACATTCGTCATCATTTCATCAGGGAACAAGTGGAAAAAGGTGTAGTGGAACTATATTTTGTGAGGTCTGAATATCAGTTAGCGGACATCTTCACCAAAGCTCTTCCAAGAGAACGTTTTGAGTTTATTCTTCCACGTCTTGGTTTGAAAAGCCTTCAACCAGAAACTCTCAAACGTCTTCAGGAGGAAGACGAGGAGTAAAGGTCTATCTTCATCTATCTCTTGTAAATATTTATTCGAAAAACAAAATATAAAATTATAAAACCTTCAAAAATCAAATAGAAAAATATAAAACCTTCAAAATCCATAAAAATTTGAAAAATTCGAAAAATCTTCAAAAAATATTGTCTTTTTGTCATGTTTCTCTTGATTCGATAATATCTACGGTCTTGAGGTTGTCATTCAAAGAATGATACGGGACTTTAGATGTTGGTCGAATTTTTATATATAAAAAAAAAAAAAAAAAAAAAAAAAAAAAAAAAAAAAAAATTGAAAAAAATCAAAAAATATTTTTGGGAGAAAGAGAAAATGGTTTATTGTCATTTTCAGGCAATAACCCGGTTTTAAAGAAAGAACAGAGCCATGTTTTATCATGTTTTCATATTCCATGCTCTGATTCTATAATCATTTATCTGCTGAAAACTAAATGCTTTGAAAAATAACTCGGTCTCTATTTTTGATAATCATCAGGACTTATTTGTCAAAATCTCTATCTCTCAATCAACAACCTACGTCATTGATTGAGGGGGAGAATGATTTCAATTAAATTAAAAAGTTATTTGGCATTAAATTGTTTTCAAAAAGATATACATGCATGTTTTATAAATGGAGTTTAAAGTCTCAAAATCCGATCCGTATCAGTTAAAACACTTTCACAATCAAGTCACAATTCTCCTTAAAAGCTTTCAAAATCAATTTAAATCTATACTAGATCACAAATCTCAAATGATTTGATAATTGTGATCGGGGGAGAATGTGTGATTTAAATTGGATTTAAACTGATATTAAGGTAAATGGTTTCACATAAATGTACTTGCTGTCCCTCCCACATGTGACAAACGATTTCAAATTTTCTATGCACATGTTGAGGGGGAGCATCTATCTTAAACCTATGATTTGAAACGTGATCATTTATCTCAATGTGCAGGTTCCCTCTAGTATGTGCAAAACCCTTTTCAACCTCGAGGCACATATTGAGGGGGAGCAAAATTCATGGAAACCTCATCCTTCCCGGAAATGCTATTCCAACTTGATCTTTTGAGGGAAGTGATGTTGATATCTTTTAGAAAATGGTAATCAAAGAGGTTAATTCTTTCTCTTGCCTCCGTGTGCAAAACATTTTCAATTACTTGATGCACATGTTGAGGGGGAGTTCTCGTTCTAAAAATATCAAAAACAATTCAGGTACAAAATGCTTTGATAAATTATCACAAGTATCTGAATTGATTTTTCAAATGGTTTTCAATTGGATCCAATGGCAGATGAACAATACCCAATAGACCGACCAACTTTACTTTATGTACGGTGATATAAGGATGATAAGGTTAGGTATTGGTTCCCATGATCCGCCAGAACCGGAGGGATCTACCCAGGGACAATCCACTAGTTAGTGTAGAAGTCCTTAGGTATGATGATAAAAGGAGAAAAATGAGATATGGGAAGAGTGCAGACTAAGACTGAACTAGTACTGGAATAAACCCAACAAGGTTCTAGTTATGAAGTCTCGGTAAGCACTGAAGGGGTTGAAGAATTAAAAAGAATTGAATGAGAATAGGGTGAAAACAAATAGCCCTCCATTTATTCAACCTTAGGGCAGAAACCGGGTTCAATTCATATGCTACTGATGGTAACATCGGTATTGAAGACAAGACGTCATGGACCCAGTGACGCACTGCACTAAACTTCCCAAGCCACTCAAGTTCCTCTTAAAAGGGCTTGTTTCATTCTCACGGGGAACCGACATTATCTATCGACTTTCTCTTAGAGATTGTTGATATTGAAGAAGGAGACCCTCTCCCTAGTCTCCGGCACAGGATCCAAATATGCACAAGTTGAGTCTAGAGCCACGAGATCATCAATAAATCTCATTAGGACACTTTCAATGAAGACTCTCTGTTTCACACAATGTGGAAAGAGAGATTATATCTTGAGTCCTACGCATTATCCTTGTGGTATTGCCAGAACATCTGAGTGATGTGTTTACACATTCACAATGAAGATGGAAAGCCTTCTGGAGCCAACATCAAACAAGCTCCTGGTAGGTGGCATGTGAGATCTATCATATAGATCAACCATGTGACAACTGAACAGAAACAATGGGGCGATTCAATTTCTTGAATCAATCCTGGTTCAGGTTAGGGATTGACGGATACCTTTGAAAAACCGGTCTTTGTGCTTAAAAACTCTTTTCCTTAGCACATCGACTGTGTACTCATTTTTCAAACCAAAAGGTATTTTTATGATTGATAATTGATTTTCAATAAAACCTTCGCTGTATTGCAAAACAATTTCTATTGAGCAATACACGATTGTTTTTCAAATCTCTTTTCATCAATCAGTGGACTTAAAAATTCGCTGGTTCACTCACTCCGTGTTGTCTTCTTTGAGATGTTCCGGTTTGAGAACAGCTAGAACAGCTGCGAAACCCTGTCAAGGAGATTCTTTGGAATTCTACCTGATCACAGGCAGTACTTGTACTGATCAACGGGGAACCGTGGGCCGTGTACCTCAATTCAACGAAAGTGATCAAAGACACTTTCGTGCGATTTGTTGCTAACTGTTGTATGCAGGTACGCCCGACGTTTGCAGCTGATAAGAATGAAGCGGTCAATCCACAGCCGCATGCTCACTTAACACATTCATCTCCAAAGAAATCATGATTAGTGCATCAATGACTCTGATATTTTCACTCCATGCTTCTGCTACGCTGCTGCCAATATCGTGATTCAACAAATGCTTCCGCTACTCTGATAAGAAGATATCATGATCCAGAATGTGAGCATGTCGGTCCCAAAGTCACAACACCACAATGGATGTCTCAGAGATTGTTGATTGCTGATGATCTCCAAAGATGGCTCAAACTTATCATCACGTGGATCAGTAAAAGACCTCCACTTGGAACAACCAAACATGCAATGTGAAGAATCGATGACTACGAGCTTATGTGCAAAGGACTACATCAAGAATGCAAGATCAACTGTTAATGTAATATCTATTTGTATTCAATGTAATTTTTGATGTATAATTGAGGTGACCTCCCTTAGGGGGAGATTGTTAGGAATTAGAAATTCCCAGTATTAAAGAGTCGGTCACCTCAAGTATATGTAATCGTTAGAAAGCTCGTAGTCGTAGTTCTTTTAAGTTTAGTAGTAATTTAGTTAAGTAACACCGTGGAGGACGGACGGGTCTTTACCCACTGTATGCCTGATCCACAGCCCAAAGTGTGGCGAGTTATGTAAGACTATAAATACTCTCTACCTTCCAAGGTAGAGAGTTGGAGCTCATAATAATAATTTCACTTTCTCTCACTAAGTTCCCTAAACCTCTAACTTTCTCTCTCTAGAATTCCATCTATATGCTACTTTGTGTTATGGTTTTGATGTGTATGTGATAAGTTATATCTTACATGTGCTCAAGTCATTTGGATGAGAACACAACTCAAAGACTATGGTTACGTGTTTGACAGAATCCCGATGTACTCTGACAATTGAAGTGCTATTGCAATCTCGTGCAACTCCATTCAACATTCGAAGTCCAAGCACATCGATCTTCGATATCATTTCATAAAGGAGCATGTGGAAAAGAGTACCGTTGAATTATATTTTGTGGGTACTGAATACCAACTGGCAGACCTTCTCACCAAAGCCTTAGCTCCTGCTAGGTTTACTGAGTTGTTCCACCGGATTGGTATGAGGTGTTTAACTCCAGAGGAACTGGACGAACTTTTGACACATTCTTAAAACCATTCAAACACCAAAACCTCTTTTGTAAATAAATTTTCAAAAACAAAATAAAAAATATAAAATCTGATAATCTAAAAAAATATTCTTCTATCTAAATTTCTTTCAAACATCGCAAGTACAAATCTTCCGTCAACACTGTGTTCTATCAAACTTTTCACAATTTTCCCAAACAAGTGTTGAGGGGGAGAAAGTAAATATTTTTCAGTTTCATAAAACCTTGTACTGGCATGTTTCCAAAAATAAGTTGTTTCTTCTAAAATGGTGGATACATTTCTTGTCAAATACTCTCCTCGGACTCAAATGTTTTCAAAATTCATTATTTCAAAAGTTAAGGGGGAGTATCGCTAACTTTCTTGCCTTACAAGTGTTTTGTCTAACCTAAATGGAAGTTAAAGGATCTTGGTTAGAACCTCTTTGAGGTTGAGGGATGGAATGTGTCAACTTGGCAAATTAATTGTAACAAAATCATTCACCCAACACATTCAATGCACCACTTTATGTGCATTTACTCTGAAACCACCAAGATCAAATGGCCCAAATCAAATCTTCAAAATCCGTTCAAGCTGTTCATAATCTGTAAGTTCTAAATTGTTTTGATCAAGATTCTAAACAAGGATTTCAATAATCTTTCAAATCCAACGGTTAAAACTGATTTTGTAAAATTGTTCACTCGAACAAATTGGGTGTTTATGCATAAAAGTGTTTGGATTGAAATGAGTTATGTTAAAACCTTTCTTAGTGTCTATTAAACTTGTTTCAATCATCCAAAACCATCCAGAATCTTAAATTTCATTAATTAGAATTCTAGGGTTCTTGCACTCATTTAGGGTTTTTCTATTCTGTGATATGATATTAGGTGGTCAAGAAAGTGTTAGAATAAGTATATATGCATTTTTTGAACCTTTAAATTAGCCCAGAAACATCTAAACTCTAAGAATTTAAGTTTTAGGTTTTTAGGGTTCATCTCCCATGAATCTTCTGATTTTGTGGTGGAAATGTGTTAAATCTTGTTCCATTGCACTCATATGACATCTAGGTCACTCCAGAAACATTCTTGTTTGATTTATGTAGCTATATCTCTTACACGTAGATTAAGGGTTTAGGGTTTAATTAATTTTACGACTAAGTCTTTCTGTGTGTATCTGATATGTTCTTTTGCTTGTTTTGTGATCTAAAAGATGTTTGGAATTAACTGCAATCAAGTTTTCATGTTTATATTTAACAGGTTAATTATTCGTAATGTCAGAATCTTCAGGTGTTCAAACCGTTACGCTTAAATAATACTTTTATGCATAAAGGTAACGCCTAAGAGAAATCTTATGCATAACTCTTACGCATAAGAGGTCTACAGTGGATTACGCGTATCTTGGAAAGATATTCGTAAACAAGGCTTGCTACGCATAAGCTTTACTCTTACGAGTAAACTTTACACATAACATCTAGCTTATTCCTACGCGTAAGCCTAAAGCCTTTGAACTTGTCTTACGCGTAAGAAACTCTTACGCATAAGTTTGGTCTTACGCTTTTTCTTACTACTACGCATAAGCTCCTTTCTTACGCATAAGGATCCTTGTTACACATAACCCACTGTTCACTACATTTTGGCCTGTTACGCATATATTACTTGTTAAATGTTACGCATAAGTCACAAATACCTAATGTGTCATATAAGCTCACATAAGTTAATATGTTGTGTGTTAAGTGAAAAATTAGACTTTGAAATTTCAAAATTAACACGTTCACGTAATTTATCACATCAACTTCAAACAATTGGACAAATGTGACTTAGGACTTGTAACCAACATAAACATGTTACCATCAAACAAGGAATTATATAATAAATTAGACTAAAACAAACACAATATGTTTCCATATGTCTATTTTTGTCTAATGTCTTTCAGATCACAAAATGGCTGTAAATCAAGCAAACATCAATGCCCCAGCTGAGCTCACGATGGCAAACACATTCCCAGCTGGATACGTCATACATTTGGCAAGAACAATCTCCATGTCATCTTCAACAACTTCATATGATTAGAATCATCTTGCAGAACTGTTGTGGTCATCCTTCTACAACATCCAAATTCATGCTCACAAGGTCATCTTCAACCCCTAACTTCTGTCTGATGATGAGTATGATTCAATGGATAAGGAAAGAGAATTTCGTAAGACATTTAAGCAGAAAAGGATGGAATACCATGCTTCAACCTTTCCGGTTAATCAACTCGGTGGGGGAGGAGGGTCAAGCAGTAGTCCTCCACTTATGGAAGATTCATCGCAAACAAATCTTACCCCATTCGATCCGGTTAATCAACCCGGTAAGGATCAGGGTGTCACTATCTCTACAACTGTTGAAATGAAGCAACCACAACAACCGCAAGAAGAAGAGCATGGTGAAGATGTGGAAATGTATGACGAAGGAGATTACGATCATGATAAGCATGAAAGAGTTTCTGATGATGATGATTTGGCGGCTGAAGAGAAAATTATGCGAAAAGAGGCAGAAGAAGCTGCTTGAGCTGAAGAGGAAAAGTGAAAATTAGACAACTTCTTTGTAGACTATCCAACATACAAACCTCAACAGTTTTCCAAACTACCTCTTGACACTTCCATCAAACCCAAATCATCATCTCAATCATCACCTCCACCAACAAAAGAAACAACTAATTCTACAACAAAATCTATTAAGAAGGCTACTCCATCCAATGATTTGACACATGGTTAAGGAGGTTTTCACCACTACACAACAAGCTACACAGCCACCACCATCTGATCAACCAAGGGTTTCAGAAACCACACCACTAATGGAAAGAACCAGTGATCACTTTATATACACTGATGGTGTGGATCTTAACATACCTGAGCTCCAACCTAAACCTCAATCGAGATTCATATAAAGTACATTACTGCACTCCTTGTTTTCATACGCATCTAATCTAAGAGCGTGTTGAAGATCTCCACCTCGGGGTCGAATCTTACCATAAACAACTCAAATATCACTGCATCACTTCTACACTTCAATGAAATCAATCAAGAACCTCAGTACTAAATCGTTCATAAACCAAAGTTTGGGTTTGTCTACCTAAGCGGAAATCATCATACTAGCTTCATGGCTTTCAATGAAATTCACAAGTTCTATGACGCCACCCTGAAGATGGTTCGAGATGGATTGGCATATCGATTGAAGGACATTAAGTTGGGTATAATTCAGAAGAAGAGTTGGTGTAAAACCCTAAAAATCGTAAACGCATGAAAAGACTATTTTGCCCCTCTATTTAATATTTATAAAATACGTAAAATCCGTCAAGCTCAGTAAATGTAAAATTTAACCTAACTTATAACTTGTTTGCCAAGCCAAATGTATGAATTGATTTACGTTTACGTTTAAAATTTCATCACACGTTCTTCTTCTTAGTTTTGCACGAACCGAAATTTTAAAGGGACATAAATACATAATAATAAGAGCCCATTTAACTTGTAAACTACATTTGGACTTAGGCTTAGCCCATTGCTTCCCTTGGCTCATCCAAAACCGAAATCCCCCATACACTTTCCATTCCTTCTTTTTTTTTTACAATACGTTTCACAAAATGCACAACCAAAAACCCTAGGAAATAAAATGGCGGTTCATCTTTTCTTCTCCACTTATGTCGACATCAAGAGGGACTAGGAGGCTATTATCGTGCTTGATTCTTAGGCATGGGTGCTGTTTCGAAGGGAGAATGGTCGTGGGTTTCTAGATCGATGGTGGTATTGAGATCGTGGGTTCTTGGTGCTCTTGGTTTTTGTTTCATTCCATTCGATCCCCAAGGTATCTCTTGCGTTTTGTCCTTGATAAATTCATATACACGACACACATATGTTTATACAAGCAAATCTAAATGTTATCATGCCTAATAAATTCAAAACCCTAATTGGAATGGAACCCTAAAGCGAATTAATAGCCTAATCATGTGATTATAATGGTCTTTAATGGACCCTAAAACTGGACAGCATCATATGTCAAATTTGTGTGGGTTATAGATCGGAATTTATAAGTGCAACAATCTGGGTTTTTGTTGGAAAAGTTTATTTTATGTCTTAGTTAAGTTTTCCAAGTGGTTTGGTCGAATTTGGAGTTGTCTAAGTTGTATTTTTAAATTTTACAAGATCAAGTGTCAAAGCTGAGAAAACGGGTCTGAAATTTGGTTGGATTGTTTGATATTTCTTTTCAAACCATATTGAATTGGGAGCTCTCCTTTTACAGGAGTGACATTTAGGATATAAATGAATTTCTGGAAGTTTTGGGGATTTTTCCAAGGTGTCTAAACAGGTCCAATAAGCGTAAACTTTTAAGGTGTATTTTCTGATCACTTTCTGGACAGGTCTGGATTTGTGATTTTCCATAGGTCATTTGGCCCGGAAATAGAACCCACCAATTTTTGGAGAGTCTTTTAACTCATATGGGAACCCCTGGGATTTTACTTGATTTTATTTGAGCTAAGTAAGTATTTTATAAAAATCGCTAAATTCTAGTCCATATGTGAATTTAAGAAAATGAAAGATAAAAAGAGGATATCAATAAGTAAAACACTTACACATGCATAAGAAGCTTATAAAATGAGTATATAAGTAATATATGATATCAATTCGTGTAGATTCGTTGAAGAAGATACGACATTGCTTCCCGGTGTTACTTTTCCATTTGTTTTCATCTCGTTGCTAAGGTACAGATATTCTGACCTTATCTCTTAAGGTTTCTCATGATTCGTTTACATCTTTCGATATTAGCTTTGAACTATTATACTTTGCTCTGAGCCTTCTATTTAGGGCTTCCCTATGACTCTGCTATGCACTCTTTTGTTATGAACTCTGATTATGAACCTTTCTGATTATGAACCTTCTGATTGTGAACCTTATGACTACGAACCTTTCTGATTATGAGCCATTGATATGAACTTTTGATTATGAACTTATGTTATGGAACTTTGATATGAACTTTTGATATGAATCCTTATGATATGATTATGCTTTGACCCTTCAGTTTGATACCCGAGCCAAATATGTTTCCCTAGCCATGAAGGTAACATGGCCGTGTCATTGATGCACCAATGGCATGACTCTAGTGTGTACGAGTGATGTTACACACCGTCCCTTTCTGTTATCTGATTATGAGCTCGATATATATTGTATGGCCACTATTTGTCTGCAGGGGCATATGGATGCATCCTAGATTTGTTCTGTTATCTGATATGATATGATTTTTCTGGTTAATGATGTCGTGTGCAATACGCGTCTTCACACTCTGGGAGCTAGCTACTCCATTGGTTACTGAGGTCTCCCCTCCTATTATATATGGTATTCCGAGGTCATCCCTCCGAATACAATGGCTACTTATGATATGATATGATATGATATGTTTCTGGGCTCGTGGTAGATTTCTGACAACCCTTACACTTTTGATATGCCTATACTGTACTTTCTGTATTTCCCCAATGCACCATATTATGTGTTAATTGTTCATTACTCAATCCCTTATATGACTCACTCTACTACCAAGATATATACATTCCATTGCATTGATCTGTCACACTTTCATTTCATTACTTCAGACTATGGTTCCATTCACGTACTGGGTTATTACATGATTATTGAATTTGTTTATGCTTTTACATGTTTATGTGACTACCGGTTACCATGCTACGATATGATTAATATGTTTATATGTGATTCACATGTTGTCATCTGATTATATGTTATCTTACCATTATGTGACCTCTTTGATCTGTGTGGTGACCATGCTAGTGTGTAATCAATTATCTTGTATGTTTATTATGTATACTTCGTTCAGTTAATCTCGTTAACTTTGACTATCCGTTAGTATCCCTATCTGCCTATGGTTGACCTGCCATGTTTTAATTTCTGCTTATACTATTGTTGATTGGGTAAATGGTTCAACTTATGACGTCTGGCTTGTTAACTTGTTTAATTGCCCTGCTATGTCCCTAGTTAATTTAATTATAGTGTTCATATTGTATTCCTACTTATTATGTATGACTGCCATGTTTTGACTGTTGTTATGATACTGGTTATGTTTTCAAATAAGGGTTTCTGTCCTGTTTAATTGCCATGCTCACTTACTAATTAACTGCTTTCGCTTGCCTTTAGATTTCTGTATGTGCTTGTATTTATGTCATTGATGCTTTGCTTTGCTCCATTCTCCTTGTTATCTGTGCTTTGGATATATGTATAATTGTGTTCTGCAGGATCCTCCTTGACTCATTGTCCTCATTTCGCTGCGAATTTGTTATCAGTTTCATTATTCCATTTCGCATTTCTGATTTTATTTAGCTTTCGTTTTGTTATATATGTTCACTGGGCTTTTTAAGCTCAGCCGCATTTCTTTTCCCGCGGCAGGTTTTAGGTTGGAGGATGGGCTTCGATGGGCTGAGAGTTAGAGTATCTGAGTGGACCAACCCTAGCACCTTATTACTTTGGGACTTATTTTGAAGAACTTTTGTTTTGGGATTTTAATTCATTCCGGATATTGTATTTTCTTGTCAGTCAATTGTGTATATGTTTTGATACTTCATTTTTAAGGTTTCCGTTTGTAAAGATTTCATTTGTATGTTCTGATATGACACCAGAATGTGACACTTCTACCCTTGCCGGGTTGGGGTGTTACAGTTGGAGTTCAAAGGATCGCAAGGATGTTCTTTGGTTTACCTCTAGGATTGATGAAAGGTTGATTCATCGGGATCAGATGCGACGGTTGGAGAGCTATGTTGGAGGAAGACCAAGCTTTTTGATTTTGACATACCAACGTCCTCAGAAAGTAGCTGGTCATGTTTAATCATTGGGTACTCTCTTAACATTCTTGATTGTGATTTTGTCTGTTTGACTTATTCATTATGGCTTGTGCACACATAACAGTGTACAACCCGTACTTGTAATGAAAGGACCCTGTGGTATGCATCAGTGCCACAATCCTATAAAAGGAGCGATAGCTTCTTACTTTTGAGTAAAACTTATCAAAACCTTTATTTTTCAAAAGTTTTGCTCAAAAGAACAAGTACTTCCCCTTATGTTTTCAAAACCTCAAAAGTAAAGATTACTTGTTGAGGGGGAGTATTTGCTTAAAATCTTTGTTCACAAATTGTTCTTCATGGAAATCTTCCCACAAAACTCAAAATGGTCATATTCGATATCAAAATTTCGTCAAAAATAACATTTATATGCCAGTTTTGAGGGGGAGAAAAATTGTGTGATACAAATATGTTGTGATTATGATTGAATCTTCGTGTGACTAAGACTTAACCCTTGAATTGACGAGTTCTAAACTGTCATACATCAAAAAGATTTGTCTTCCAAGACTTATCCGAGTAGATCGTACCTATTCGAGAAGCTCTTGATAGACATGAACTTTGATGGGTTTGACAAACCTTTCGAGGTTTGTCCACATCTTTAAGGTAGTTATTAGAGCTAGCTGTCACTTAAAAGCTGACAATGTATCTCTTTAACTATGCAACGTAATCGTGTCTAGCAAGGAATTGTCTATCTTGAGTCGATCAATTCAAAAGTGCGCACTCTTCTCTCACCGTGCAGATTTCTGTCAAAATACTTAAGCACGTGTGGAGGGGGAGTATTTCTGCAAAAGATAAAACTCTCACAGTGGCACAAAATGCTTTTACTCATAACCACTTTGAGAGATTTTTCAAGAAAATGGTTTTATGGCAACATAGGTTAGTCATGGTGGTATAAGGTGACTAAGGTTGGGAATAACCGTCCTATGATCCGCCAGAGCCGGAGGGATCTACCCAAGGACACCACCAACAGTTAGAAATTAGAAGTCCTTAGGTATGATTATAAAAAGGAGAAAATGAGAATCAGAGAAAGAAGGAGTTGAAGAATTAAAAAGAAATGTAATGAAAAGGGTGAAAATAAATAGCCCTCCAGATTATTCAACTTAGGGAAGACACCGGGTTCAATTCATATGCTACTTGCTGTCACTAGATGTCACCGGTATTGAAGATTAAAGTCGTCATGGACCCAGTGACGCATGCACTAAACCTTCTTAGCCACTCAAGTTTCTCCCAACAGAAGCTTGTTTCATTCTCACAGGGAACCCTACGTAAACTATCGGCTTTCTCTTAGAGATTGCTGGTATTTAAGAAGGAGACCCTCTCCATAGTCTCTGCTCAGGAAAACCAAAGCGCGTTATTGAGTCTAGAGCCACGAGATTCATCAAAAGATCTCTTAGGAACACTTGACATTTCATCACTTGTCGTTCAACAATAAGGACGCAAGTGATACTATTCTGGAGTCCTACACATATCTTAGCAATCTGTCGAGAACATTTATGAGGGGTTCACAACTGTGATCCTTAGTGATTGAATGGAAACTCCTGCCAGGGTTAACATCAAACAGTCCCGACAGCAGGTCACTTCGGTAACTCCTTGTGGGTTACGCTTAGTGTTGTTTCAAACGGTCTACAGTCGTGGGGTGATGCTTCGGTGTACCTCAGCGACTCACCTGAACTGTAGGTGTACTTCGGTACATCGTGTTATCCTACTTGAGGGACTCCAGTTTAGGAACAGCCTTTGCTAGAATTAGAGATGTGTTTTCACACTATGTTGTTAACACGCTCGAAGTTCGAACTTGTAAGTGCTGAAAATCCCGCTAAGGAGATTCCTTTCAAGAATCGAGTCCTGAAGATGTGGGTCATTACTTGAACTTGTTCAAAGTAATGCCAACTGTCCCTTATGGGATTCGGACGGCTGATTCGCCCGACCAAGTTGAATGGAATCAAGACATTCATCAGAAGAACAATCGTAGTGGTCAATTCTCTAAGAAAGGACCACAATGATCGATTGGTGTTTATCACTAACCCATTCTTATGTTTTCTTCTTATGGATGCTCATGGGAGATGATCGTGTTGATTCTCCACATGCTCATACCAACAACAATATTAATAGAAGTTCTCTCGAAAGGCAACACAAAAGTCAGAATGATTCTTCGTCAAAGCCAAAGAATCTACAAAGTTCAAAGACTAAAGAGAACTACATCAACACTGAAATTCAACGTCAAAGAGTGTGTGAGCATGTTGGAGAAGGACGTAGAGACACCTGAGCAACGAAGCGGACCTGATGCAGATTACCACAACATAACATTACAATATCCGCACCCGAACAAAGAAAAAGATAAATGAAGACGTAAAAGCTGAAAACTTCAAAAGAAAACAAGATCCTCACACTGGGGAGATTGTTTGTATCAAGGCACTTCTTCTCACAAGAAAGAAGAATGTTAGAAGACGTCAAAGCAACTACTACATCAGCACCAACAACGTTTAAAGATTACTTAAGTCATTAATTACCAACACTTAGGGGAGATTTTTGGAATCACTCCTAAACTATATTTCAATTGTTTGTAATTAACATGTAATAGGTTTCTAAATTAGGCTTTTATGTTTGTATTAATGCCAAGGCTTATGTAGAAAGCCCATAAGCCTTGGCCCATGTCCAATAAGGAAATGAAGGAAACTTGTGTGTTGCCCTAGCTCCTTTCCCTATATAAGTTCTTGTAAACCTTCATTTGAAGGTTGGTTGTTCACTTTACATAATATCCCACGCATAACTCTTCTTATATCATACGTGTATATTGTGTTTGTGTGTTCATCCGATCACTTCTTATCTCATTTCTTATACATTGATGCTTGTGTTACAACATGGTGACCTCACATTTAGCACTTAGCACTTTGCACATTTGCATCATTTATCTTTAAAAAAATTGTTCAGATTTTTATAAAAAACCGTTTTTTACTTTTGTGGTTAATTTTATTTAAAATAATTCAAAATTTATTTAGATTGGTTCTCGAAACACTCTTACGATATAATAATAGTTTTGGAACTTTGTAGTTTTGCATGCATTTTAAAATCATATTCATTTATATGTGCATTTTTGCATTAAAACTATACTAATTCAAAAAAAATAAAAAATAAAGTATTAAAATGTTGTGGAAGATGAATTACTAAAAGCTATGTATTGTGTACATTATGCATTCAAAATTGTAATACTTAAAAAACACATTAATGACATCTTAAAAAAATTTAGGAGAGAGGGTGCTAAATGCTTTATAAGTAGTATAGATATGTATAATATGTATAAAGTCAAATGAATTATCACTTGTGAATATACATCTTTGATTCATTTGTTTTCTAAAAAATTGTCCAGATTTTTACAAAAAAACCGTTTTTTACTTTTGTGGTTAATTTTATTTAAAATAATTCAAAATTTATTCAGATTGGTTCTCGAAACACTCTTTCGATATAATAATAGTTTTGGAACTTTGTAGTTTTGCATGCATTTTAAAATCATATTCATTTGTATGTGCATTTTTGCATTAAAACTATATTAATTCCAAAAGAAATAATAAATAAAACATTAAAATGTTGTGGAAGATAAGTTAGTAAAAGCTCTGTATTGCGTACATTATGTATTAAAATATTGTAATGCTTAAAAAACACATTAATGACATCTTAAAAAAATTTAGGAGAGAATGTGCTAAATGCTTTATAAGTAGTATAAATATGTGTAATATGTATAAAGTCAAATAAATTATCACTTGTGAATATACATTTTTGCTTCATTTGTCTTCAAAAAAATTGTCCAGATTTTTATAAAAAACTGTTTTTTACTTTTGTGGTTAATTTTATTTAAAATAATTCAAAATTTATTTAGATTGGTTCTCGAAACACTCTTACGATATAATAATAGTTTTGACACTTTGCAGTTTTGCATGCATTTTAAAATCATATTCATTTATATGTGCATTTTTGCGTTAAAACTATACTAATTTAAAAAGAAATAATAAATGAAGTATTAAAATGTTGTGGAAGATAAATTAGTAAAAACTATGTATTATGTACATTATGCATTCAAAATTGTAATGCTTAAAAAACACATTAATGACATCTTAAAAAACTTTAGGAGAGAGGGCGCTAAATGCTTTATAAGTAGTATACATGTAGTAGAGATTAATGTTATAAAATGTGTTCTAATTAGAGCATACAATGCATCAAGGCTTTAAGACTTGAGTCATTTAATGCATTTAATGCATGAGACATTTAATAATCAAAGTTTGAAAGAAAGACTTGAGCTTTATCTAGTCTTTGTAGTAAAGCTTTTCAAAAAACCTTGGTTGCAATGCAAAAAACCCACTTTAAAGACTTCTTAGAATAGTGAAAAGCTTTCTAGCACTTGACCTATTGTGGATGCTCTAGCATCCACAATGCATCAAGTTGTGAAAAACTTATTACTATTTTAAAAAGCTTTTTTAGAGGGTTTTTTGCATTGCATCAATAGCTTTTTGAAAAGCTTTCCAACAATGACTTGGTAAACTTCATGTCATTCCACCAGGCTTTAGGCCTTAAGTGTATTATGCATTGAATGCATTAAATGCATCAAGTCTTTAAGACTTGACGCATTGTGGATGCTCTAGTATTGCTATTTAAATAATGCTGAATTTTAAGTATTGCTATTTATAGAAGGCATTCATGCTTTATTATATACTCCTTTCGTCTCATAATTATTGTCCATATTTCCTTTTCGGTTTGTCTCAAAATTATTGTCCACTTTTTTTTTAGGTAATAATTAGAGAATTTAGTGAGGAATATTCAATTTGAATTATTGAAAACTAAAATGATCCCATTTTTATTAAATTATGTGTTTTTTGTTTCCTGACAATAATTTTGAAACGGAGGGAATAGTAAGATAATGTCCTATAGCTATCAATGAATTGTACAATAAAAATATCGCGGCAACTTATTTCATCATAAATGGCTTATGCTAAGTTTTTTAGGTAACACGTTACATGAAGAAAAATATAGCTATCTATCTATACTACATTATAATATATATTGGACTTCTTATAAAGGAAGTCTTAAAAATATAAGCCTACACATGTTACTATAATTAGTAATTCATATAATTAAGAAAAGAAACATAATGTACAAAACATTAATGCACATAATTTTCAGACGTACAAGACAAGAATCATAGCGTACACGAATTTAATGCACATATTAAAAAAAACAAAACACCACATTAATGCTATTTAATATAGTCAACTAATTAACTGATCAATAAATACAATTAATACAGTTATTAAAACACTGATGACATAATAAAATACAAATTATCAAGCATATTGTACAACCAAATTAAACTCAATTCTACATTAAATGTCACTAATACAAATAACATTATACAAATAATATTCAAGCCCGAACGGGCAACAAGCCAAATGGGCTTGAGCCCGAACGGGCGCATGCCAAACGGGCTCGAGCCCGAACGGGCACGGGCTAAACGAAATTATTAAAATCTATAAATTTATTGTCAAAAGATTCAAATTCTTTCATTCTTGGCTACATCGTGATGTTTTTTATGAGTGTATTAGGAAGGCTTATAATGAGTCCTCGCTTACTAATCCTCAAATGCCTTTTCATGAGAAGCTTAAATGGCTTAAGGAGAATATCAAAGAGCGGAATCGCCAAGCTAAAAACAATGAAGCGTCTAGAAAACAAGAGGTCATGAAGAAGATAAATGACATCAAAGTGAAGATTGACTCCAATACAGCCTCAGTAAGTGAAAAGGAAGATCTTGCGAAGCTTCTCAAAGAACGTGATGACATATAACAGCTTGAAGTCATGGACTTGACGCAAAAAGCTAGGGTCAAATGGGATGTTGAAGGAGACGAAAATACAAAATTCTTTCATGGTATTTTGAAGCAAGAGAGGTCACATCAAACAGTTCAAGGTGTTATGATTGATGGCATTTGGGTTTCTAACCCCCACCAAGTTAAAACTGCGTTCTTTAACTTCTTCAAAAACAAATTTAATGTTTCTGATCCTCGATTGATCTTTTTACTGTTACACCGCATTCTACCTTAAACCAAAATGATAATTTGGTTTTGGAAAAGAATGTTTCTGAAGAAGAGATCCGGTTGGCTGTTTGGGACTGTGGGAGTCAAAAAGCCCCGGGCCCGGATGGTTTTTCTTTCCTTTTCCTTACAACGTATTGGGAACATTTAAAACAAGACGTAGTGAAAGCTGTTAAAGATTTTTTTGATTCATTTACCATGCCTAAAGGTTCAAATTCTTCTTTTATTACGTTGATCCTTAAGATTGCAAATCCTATTCATATTAAAGATTTTCGTCCAATCTCTTTGATTGGTATGCAATATAAAATTGTTGCTAAAGTATTGGCTAATAGGCTTTCGAAAGTCATTGATAAAGTGGTGAGTAAAGAACAATCGGCTTTCATTTCGGGAAGATACATTCTTGATGGCCCTTTGATGCTTAGTGAGATAATGTCATGGTACAAAAAGAAGAAACAAAATTTGTTGTTGTTTAAAGTTGACTTTGAAAAATCATTCGACACCGTAAGTTGGAAGTTTCTCGATCACATGTTAGCTAATCTGGGGTTTGGTAACAAATGGCGTAGATGGATTCAGGGTTGCCTTCATTCGGCTAGAGCTTCTGTTCTTATAAATGGAAGTCCCTCTAGTGAATTCTCTATAAAGTGTGTTTTATGTCAAGGTGATCCGCTAAGTCCTTTCTTATTCATTATCATTATGGAAGGCCTTCACACCGCGTTAAAAAATGCGGTCTCTTCGGGCCTTATTCATGGGGCTTCAATAGGATCTTCAGGTTTTAAATTATCTCATCTCTTTTATGCGGATGATATTGTGATTATCTCAGATTGGAATAGGCAAGATATGAATAATATCATTCGTGTTCTTCACGTGTTCTATCTTGCTTTAGGCCTCAAAATAAACGTCTCCAAATCTAACGTCTACGATCTTGGAGTGAACTCTCATGATATTGATGTTTTGGCTCGTGACACAGGATGTAGCTCATGTATTGTTCCTTTCTCTTATCTTGGCTTACCTTTTGGAGCAAATATGAACCTTATAGCAAATTGGCAGCCTTTAATAGCCCATTTTCGTGCTAAACTTTCTTCTTGGAAAGCAAGCACTTTATCCATTGGGGGTCGCCTAACTCTTATTAAATCAGTTTTTGGAAGCCTCGGGATTTATTATATGTCGATCTTCAAATGTCCTGAATCTGTTCTTAACTCCCTTGAAGCTATCCGGGCTTCCTTTTTCTGGGGTGGTAGTGTCGAAAGTAGAAAAATGTTGTGGCTTAAATGGGAAAACGTTCTAGCTTCGTTTGATAAAGGTGGGTTAAACATTGGAAGTTTGAAATCTTTGAATTTTGCTCTTCTCCAAAAATGGAGATGGTGTCTTGTTAATAACCCATATTCGATTTGGGCTCATGTCATTGTGGCTATACATGGTGTGGAAGCAGGTTTTGATATTAAAGGTTGCAATTATAATGGCGTTTGGGCATCCATCATCTCGACATACTCACTGCTTCATCAACGTAACTTTCTCTTGATGAGTACTCTTAATCGTAAAGTGGGTAATGGTTTATCTATTCGGTTTTGGAAAGATCAATGGAATGGCAATGGCACGTTAATGTCCAGATTTAACAGGTTATATCACCTTGATGCAAACGCGGATTGCTTACTCGCAGATCGAAGAGTAAATGATTCTTGGGTTTGGAATTGGAAGAGGCAAGTCGAGGGCTCCCGTAATGAAGGTGCCTTAGATTCTCTAGTTTCAGAGTTGGGTCAGGTAAAGCTTCTTGATGAGCCTGATTCATGGAGTTGGAACCTTGACAACGCTGGCAGTTTTTCGGTTCATGTAACGCGAGTTCACCTTGACTCTTGTTTGCTTCCTTCGTGTTCCCCATGCACTCGATGGTTCAATATTCTTCCTCGAAAGGTAAACATTTTCATTTGGCGTATTTCTTTGGACAGGCTTCCTACTCGTCTTAATTTATCTTTGAGGGGCCTTGATATACCGTCCATTGTTTGCCCGATGTGTAAAAATGTGGTGGAATCCGTGGACCACGTCTTCTTTGGCTGTGACTTGTCTTCAAGCATTTGGTTTCTTGTAAAAAGATGGGTCGATATTGATATGCCCTCATTTTATTCTTGGTTCGACTGCCTGCAATGGTTCGAAGTTTGGAGGTTTTCTAGGAGTGATGAAGATCGATTGTACGTCATTTCTGTAGCGTTGTTATGGTGCATTTGGCGTTATCGCAACGGTGTTATTTTCTCCTCTCACTCGTTGAGGAAAAGTGACATTTTCGATTCCATTCGTACTTTTTCTTTTACTTGGCTTAAAAATAGAGGGCGTAATGTTAATTGTTGGAACTCTTGGCTTATGAAGCCTTTGTGATTTTATTCTAGCTCCTTGCTAGAGTGTTTTAATAAATCCGCCGTTCAAAAAAAAAGAAAACGAACATAATAAACTAAAATACATGATTCACTTGCCGCCGAACGGGCACGGGCCAAGGGGCTCGACCCCGAACAGGCACGGGCTAACGGGCTCGAGCCCGAACGGGCACGGGCTAAATGAAATTCTTAATATCCGTAAATTTATTGTCAAAAAGAACCTAACAAACTAAAATACATGATTCACCAGAATATATTATTTTAGGGTACTCGCCGTTGCAATACGCGGGTACCTTGCTAGTAGCTACTAATGCATGGATGTCTCAAAGTAACTGTTAGAGCCTTGGGTATGGTAACTAGCAAAAGGGTGTTAAGGTTTAACATGCCGGTGTTAAGGCATGTTAACCACACCGTCTACCAAGTTAAGGGGGTGTTAACATGCCCATGTTAACACTTAACGCCACGTTAAGGTTTTTTTTTTGTTTTTTTGTTTTTTTAATGAGGGGTTGTTTTTGTAAATTGTTTGTGTGTTATGTTAAAGAGTGTTTTTTGTTGAGTTAAGATTAAATGTTAAAGCTGATATTGCGCTGACATAGGGTATGATGTTAAGGTTTAACATAGATCACCATACCTGCTGCTCTTATAAACTAAACCATTTGTTAGTTGTTTTACTTTCTACAATCGTTTTACGCATGCATTCTATAGGTAGTTTCTATCTATTGGCTTGAGTTTCTTACTGACATTTAGATTTATCCTTAAACAGTGGAACATTCCATGTTTAGACGTGTTCTTAAGCAAGAGAGCACTGTCGATTTTCATACTTCTGAGATATGATTTTCATATATTACCAAGGTTAACAATTAAATTTAATGTCAAAAAGCTTGACGTAACAAGTTACATGGTACTCTACTTTTTCACGTAATTTTTGCATTATAAACTATGAGTAGTGATTGAAAGGCCTAAAATATATGCCTAAACTCATGTCTAAATCTGTGTAGCATCATCCCAATAGATGTAGTCAGTAGATCCATTTTTTCACAAACCATCAGGATCATGTCACGTATGTTTAGGCATGTTTTTAGACACATAATTTGATCTTCAAATCATTTTCTATAAACTAAAGGGTTGTTGTTTTTTACTAATTTTGATTGAGATCCTCTCATGTTTCATTGCAACATGAGAGGTCATGTTAGTTACTTTTTCTTTCATTATAATTAATTTATAAAATAATGGTCTCTGAATAATTAGTTTATTCATTTTTCTTCACTCACATAAACTTTAACATTACTTCTCGTGTTGAAATGAAACATGAGAGAATCTCAATCCTATTAATCTCCCTACTTATATGTTAAAATATCTAAACAATGATGGTACAATACCAAGTTACCAACTACCATAGATACCGCACATTTAGAGCACAAGGTGTCACGATGAGGCATACCCTCTTCATCAGTGTCACCTCAGCGCCACATCAGCATCTCACTTCTCAACAACTAACCACAACAAACCCCTCTCACTCATAACAAACCCCAACCTCTTCATTTGGGCCCACCACTACCACTTTGTTTTTTTTATTCAATTTCTATTTCCAAATAAACTAAATTCATTTCATTCAAAATAAAAATACAATACATAACACAATAATAATAAAAAAAACACGATACAAAAAAAAAACAACACGAGTAAAAAAAATACAACACATACTAATGGATCGGATCTTCGACATCCCACTTCGGGCAATTTTTCAAAATCTCCCAAACGTGAACATACTTGAACTCCTTTCCACCAAATTGTTGCTGAAAGTTTAGTTTCGCATTTTCGAGATGAGTGTGGTCATTTTGAGCACTTCGACGCTGCAACTGTTTGTAAATTGCGTTGAATTTTTTGCAATCGACGTAAATCCTCGTCCATTTACCCGTGATTGAATTTTTTGTACGATGGTCATCGGTAGTCTGATTATTGAACATCTGCATAACGTCGTTCCAAAAAATATTTTCGGAACGGTTATTTTCCATATCTATAGCTTGCGAAATTTCTATCCAAACTTTCGCAAGCAACATTTCTTCAGACTTGTTCCACTTCGAAATTTGAGACATTTGTGTTTTTTTTAATTGATGTAGATGTGAAAAAATGGTGGTTATAAATTGTTATTTATAGGGGTGGTTTTCAAATTCAAATTCAAATTCTAAAATTCAGATTCAAAATTCAAATTCAAATTTAAAATTCAAATTCAAAATCGTATACTTTTGAGCGGGCTAATTCAAATTCAAATATGAGCGGGCTAATTCAAATTCAAATAGGAGCGGGGTACTTTAAAATTCAAATTCAACTTTTAAATTTAACCGGTATAGTTTTGAGCGGGATTATATGAGCCTGTATATACTACCCTACCAGTCACAAATTACACACACAACTCACACAATTCACGTACAAAAATGTCTCGCAAAGATTTTTCTCAGCAATTCCCAAGTCCAGAAAAGCTGCTGGAAACAAGCTTTTCAACTTCACCACAGTTTCCTCCAACTAGCTTTTCAGCTTCACCACAGTTTCCTGCAACAAGCTTTCCACCCGAACTTGAAGTTTACTCAACACCACCGGAAATTGTCTTTCCGGTGGGTTTTGAAAACATCCCATACCTCCCAATTGTTCCCTCCGGCAACTAAAACAAGATGAAGAAAACGGTAGGGAGATTATGGAAGAGCATACACGTGAAGAAGCTGCTCGCCGTGAGCAAGAAGCACGGGAAACTCAGTACCTCCAAGACAACTACTTCGACATAATGGAGCGTCGGCTCTTTAATGGGGAGTTTGATTCCCCTTCAAGTTCTGAGGGTTGGGTCTCAGATGATTCCTTTTTTTAAGTTTATGTATTTCATGTTTTTATGTTGTTTTTTATTAGGGAGATAATGTAGTTTTTTATGTTTAACCGTATTATGTATTTCATATTTTTAGTTAATTGTTCAAGTTTCAATTTAAGGTTTTTATCATTATGCGTTTATGCTTGCATTTTTTCCCCTACGAACCTTTCAATCTATTCAAAAAACACTTCACCTTAAAAAATTCAAAAAAATATCACTTTATATAAAAAAAAAAAAAAAAAAGACAGAAAAAAAAAGTACAAGCTTTACCTCGTAGATTAGACGACGAGGCAACCCACGACGAAGGACGCCGGTGTCACGGCGTAGGATGGCGAAACGACACGTCGGACGGCGAAGCTTGATGGCGAGGCGACACCGTGCGCTCTTACTACCAAAATCAAGCATCAATACAATGTCAGTTCATAAATGATGAACAACAACAGTCACCCTATTTCTTTTATGTACATGTTAATTGTTTTACATTTGTTATATGAGTGTATCTAGTGAGAAAAGTTATTAAAATGAAAATAGTGAGAAAAACTCTAGCCACAATGTTCAAATAAAAAAGAGAAATAATTGGGTGATGCATCTATTTTTATGGATGCATCTAAGATTAGTGGTTGTGGTTCTTTTTCATTATTCTTAGACTAAAATACACCGTTGGTCCCTAAACTTGTATCGGAGGATCGCGATGGGACGAACCACGCACTTTTCATCGCGACCGGTCCAAACAGTACCCATTAAATGCCAGATTCGTCCCTTGACCAGAATTGGGACAGTCAAACCGAGGGTATTATAGACCATTCACTTTTTTGACCCAAGCTTCAACCCAGAGACCAATTGTGAGTATGGATATTAGCCGTTTCTTCCCTGATACGTTGCATTTAATTTCGCGGGAACAAATACACCCACCCAACAAACAACTTTGCCAATCACATAAAACCACATTATCCAGAAAAGATAATCTGCAAATCGAAATCAAGAATATAAATCCTCATTTCCAGAACTCAAAAGACCAACCCAACTTCCAACAAAACCATGTCGATCGATCGTTTTACCAACATGCCAGATGAAGTGATCACTAACATTTTGAATCGGTTGCCTTTGTTAGAAGCGGTGAGAACCTCTAGTTTAGCGAGAAACTGGAGGTCTAAGTGGACTTTGCTCACCGATGTCATACTTGATGAGGATTTCTTTTATTATTTAACATACGAATTTGATGGTAGGCTTGTTACTAGATTCTTAAATCGGCTTATGGGTCCAATAAGAAAGTTTGTCTTTGCTGTAGAGCCAAGATCAATTATTGGAATAGACAACTTTCATTATGAACACATTCATGAGTGGCTCTTGTTTTTGGCTGACAATGGAGTTGAGGAGCTGATTATTACAAACTGGTATGGTGACCCAGTTACGTTCCCAACCCAACTTTACTCTCGTAGTGAGTTGAAACATCTGGTACTTCATGTTTGTGCTATGGCTACTTTGGAATATTTTCATGGCTATCCAAATCTACTGAGCCTAGAATTGATTCATGTCAATTTTCTAAGCGGTACAGTTTGGGACTTTATTGCTGGTTGTCCCTCACTTGAGTCTCTTAAAATGAATCGTCCTAGTACTAACGAGATGAGACTATGGGATATTGCAAAACTTAGGAATTTGAAGAAGTTACATTTGTCATTAGGTCGTTATAATGTTGTGACCACAATCACAACATCCGATATCTTTCACTTGACAAGACTTCAAAATCTTGAGACCCTTACATTGGATTTTGGTGATTGCACGGTAAGAACAATTTCAGTTTTACAACTTATAATGTTATAGAGATGTGTAACAGTAATGAAATTTAATCTGTAAAACTTCTTGTAGTTGATACATGAAGCTAATCCTAGGATGAAGGTGCCCTTTGTTTCCCTGATTAACCTTAAGCTGTCCGATGTCGATTTTGGGAATAGTGTTATGGTAGCGTTCACCATTGGAATGATTCAGTCATCTCCGAATTTGAAAATGCTGGATACGAGAGTAAGTGTAATGATGTAATGAATATGTATCAAATAAAACATTCCTAAATTGCCATGTTTGTGTATCTCAACACTATTTGATTTTTCAGGCTGCAAACACGCTTAGTGATCTACCTTTGCCCAATTTTTTCACTGTTGTAGATAGAAACACATTCAGCCATGGGCAGCTTCAGACGGTGGTGTTTCGAGCTTTTCCCAGATCAGAGCATGAAATAACTTTAATAAAGTGTATACTTGCGTATTCCCGGTCGATTAAGACAATCAATATAAGGCAAAGCGATAGGAGTCATGATGGGAATGAAAATACTAGGAACAATTGGGAGTTGGCTAAGAAGCTGTTGAAACTCCCCCGAGCTTCCCCCACAGCCGTGGTAGATTTCTTTGACTGGTTGTAGTTTAAGTTTGGGTTGAATACCCTTGGACAATTAATGTTTCAAAATAGTTTTAGTAATTTTGTACAGTAATTGTTATAAGGTTTGCTTAAAATTAGATTGTTCATATGTTGTTGTTTGTGCGTATTCTAGGTGATGAAAGTTTGACATTCAAAAGTCAAACTTTCATTTAGCATTTTTATTTGATTGTAGCAAGTAAAACTGCATTTCCAGTTTACTTTAGTTAGTCAATACTTGAAAATGTTGAATGGGTTAACTGTGAACGAGAGTTGTAATGTCAGAAGGATTGAAAACCTTTGGAACATTAAGTGCAAAAGTCATAATGGTATTTGAAGTTTGATGATGAGGATGGCTATTGGAATGTTCAATAATATATACAATGGTATTTGACTTTGTAAAGTCAATATTGCAAAACCATTACTAAATATTTGTTTTGGAGTGAATTGATAATTTGACATGTTTTAGAAGTTTGACTTAACAAAGTCAAACTTCTAATGGTTTTACGGAAGTTGGCAACTTGAGGGACCAATTGTGTATCCTAAAGTGAATATTGGGCGGGAGTTTTAAGTGTGACAAATTGACAACGGCAACCAACACAAATTCAGGGACCGAGTGTGAAAAAAAGGAAACTATTAAACCCTTCACCGTCTCTTACCAGAGACGATATTAACTAGTGCACACCAAACGAGATAATCATCTACCACTTTTTCCACACACACACAACTTTCCAATGGCAGATTTCCCCATTTTAAACAAACTCATGGAAGTGGCTGATTCGCCAAATCTTAATGATCGGATGGCTATCTGGTTTGAAGATGAGGCTGCCCAAGAAGGGATTCTAAGGAAGCTACTTCTTCAGTGCTGCCAGCATCTGAAGACAGGAATCATCAACCGTAGGGAGCTGATACAAGAGAATCAAGCTCTGGGATCTCATGGAATTGCGCTTGACTGTGTGGATGCGCTGAACAAAATCCAGTCTAGGCACACAAACCAACTTGCCCAACTCATACAGATTGTTGGTCAAACAGATGAAGGTATTCGGTTCAACCAAGAGTTTGTTAAGAAAATGGCTGAACATAATGCCTGAATTTTTGGTTTTCCATGGGGTAGATAAAGGCGTCTTTTAGGTGATAGTTTTGCTAAAAATGGTATGTAAATTAGATTTGATGTAGTTGGTTATGATGTTTAACAGAATTTATTAATGATAAAATATCATTTGGGTTATGTGTTGTTGAATCTGTTGTATTGTGATATGGGTTGTATTTTAGTGTTATTAGTATAAGCAAAACCAAACAGGCCCTTGTATCAGCAAAACCAAACAGGCCCTTGTTTCAGCAAAACTTTAATCAGTAGAACCAAACACCCCCTTGTATCACCAAAAGCAAAGGCAATGGTTTAAAAAGATGTGGTGAAAATGCAAATAGTATGGAACTAAATCATAATGTATCAAATAAAACATCCGCTTGTATCAGCTAAACCAAACGGCCCCTTTTATCAGCAAAAGCTGTTACAGCGAAACCAAACACCCCCGTATCAGAAAAATTAGAGGCAGTGGTTTCAAAACACGGGTTCAAAAGGCAAACGCTTTAGCATTAAACAACAATGTATTGACAATGGTGTATTGTAACATCTTGAATTTTGACTTACCAAAGTCAAACAAACTTATGAAAACCAACAAATTGTAACTTACTTGGGTAAGTGAAACCTATTAAGAAATGCAAAACGATTTCAAACACAATTACTTAAATAAGAACCCAATTTTTTATTCATCGATTTCATGTTCTCAAGAACTACAAATGTTTACTATCATCTAAACATACACTTATCTAGACCCACAACTATCCCTATCATCGTTTTCCTTCTTTTCCTTCCTTTCCTTAAGATATTTAAACAAAATTTCCAGTATTGTAATCCTTTCTCCCAAATCGTTAAACTTTGATAACAAGATGTCATCATCTTCCTTCTCCTTCTTAACACCCAACCGCTTTTCATTTGCGCAGTCTGCTTTCCTCAACGAACTCAACAAACCCTTCCCCTTATCGTTTTGTGCCATTATTGTTTTTCTTTTTGCTTTGGGAAGAATGTGTGTTGATTGTATTTTAGGGTTCACTCTTGCTCGTTCATACATATATGGTTGAAGGTTGGGTTACATTTTAACTAGCTTGGGTCAAAAAATTGAATGGTCTATAATACCCTCGGTTTGACTGTCCCAATTCTGGTCAAGGGACGAATCTTGCATTTAATGGGTACTGTTTGGACCGGTAGCGATGAAAAGTGCGTGGTTCGTCCTATCGCGATCCTCCGATACAAGTTTAGGGACCAACGGTGTATTTTAGTCTTATTCTTATCTTAATTATATTTCTCATTTGATCTTTATTCTTTGTTACATTAGCTGCTAAGAAAATGCTTGTTGCATATATATGTTTCAGGCTGCCCCCATTAAGGGGATTCAATCCACTTACTTTTCACTGCCACGTCAGCTTTCTCTCTCCAGCGACCTTCAGGCGATTAGTTGCCCCAGTAAGGGCGACCAAGTTCATTTAAAAAAAAACATTTTTAACAAAAAATAAAATTTCATTAATAATTAAAATGTTACAATACTAAATAAAAACAATAATATATTAAATATAAAAACGATACGAAATACATAAATCATAAATCTAATCTGAATGCTCCCCGCATGCAGAGTCATAAAAGGGAGTATGGGAACCGGCAAATCCCTCGAAGCGAGCCAAATCTTCCTCGTCTAGCAGAGGTTCCCCCGGTAGCTCGAAGTTGATGCACCTACACCATCGTTTTTGTTCACCCGATAGCTCCAATTGAATTTGGTGCTGACGTTGTCCGATACCTTTTGAACACACCGCCACAACTTGTCAGCAATCTCGCGATCTTTGCGGGCTTGATCTTTAAAAAATTAGTCGATCACAACTTTTCGTTCAGGCGTAATGTTATTGTGTTATTGCAACTCTTGTAGTTTTCTCTCATCTGTTCCTTCTCCGCCTTCGCCTGGTCAAACAATTCGATTACAATTATAATAGCGTTTTTTCGAGCCTCATCATCGTTATGGCATTGATTTTGAACGTACACTTGCATATCTTCAACGGAATGGGGGAGACGGCAAGCCATATTAAATCTTGTGTTGAGAATTATTTTGAGTTTAAATTGTGTGAAATAAATTTGTGAATTGAAGTGTGTTTGTATTGTGTATTTATTAAGGTAATTTTTTTTTAAACCGTTGCATAAAACAGTTAGTTTTGTATATGAAAACGTTTGAAATACTCGATCGTACCTGCGACCAAGTTGTGTGAAAAACATTGGGATCGATCCCTCACATCAAGGATGATCGATTCTTGCATCGATCGATCGATGCCTCGATCGACTTACTGCATGCAGCCTCAAAAGTGACGACATAAGAAGTTTGATAGAGGATGATTTTTCTTTATTTGACAATTATGCATAACAAAAGATAGCTCAAGCAAGAGAGCTGTAGTTCGTAACATTATGATAGATGATTAGAAAGGGCTCCTTTAATTGTTTCATATACCACACCAACTCGCATTTTTTTTTTTTTGAACGATACCAACTCGCTTAATGACCTTAAAATCCCATAGCTATACCCATATATAATTGAAAAAAGAGGTTTCATAAATCCAAATTTATAGGGAAAAGTACGTATAAACATGTAGTTCTGCTTTGTGTGAATAAGCAATTGATCTTTTTCTAGAAAGAAACAAAATTAGTCATTATGAGATAAGGAAATTCAGATCACCCTAGCTACCAAACCTACTATAGCTTACATTCACCTTGCTCTATTCCATCATTTCATCCATCACATCACAGTTAATAGTGATGAGTCTTGACCACTCTTTTTCTACATGTCTCATCTACTCATCTTCTCATATTAAGAGTAAATTGCATTTTTGGTCCTTAACGTATGACCAAATTGCAAGTTTTATCTCAAACATTTTGAAAATATAACAGTAGATCTCATTTTGAATATTTTGTTACATGTTTGGTTCATAAATTAAAATTTTGGTCTTTAAAAGTTTGAAGTTTTCATTCCATGTTTGGTTATTAAATTGCAGATTAAGGACCAAATATGCAGCAAAACATTCAAAATAAGGATTAATGCTAACTTTCGAAATATTAAGGATGAAACCTGCAATTTGTCCATACTTTAAGGACCAAAAATGCAATTTACACTCATATTAAAATAGAAAAGAAGTAGGTTATAAGGACTTTTGTTTTTACAAGTTGTACATACTGAATTTTTCGGTTTTTCTTATTTTTTTTTAATAATTTTATTTATATTAAAATTATAAACTTGAAAATACAAAACATAAAATATAAAATTTAACAAGTTAAAAATATTAAACTGACAAAAACTACTAAGCAGAAACTGATAAAAAAAACGTGTTATAATGTAAACTAAGAGGATTATTTATTTATTTATTTATTTTTTTATTTTATTTTTTTGTACTTTTACCCTATTTTCTGATGGGGCATGAGTACCTATAACAAATCCTAAAATTTATACACGTACATTGTACTAACTAAAGTGATAATTTATATTTAAGGGCATGTTCGGTAGAGAGAAATTTAAGTAAATGAAATGGTATAGAGATTAGAAATCAGTAGAGATTTTTGATAGATTCCACTGTTTGATAACAATATAGTCTTGGCCCGAAAAATAAGCAATTATGTGCAATTTGGTATATTATTAATTATGGGTTTACGCAATCGATTCATCGATGTATGTGGCTCACTTTCAATTGGGAGAGTGAAAGCCCTAATTAATATATACATTAATTTAACGTAGACATTGATTATTAATAGGGTTTTATCGAATAAGTTGCATGTGGCTACTTGTTTACACGTATAAATTGTTTATTATGTGCGCATTGTTTATTAGTTGTTTATTTTTTATTTGTTTACTTGTTTGTTTATAATGTTAGTCAGTTTTAAGCAAAGGGTAAATTTTGAATAGAAAATTAATACGGACTAAACAATGGTGAAATTTGATTTGTTTTTGAAGAGTTAAGTTTTCAATAGTTTAATTGATTGAGGATTTTGGTACAAAAAGTGAGAACGGCTCACCCAATTTGACGGACTGTGTGGGAAGTACTAGGAGGGGAGCGCATTAAATTGTGACCCTAAAAAGGGAGGTTATTGCTTCAGCGCTGACCAAACTCTCCGCTTGCTTGTGAGTCAAATTGGAGTTACCAAATAGGCTATGCGTACAAAATCATCTTAAGGGCGAATTAGTTTTAATTCCATGCGCCACTTCGGTGGTAATTAGGGTTCCCGAAACACTAAGTGTTTACACTTATGCAAAAGTACGGTATAATGGACGATAATTAACGCTAAATTCCTTGATTGGTGAACCCAATACCTCAATCAAAACTTTGATAATTTGATCTTTATGAATTGGTAATAAAAAGTTTTTTATTAAAATTATGCTACAAGATGAATGCATGACATCTTTGTACATATTTGATTTGACCACATAAAATCAAAACTAGTACCCTTTTAAAATTAAGTTATATGCCATCTAATTAAAGGGACACTTGAAGTTTCAATTTATGTCATGACAGTACTTGGCTAGATTGTGATGGAGAGGTAAATCTCTATGTAAAGTCAGACCTTACATGGACATATTTGCAGTTCTTTAAGTTAGACACTTAAGTTGAGTAGGAAGTGAGAACTGGACTCATGGCATAAGATGGGATGAAACATGTTTATATTTGCAATAGCGTTGGAAAATATAAATCCCATAATGATCTAGGAGTTGGAAATTGTTTGCCAATTAATGTTCGACAGACTACCTTATTATATGCTTTCATTACTAGCAGATCAACTGATGTAATGAACCTATGATAATTTGGATCCTAGTTTTCGAGAAAATTATATGGTTATATGTTTATATATTACCGTTGGGTATATTTTATTTTCTTGAAAAGTCGTATTATCGAAAATTGTAATACTTGAACTTTTTTCTGTAAAAATGGCTCAAAACAACGATAACACTAACATTGCACTAAGTTCTGCGTTCAAAAAAATTTTTGATCGAGAAAAGTTGACTGGCTCTAAGAATTTCAATGATTGGCACCGCTCTTTGAGAATTGTCTGTAGAGTTGCTGACCGGTTGAATTATCTGTACACGCCTTGTCCTGCTGAACCAACCGGACCTGATGCTACTCAAGCTGAAAAGGACGCTTGGAAAATCGAGTGTAAGCGTCATAATGATGTGGCTTGTCTTATGTTGGGAACAATGGAACCTGCTCTCCAAAAGTAGTTTGAAAATTATTTCCCATTTAACATGCTCGATGAACTTCGAACTATGTTCGAGAAACCAGCTGCTGTCGAAATTTATGATTTGATCGATTAATTACACAGCTGCAAGCAGGGAGAAGGAAAACCCGTAAGTGCTCATGTATTGGAAATGAAAGGTTACATGGACCAATTAAAAGCACTCGGCAAGACTTATGAAGATGACATGGCCGTGAACTTGATCAACAGATCCCTTAACAAGGATTTCAATGGTTTTGTTCGAAACTTCAATATGCACTGCGTGGGGAAGACAGTTACTGACCTACACGCATTGCTAATTGATTATGAGAAAGGGTTACCTCAAAAGGCTCCAACTCCCCAGGTACTTGCTATTCAGGGTAGACGGATAAATAAGACAAAACTGCAGCGTGCGAACAACAAGAAAGTGAAGAGTAAAGGGAAAGTTGATAAGGGTAAACAAGTTATGGCCTATCAACCACAACCCAAGAAGTACCCTACTCTTATGAAGGAAAATCCTAAAAATGATCAAGCATGCCACCACTGCAAGGTCGTTGGGCATTGAAAGAGAAATTGTGCTCTCTATCTTGATGAATTGCGGGCAAATAAGATGAAGTACGACGGGTCCTCGGGCGCCGGTTCTTCAGGTAATTTATTTGTCATTGAATTATTTACTCTAAATCATAAAAATTACTGGGTATATGATACTGGATGTGGTATTCACATTTGTAATACACTGCAGGGGTTTAGAGTGGAAAGGAAGCTAGCCTATGGGGAGCAATATCTGCACGTGGGAAATGGCGCACCTGCAGCTGTTGAAGCCAAAGGAACATTTAGTTTAGTATTGCCTTCAGGCTTAGTACTGTTATTGAACAATTGTCATTACGCACCTTCTATAATTAGAGGTGTTGTTTCCTTTTCAGTTTTGTTGGATGATGGTTTTATTCATACTATTTCACGTAATGAAATTTCTGTTTCTTTAAATGGTGTATTTTATTTTAATGCGATTAATGTGAATGGTGTGTTTAAAATTGATGTGATTGGTAATGAATCTAACAAATATAATAATTTGATGTTTAGCATCAATAAGAAAATAAAGTTGGACTTGAATTCTTCTTATCTTTGGCATTGTAGACTTGCTCATATAGGCAAGGCTCGCATGCATAAGCTGCAACAAGAAGGGTTTTTGCAAAATATCAATGATGAATCATTTGATAAATGTGAGTCATGCATATCTGGGAAGATGACGAAGAAACCTTTTCATAGAAATATGGAGAGGGCTTCTGATCTACTTGGTCTTATTCATACTGATATTTGTGGACCACTTAGACATGTGTCAAAGAGAGGTGCTAGCTACTTCTTAACCTTTACTGATGATTTCAGCCGTTATGGTTATGTTTATTTACTTAAGCATAAACATGAGGTGTTTGAAACATTTAAGGTTTTCAAAGCGGAAGTAGAACTGCAATTGGGAAAGAAGATTAAAGCTCTTCGATCCGATAGAGGAGGCGAGTATCTAAGCCAAGAGTTTAAAGATTACTTAGCTGAGAATGGAATTGTCCACAATCTCACTTCTCCATATACTCCACAACAAAATGGTGTATCTGAGAGAAGAAATCATACATTGTTGGACATGATATGATCTATGTTTAATCTTACTACTCTACCTTTATCCTTTTGGGATTATGCTTTAGAATCAGCTGTTCGCATTCTGAATATGGTTCCCACAAAGAAGGTTGATAAGACACCATATGAAATATGGCATGGTAAAGCTCCTAACCTGTCTTATTTAAAGGTCTGGGGTTGCGAGGCGTATGTTAGACGTGACTCAGCAGATAAACTCCAACAAAGATCTGTAAAGGGTATCTTCGTAGGATACCCTAAGGAAACTATGGGTTACTACTTTTATTATCCAACTGAAAATAAAGTAATTGTTGCTAGGTATGGAGATTTTTTTGAAAGTGATCTCATATCTCAAGAATTCAGTGGGAGAGTTTATGATCTGGAAGATGATCATGAAGATGCATTACCTTCTGAAAACACTAACGTACTTCCGGTAGAACCTGATAGTCTGGGTCCTCCACCAGAAGTTGAAGTGATTCCCGTTCGTAGATCCGTAAGGACTACGCGTGCACCTGAACGTCTATGTCTTAACGTAGAGGTTGAGGAAACTATGTTAGGAGATCTTGGAGAGCCTACTAGTTATAAAGCTGCCATGGCAAGTCCTGATAAGGACAAATGGCAAGTTGCAATGAATGGGGAAATGCAATCCATGAGAGAAAATGAAGTCTGGGAAGAGGTTGACTTACCTCCAAACGCCACGGTGGTTGGAAGTAAGTGGCTCTATAAAATTAAGACTGGCATGGATGGCAATATACACGTCTATAAAGCTCGTCTAGTTGCGCAAGGTTTTACTCAAACTTATGGCATAGATTACGAGGAGACCTTTTCTCCTGTAGCGGACATTAGAGTTATTAGAATTCTCATAGCTATAGCAGCGTACTATGACTATGAGATATGGCAAATGGATGTCAAAACCGCCTTCTTGAATGGTCGCTTAGATGAAGACATCTAGATGAAGCAACCTGAGGGGTTCGTGAATCCACAATTTCCAAACCGTGTATGCAAACTTCAAAGGTCCATTTATAGATTGAAGCAAGCATCAAAGCAATGGAATAAGAGATTTGATGAAGAAATCAAAAGGTATGGATTTATTCAAAATCTTGATGAGCCATGTGTATATCACAAAGTTAGTGGGAGTGTTGGATATTGGATTTCACATACACATCAAACCATAACTCAAAGTAGGCGTATAAAGGTGAGTTCTAGAGAGAGAAAGTTAGAGGTTTAGGGAACTTTAGTGAGAGAAAGAAAATTCTTATTATGAGCTCCAACTCTCTACCTTGGAAGGTAGAGAGTATTTATAGTCTTACAATAAAACGCCACACAACGGGCTGTGGATCAGGCATACAGTGGGTAAAGCCGTCCGTCCTCCACGGTGTTACTTAACTAAATACTACTTAACTTACAAGAACTACGACTACGAGCTTTCTAACGATTACATATACTTGAGGTGACCGACTCTTTTATACCTGGAATTTCTAATTCCTAACAATCTCCCCCTAAGGGAGGTCACCTCAATCATGTACTAAAATTACATTGAATACAAACAGATATTACATAAAAAAAATTGTTCTTGCATTCTTGATGTAGTACTTTGCTCCGAAGCTCGTAGTCATTGATTATTCTCATTGCATGTTTGGTTAATCCAAGTGGAGGTCTTTTACTGATCCACGTGATAATAATTTTGAGCCAGCTTTTGAGATCATTAGCTAACAAAAATTGTCTGAGACATCCATTGTGGTGTTGGTATTATGTGAAGTTGTGACATTCGGACCGACATGCTCACATTCTGGATCATGAAATCTTCTCATCAGAGTAGCAGAAGCTTTCGTTGATTCATGATATTGGCAGCAGCGTAGCAGAAGCATGGGGTGAAAATATCATAGTCATTGATGCACTAATCATGATTTCTTTCGAGATGAATGTATTGAGTGAGCATGCGGCTATGGATTGACTACTTCATTCTGATCAGCTGCAAACGTAGGGAGTGCCTGCATAAAACATTTAGCAATAAAGCACACGAAAGTGTCTTTGATCACTTTCGTTGAATTGAGGTACACGGCCCACGGTTCCCCGTTGATCAGTACAAGTACTGCCTGTGATCAGGTAAAATTCCGAAGAATCTCCTTGACAGGGTTTCGCAGCTGCTCTAGCTGTTCTCAAACTGGAACGTCTCAAAGAAGACAACACGGAGTGAGTGAACCAACGAATTGAGATTCACTGATTGTTAGAAAATGATTTGAAAACAATCGCGTATTGCTTAATAGAAATTGTTTTTGCAATACAACGAAGGTTTTAATAAAATCAATTATCAACCATAAAACACCTTTTGATATGAAATATTCGTACACGGTCGATGTGCTAAAGGAAAGAATTTTTGAGCACAACAACCGATTTTTCAAAGGTATCCGTCAATCCGTAACCTGAACCAGGATTGATTCAAGAATTGAATCGCCCCATTGTTTCTGTTCAGTTGTCACATGGTTGATCTAATGAGTAGATCTCACATGCCACCTACTAGGAGCTTGTTTGATGTTGGCTCCAGAAGGCTTTCCATCTTCATAGTGAATATGTATGCATATCACTCAGATGTTCTGGCAATACCACAAGGATAATGCGTAGGACTCAAGATATAATCTCTCTTTCCACATTGAGTGAAACAGAGAGTCTTCATTGAAAGTGTCCTAATGAGATTTATTAATGATCTCGTGGCTCTAGACTCAATTTTGTGCATATTTGGATCCTATATCGGAGACTAGGGAGAGGGTCTCCTTCTTCAATATCAACAATCTCTAAGAGAAAGTCGATAGATAATGTCGGTTCCCCGTGAGAATGAAACAAGTCCTTTTAAGAGGAACTTGAGTGGTTTGGAAAGTTGAAGTGCAGTGCGTCACTGGGTCCATGACGTCTTGTCTTCAATACTGATGTTACCATCAGTAGCATATGAATTGAACCCGGTAACTGCCCTAAGGTTGAATAATTGGAGGGCTATTTGTTTTCACCCTTTTCTCACTCAATTCTTTTTAATTCTTCAACCCCTTCAGTGCTTAGCGAGACTTCATAGCTAAAACCTTGTTGGGTTTATTCCAGTACTAGCTCAGTCTTAGTCCGCACTCTTCCCATATCTCATTTTTCTACTTTTATCATCATACCTAAGAACTCTACACTAACTAGTGTATAGTCCCTGGGTAGATCCCTCCGGTTCTGGCGGATCATGGGAACAAATACCTAACCTTATCATCCTTATATCACCATACATAAAGTAAAGTTGGTCGGTCTATTTGGTATTATTCATCTGCCATTGGAACCAATTGAAAACCATTTGAGAATCAATCCAGGTGCTTGTGATATATTATCAAAGCATTTTGCACCTGAATTATTTTTGATATTTTTAGAATAAGAGCTCCCCCTCAACATGTGCATAAAGTATTTGAAATTGTTTTGCACACGGAGGCAAGAGAAAGAATTAACTTCTTTGATTACCATTTTCTAAAAGATATCAACATCACTTCCCTAATCAAATCAAGTAGATAAAGCATTTTGGGGAAGGATGAGGTTTTCATGCTTTTGCTCCCCCTCAATATGTGCCTCGAGGTTTGAAAAGAGTTTTGCACATACTAGAGGGAACCTGCACATTGAGATAAGTGATCTCGTTTCAACATATTTTGGTTTAAGCTAGATGTTCCCCCTCAACATGTGCATGAAAAATTTAAAATCGTTTGGCACATGTGGGAAGGAGAGCTTGTATATCCTTATAAAATAATTTACCGATTTATCAGTATAAATCCAATTTAAATCACAACTTCTCCCCCGATAACAATTATCAAATCATTTGAGATTTGTGATCTCTGTAGATTTAAATTGATTTTGAAAGCTTTTAAGGAGAATTGGGACTTGATTATGAAAACGTTTTAACTGATATGGATCGGATATTAAGACTTTAAACTCCATTGATTGAACATGCATGATTATTTTTTGAAACCAATTGAATGACAAATAACATTTTAATTTAATAGAAATCATTCTCCCCCTCAATCAATGACATAGGTTGTTGATTGAGAGATAGATATTTTGACAACTAAGTCCAGATGATTATCAAAAATAGATACCAAGTTATTTTTCAAAACAATTAGTATTCAGCAGATAACAGTTAATAGAATCAGAGCATGGAATTTGACAACATGATAAAGCATGGCTCTGTTCTTTCTTTGAAAAACGGGTTATGGCCTGAAATGACAATAAACCATTGTTTCTCTTTCTCTCATTTTTTTTTTTTTTTTTTTTTTTTTTTTTTTTTTTTAATATGAAAATTCGAACAACATCTAAAGTCCCGTGTCATTCTTTGAATGACAGCACAAAGACCGTAGATATTATCGAACTGAGAAAAACATGACAAATTTACACTAATTTAATTTAATTTATTTATTTATTTATTTTATTTTTTTTTGAGGATTTTATAATTTTGTATTTTGTTTTTCGAATAGATATATACAAGAGATAGATGAAGATAGACCTTTACTCCTCATCTTCCTCCTGAAGACGTTTGAGTGTTTCTGGTTGAAGGCTTTTCATGCCAAGTCGTGGAAGAATAAACTCAAAGCGTTCTCTTGGAAGAGCTTTGGTGAAGATGTCTGCTAACTGGTATTCAGTCCTCACAAAATAGAGTTCCACCACACCTTTTTCCACTTGTTCCCTGATGAAATGATGTCGAATGTCGATATTCTTAGCTCTTGAGTGTTGAACGTTATTGCATGAGAGAGCAATAACACTTTTATTATCACAGTACAGAGGGATTTTGTTGAATACAAAGCCATAGTCAGTTAATTGAGATCTCATCCAAAGGATTTGAGCACAACAAGATGACATGGCTATGTATTCCGCCTCTGTAGAGGAAATAGAAGTACTCATTTGCTTCTTTGATGACCAGCTCACAAGCTTATCACCCAAAAACTGAGCACCTCCAGATGTACTTCGACGAGTATCTTGACACCCTGCATGATCTGCATCTGCATATGCTGTTAGTGACATACCGGTGTCTTTCGGGTACCAGAGTCCCATATTGATGGTTCCTTGGAGATACCAAAATACCCGTTTAACTGCTTCAAGGTGCTTTTTAGTAGGCTTAGCCTGGTATCTAGCACACATACAAACAGCAAACAAGATGTCTGGTCTACTAGCAGTGAGGTACATCAGGGATTCAATCATACTACGATATTTCGTTTGGTCTATCATGATCCCTGAGTGGTCCTCATCTAGTTTGGTTCGATCAATCATGGGAGTGTCAACAGGGTCACTTGAATCAAATCCAAATTTCTTTAAGATCTCAGTTGCATATTTAGATTGATTTATGAAAATGCCTCCGGGACTTTGTGAAATTTGTAATCCTAAGAAAAATGACATTTGTCCCATCATTGACATTTGAAATTTTGAACTCATTTCATTTGAAAAACGGTCACACTCATTGGGGTCAGTCGAGGCAAAGATGATATCATCAACATAAATTTGAACGTGAATTAAATGTTTGCCTGACTTCCTGGTGAACAATGTTGGATCAACTGCTCCTTTGCTGAATCCAGTAGATAGAAGAAACTTTGATAGCGTATCATACCATGCCCTTGGAGCTTGCTTTAAACTTTATAGAGCCTTCTTCAAACGATAAACGTGAGTAGGATGCTCGGGATTCACAAAGCCTTCAGGTTGGCTGACATAGACGACTTCTTTAAGATCTCCGTTCAGAAATGCCGTCTTTACGTCCATCTGATAGACTACCATGTTCTTACTAGCAGCATTAGCCAAGAAGATTCTGATTGCCTCGATACGAGCAACAGGAGCAAATGATTCCTCAAAGTTAATACCCTCCTCTTGACGATATCCTTTAGCAACCAATCGAGCCTTGTTCTTTAACACATCACCATGCTCATCAAGTTTTACTTTGAAGATCCATTTTAGAGCAATGATCATAGCACAATCTGGAGCAGGTACTAATTCCCATACATCAAGTCGATCAAACTCATGAATTTCTTCTTGCATGGCATTGAACCAGCTGTCTTCATCCATGGCGGATTTAACATCTTTTGGTTCGATCTTTGATAGTACAGAGTTAAAGAAGCACCATAAGGCATCTGTTGCAAGTTGTTTACGTATGGATACAGGACGAGAGGGGTTTCCAATGATGTTGTCTAATGGATGATCGTAAGTCCATTTTCTGAGGTGCTCATGTGGTTGTAGTTGAGGAACTGAAGTAGTTGAATCGATTTCTCCTGATGAAGACGGTTCTGAAGATAATTCAGGAGCAAATATATTTTCAAACGGAGCATCTTCATGAGTAGCAAAGAGATTTTCTTCATTGTTGATACCAGATACCATTCCCTGATGTACACTCGATGATTGATGATTTGTTGATGAGACAGAGTGATCAGCAGCAGGCGCTTCTTGGCTTAATGATATTGAGACTGAAGGATCAACATCATTTACTTGGATAGAAGCAGCCTCTGTTGTAGGAATTGACAGATCATTAGCACTTGGCTCATACTGTTCATCAAACATAGGATCAAACAATTTTCTTAATTCATCTTCTGATGGAGGTACATATGGAGCTGCTGGGGAGGGAAATGGTACAAGAGATGAACCAATTGGACTGTTTTAAAGTGCGGGTCCAGAACTGGATTGTCCAGGAGACGTTAGACCGGTCAGCTCATCAAACGTAACGTGAATTGTTTCCATGATATTTCGGGTTCTTTTGTTGTAGATTCGGTATCCCTTTTTGTTTGGTGCATACCCTACAAATACTCCAATGTCTGCTTTAGCTCTAAGTTTGCCTAAGTCTTGACCCTCATTAGTTGGATAACACAATGCACCAAACACACGAAGGAAAGAGAAATTAGGTTTTCTGTTGTGGACAAGTTCATATGGAGTTTTTCCATGAACAGTGTGAATCAGGGAACGATTTTGTGTGTAGCATGCAGTGGCAATAGCTTCAGCCCAGAGAAACATTGGAACCTTTGAGTAAATCAGCATTGTTCTAGCGGCTTCCACAAGAGTTCGATTTCGTCTTTCAACTACACCGTTCTGTTGAGGAGTTCGTGGAACACTTCTTTGATGGCTGATTCCAACGCTTTCATAAAATTCACTAAGTTGTTTGTTAACAAACTCAGTTCCATTGTCTGTTCGTATAATTCTGACTGTTTTGTTAAGTCGAACCTGCAGCTGTTTGATGAGTTTGATGATGATATCAGGAGTTTCATCCTTTGTCCTTAAGAACTTGACCCAGGTGAATCTAGAGTAATCATCAACCACAACTAACACATATTTCTTCCCAAAGATATTCTGCACTCTCATTGGTCCACATAAATCCATATGAAGGGTATGAAGAACTTCTGTAATTGATTTTGTAGGTTTGGGTTTATGGGCATACTTTTTGCTTTTTCCCAATTGGCATGCTGAACAAAGATGATCCTTTTCATACTTTAGTCTAGGTAAACCTACAACTAAGTCCTTTCTGGAGAGATCATTGATGGTGCCGAAGTTCAAGTGATTGAGACGACGATGCCATAGCCATGACTTTGTTTTCGAAGCCTTTGACAACAAGCAATATGGAGAAGACTTCATCATATCATCGATAGAGATGGTGTAAAGATTTGAACCACGAGTTCCTCTTAACAGTTCCTTACCATCAAGTTCTCTAACAAAACAAGTATGTTTTCTGAAGGCTACTTCTAGATCAGAATCACATAATTGTCCAACAGAGAACAGATTATGACCAAGACCTTCCACATAGTATACTCTAGAGATAGCACTATCACCAACAACATAATCTCCATAACCCATAATTGCACCGAAATGATCATTTCTGAATCTAACTGTCCCGATGAATTTGCTCACGAAGTTCATGAGCCGCGACCGGTCTCCAGTCATACGCTTGGAACATCCTGAGTCCAGGTACCACAGAACGATTTGAACGATCTGCAGTTGAACACGGACAAGAATGGATAACTGGATAATTAGGATCCCCATGCAAGAATGGGTTCCATTTGGTTAGTAACAGCGATTGGAACACCCACATCATAAATGGAAACATTTAAATCAGAGATAGAGGCAATGGAATCATTAGTAATAGATGCAATATTGGAGTTCGTATTTGACCTATTCAAAGTATGTTCACTTCTTAAAGGGATAGTTCTTCCAGTAGGCATCCATTTTCTAGTGGTCATTGTCTTAGCATATTGAGGACAGGACTGATTAGCCTTTTGACCAAAAGGTATCCATCTATATCCTACCTTACTGAAGGTTCTTCCTGTGGGTTTCCACTGTTTTCTAGCTTTCTTTCGTTTTTGCCTTTTAGCCTTCTTAGCACGTTTTTTAGCATTAACACTTTTCACAGGACAATTGACAGCATTAGGCAAAACATTCATACCACATTCATGATTAGTAACAGAATTCAAGCAAACATCATTACAAGGTTTGCAAATAGTATCAGAATTCGAATTAATTACAGTACGCCTAAGGCTAATACTAGAATCAACACGATTCGTTTTATTCGGCTCAAACATAAAGTTCCTAGGTTGTTCTTCTACTCTTTTCCAGTGCACATTCTTAGCTTGCGAGGTCCTATCATTCCTTGTATTGTCTTGAGACTTTGACCTGCTTCCTTTAATGTCACTGATTACTCCTGTAGAGGGAATGGGAACATTAGTTGGTTTTACTACTCTTTGCTTCACCTGTTTAGATGTGCTGGGATCTGAACTACATGCAGGCACACTAAGGTTCACTTTCTTAACACTAGAATTAC
The DNA here is from genome assembly GCA_019973895.1 of Chrysanthemum seticuspe. NCBI lineage: Eukaryota > Viridiplantae > Streptophyta > Magnoliopsida > Asterales > Asteraceae > Chrysanthemum > Chrysanthemum seticuspe. The sequence continues at coordinate 38,288,316 of BPTQ01000006.1, forward strand.
TAGGATCTGAACTTCTAGAGGGCACACTAGAGTTTGCTTTCTTAGCATTCACAGATCTGGAATCTGAACTACTTGAAGGCACACTAAGGTTCACATTCAACACATTGGGCATCGAATGAATATCATACTTGGCACTAGGCATAGAACATGGAATCAAAGGATTAACTCTCTCACCTAATGACTTAGGGCATATTGTGATTAAGCATTCTAGGATTTCTTGAGATCGTTTGGCATATAAGCATGCATGGCCAATTGCATTATCATGTGGTTTCTCTAACTTATCCTCGTCAACAATCTCACGCAGACATTCTAGGCAATCCTTAAGGGATGAGAAGTATGTTTGAATAGCAAGTTTGTTATTCCTGAGATGAGGAGGGACATATTTCACAGACAAAGCATATTTGTTATCCATAGGTACCTTTGGTCCATCATTCCCCCCATTGGTCATTGGCATTTTCCCTTTTACCTGGCTCTTCAGATTCTCAATTTCCTTTTGCAATGAAGCTATTTGTTCATTATTTTTGTTACGAGTGACCTTTATTGATTCAAATAACTCATTGAAATGACGTTTAACCTTTTCATTTTCTTCTAGAAAACTTTCGTTTTCTTGTTGTAATGTGTTTACTAAGTTTTGAAGATGAAACGTTTGGGAATTCTGAGAATCTAAAGGAGGAGGCATTTGGGAGCCAGTCACATTGTTCTTTTCACCCTTCAATTGAGAAATTTGGGCTTTCAACTTCCTGATCGTGTTACAATGAGCCTGAATCTGTTCATCTCGTTTGTTTATTTGAAAAACTGCATCAAACTCTGGAGCATCTGAGGATGTCTTGATATTTGAAGTTTTTACATTTTCTTTAAGATGTTGATATTTTAGTTGTAAATTAAAATGCTCAACCTCTAGCTTAGAAAAATGTTTAACCAAATTGTCGTGATCATCCAGTTCAATTTTTTCAATCAGTTTAGAAATAGTCTTTTCAAGCTCAATGATACGATCATGGGAGACTTTCAGAAATGGAACAATTTGTAGCAGTGAAAAACACATCTTGAGCAATACATTCAGAAATCATGTTCTCATTCAGTGTATGCAAGTTCTTCCTTTCAATCTCATTATATTTTAATGCTCGCTCATAATCACTAACCTCAACTATCATTGCATCAAATTCCTTTTCCATTTCTTTAATGTCTGAATTCATTCCTTTTTTAAGACTCTCAAAATGATCTTTCAGTTGTTTCAAAAAAGGCATGACTTCAGTTAAATAACATTCTTTAGTTTGCTCAAAACCCCTTTCTCCTTCAGTTATACCAGTGGGTGTGATCATTTTCTTGCAAGTTTTCTCAAAATCAACAAATAGTTGAAAGATAACATATTGACTGATTAAGGTCTTGCTTTTAGTGGCAATTATTCTAGGAACAAGATGCATTGGTGTATTAGGAGGATACACAGTCGCTTTATGCATTTTCCTAAGGGGAGGGTTGGTTTCAACAATATTTTCAGCTTTCTGCTTATCTAAGTCCATTTTCCAGAACACTTGTTCGGGAGTTAACAATGTCTGAGGCTTAAACTTGTTTAAGGCAATCCAATTCTCCTTATTGTAATCATGGGGTGTGATAATTACTTTATTTTCTTTACATTTAGGATCATCTAGTTTCTTGTTCATCTTTTCCCTAGTGACTTCATCTGATTTCTTATCTTCCTCTGAGCACTCAACGCAACTAGGTTTCTGTCTAGGTTTAAGGATTTCATTACCATCATAAATTACCTTATGTGCAATTCTCGCCTTTTTAATGACCTCAGGATTAGGTTCCTCAACAAGGGCAATGCTATGTTTGTCGCTTAAGACTCTATGCTTAGTGATCATGTGAGCAGTCTGAATGGTGTTCCCTTGTATGTACAACTTGTTTTCAAGTTTGTTTTTCAAAGTTTTCAGATTAGAAAAATCTTTCAAGAGTTTTGATTCCTTTGCATTAAATTCTTGCTTAAGCATTTTCACATTTTCTTGAAGTTCTTGTTTTTGCTTAGCAGTTTTAGAAAGCTTTTCTTGCAAGGAATTTAACTCTTGTTTAAATACTTCTTCTCTAAAATTACTTTTTCTAATGATTGTACACACTTGGTCATCCATTTCTTGCTCACGAGTGGTCAACTCAAACTTAGCTCGTTGTTCATAAATGGCAACCAGTTCTTTATAGGCATTCAGTTCAGAGACAATAGAATCATCAGGGGTACATGCAGTGAATTCATCAACGACATAGTAATCATTGACTGCAGAATATGCATTACTTGGTACAATCTTAGTTTCACTTTGTTTCACATATTGATCGTGTGGGACAACATTACTATTACCCATATTATCAATATCTGAGTCATAAGTCTCAAAAGATTTTACTTCATTATGCATCTTTCGCTCATCAATATCATCATATAGTTTTAATACCTCTGAGATAATTTTGTCTTTGGATGGTCCAGTTGGTGGTGAAGAAGAGACCTTAGGAGAGACCATTGGAGAAATGCTAGCCATGAAAATTGTTTATGCAGAAGGTCCATCATCAACATCAGAATCGTATGCATCACAATCAGCCACTTGAAAGGCATTCTGATGATTATGACCTATCTCTTGAATCGGCTGTTCATCAACATCAGCATCATAGGTTTTGGCATTTCCTTCAGCAAGAAATAGTAACCCCTCTTCATCCAAAGCTGCTCCATTGTCTTGGGCTTGTACTAGCAGCATCTTATCCCTGAAGTACTCAGCATTCTGTGGACGTTTTGGAGATGTGCAGTTCCTTGCAATGTGTCCCTCACCACCACAGTTATAGCATTTGATCGGCTTAGCTTGACCTTGATTTCCATTCCTTCCCCGATTCTGATTTGCAACATAACCCCTACCAGCTCCACCTCTTCCCTGATCATATTGTCTTTCCTGAACTGGTTGCACAACAATCTTCCCATCTCTGACAGTAGCTTGATTGTGTGGGTTAGATGCTGTTCTGAGGTTGTTGTTGGTTTGTGGGAGAGAATTCATGTTTTGACTTATCATAAGTGCAAGTTGATTGATGAAGTTTCCTATGCCTGCATCAACATCAGCTTGTTTGAACATTGGATCAGGAATGAGTTTATGATTACCATTACCCATAGGTACAACTTGAGAAGCTTTGGTGGTAATCCCAATATTTGAGTAAAAGGCAGTTGAATCATTTGTTGAGCTTGTTTCTCCCTGAGCTTTGAACTGATCAAGAATCCTCTTTTCAAACATGGCATGTCTCTCATTTTGAAGAAGGAAGGCATAGAGTTGCTCATAATTTTTATTCTTCAATCCTTTAGTTAGCTTCACAGAAGTGACAAATTTGTGCCATTCGGGATTCATGTTGTTAACAAACTTTGAGTTCAGCTGAATGTTAGGCATAGTCATTATGATGTTCCTCATGTCATTCACCATCTTATGAAATCTCACATAGTACTCATAGACACTCTCATCTGGTTTCATCTTGAAGTGTTCAAATTCATCATACAGCTGTGATTCTCGGTCTTCAACAGTTAGCTCAGAACCAGAAAGAAGCATCTTGACATTATCCCATACAGCTTTTGCCTCGGTGTTGTGATTGATAAGCTTGTAGATGTCTTTTTGGTAGACCTTGCAGTATAATGTTAGAAGCTCGGATATCTGCATCGAATCTCTTTTTCTCCTTATCATCAAGCTCATCATACATCTTTGGTCTGTCCATTCCGTAAATTAGAGTTCCATCTTCAGCATTATCAAGTACATCTCTAGTAGTCTCAACTCGGTAAGGTCCTTCATCAATGGATTTGAGAATGTTAACCCCATTTTCTTTTCCAAGACAGTACAATCTGATTCGTTGAGCCCAAGAGTCATAGTCAGTTCTGTCAAGCATGGGTGGACGAGTATCTGAGCCAGCATCTTGAACATCCTCTGCAACAGTGGAGATAATAGTAGGAACGTTGGTAGACATGTTAACAGATTACACGGGATTTTATAACTCTATGATTAAACCGGGAAATAGATTCTTTCACGGGATTTTACTAAATCAAGAGAAAACTGTATTAAAAGTTACCCAAGTCGCTAGAAAATCTTGAACAAAGTCGCTAACAACTAAGTCGCTATGATCCCAAGTCGCTATAATCCCAAGTCGCTATTACACAGTCAAGTCGCTATATAAACAACTCGCTAAGATTCAAGTCGCTAGGAAAATTTTGACAGCAATTCGCTAAGATCCAAGTCGCTAATGAGTCAAGTCGCTAAATAGCAACTCGCTATGCACCAAATCGCTAACACTAAGTCGCTAACGAACACAAGTACAAGTCGCTAACTTCCACCAAGTCGCTACGCGTAGTGGAGAATCCACTAAGTGTACTTTTTGTCGGCTTGTCTCACTAGACAAGTCGCTAAGCCAAAATCGCTACCAACTCAAACTGCAACTCGCTACCAAATTGTAAAGCAAGTCGCTAGCAAGAAAAGTACTCCGTAGGTCAAGTCGCTAGCTAGAAAAATTCACAAACATCACTTTTCAATCAAAAAATAACCCAACCATGATGATTCAAGCTTACCAAATCAAAACCTAAACAATTGTGATGATTCTAAACACAAAAGTACTAACAAAATCCAAGATTTAACACAAGAAATCAACCAAATGATGCAAAAACCACTAAACTTTTTCAACCTCAAAAACCACTAGAAATCCAAAGATATGTAAGAGATGATCTAACCATGGCTCTTGATACCAATTGTTGGATATTGGATTTCACATACACATCAAACCATAACTCAAAGTGGGTGTATAAAGGTGAGTTCTAGAGAGAGAAAGTTAGAGGTTTAGGGAACTTTAGTGAGAGAAAGAAAATTCTTATTATGAGCTCCAACTCTCTACCTTGGAAGGTAGAGAGTATTTATAGTCTTACAATAAAACGCCACACAACGGGCTGTGGATCAGGCATACAGTGGGTAAAGACCCGTCCGTCCTCCACGGTATTACTTAACTAAATACTACTTAACTTACAAGAACTACGACTACGAGCTTTCTAACGATTACATATACTTGAGGCGACCGACTCTTTTATACATGGAATTTCTAATTCCTAACAGGGAGTGATGTAATTTTCCTTATCCTTTATGTCGATGACATATTAATTATGGGAAAAGACATTCCAAGTTTGCAAAATGTTAAGGCATATCTTGGGAAGTGTTTTCCCATGAAGGATTTAGGAGAAGCTGCATACATTCTGGGAATCAAGATCTACCGAGATAGGTCAAAGCGGTTAATTGGTTTAAGTCAAAGCGCTTACATTGATAAAATATTGAAGAGATTCAATATGCAAAATTCCAAGAAAGGATATTTACCGATGGAAGTAAAGCATGGCTTATGTAGCGATATGTGTGCTTCAACACCTGCTGAGGTGGCACGCATGCAGAAAGTTCCTTATGCTTCGGCTGTAGGATCTATTATGTATGCTGTGAGATGCACAAGGCCAGATGTGGCGTTCGCTCAGAACATGACCAGTCGATATCAACAGAATCCGGGTGAACTTCACTGGACTGCTGTTAAGCATATTTTAAAGTATCTTAGGAATATGAAAGATATGTTTTTAGTGTATGGTGGAAATCCAGACACAGAGCTTGGTGTTACAGGTTACTGTGATACGTCCTGGCAATGTGATAAAGATGATACGAAGTCTCAGACGGGTTATGTCTTTGTCATCAATGGAGGAGCAGTTGACTGGAAGAGCAAGAAGCAGAGTACGATTGCGATGTTTGCGCCAGAAGCCGAATACATAGTTGCTTCGGAAGCTGCAATGGAGGCTGTTTGGATTGGGAAATTCATTTCGGGGCTTGGTGTTATGCCTTCAATTAAATCGCCTATTGATATGTATTGTGACAATTCTGCTGCAATCATATTTTCCAATGAACCTGGAGTCATAAAGGGCACCATACATTTTCTACGGAAGTATCACTATGTTCGGGAACAAGTCCGTGAAGGTCAAATTAATCTATTGAAAGTTCACATAGATGATAACTTAGCTGATCCGTTCACTAAGGCTTTAGCTAAAGACAAGCTTATTGGACTTGCCAATGGAATTGGATTTCGTTTAGCTAATATTTTCATGCATAACTGTGATTAGTATTTGGATAAAGGATATTGTAAAACATTTATTATTTTGAAATAAAGTTTGGATTATGTTTATTTTCATTTATAATATTGTTGTCCTATATTTGCATGTTTAATCCATGAGTAGCTAAGTTATTCTAAATGTCCGTTTTCGATTAATGATATGGGAGTATCATTAAACTAAGACAAATCTGAGAGATGTGGTAGAATATACTTGAAAGTATATTGATGAGAATGCATACCAATTTCAGATGATATTCAATGAAATGAATATATGTCTTATCCCAACTACATAATTTACTTTGTGGATATTGTTATAAGTAAATTATGAATAGTTATCCTCAGACTTGAGATACCAGATAAGTGTCATGAATGTAGTGCAATTCTGTGGAGCAACTTAACGCTATACGTAACTGGTAGTCATAAGAGTTGTTTTCAGAAATGTTACAAAGTTTGTGGGTTATTCTCGTAGTCAAGATAGAATTTTTTCCTTCAAATTTATTTGGATTTTAATACTGCTGGGCCCCTCGTAGGGTTGACAAGATGTTTGTGCGGCCGCACCCAAAATCTCCTCTAAATATGTTTAGAATATTTGGTAATCTTGGTCAATCACTTACAACGAGAAACAAAATAGTTTAATAAAGAATGACTTAATTTCATATCTTTATTTAACGTGGTATTAGAAACAAAATGATAGTAATAATGAGAAATCATTAAAAGGTTTTCCAGGAGCCTTACTCGAGTTGTACTAGAGGCATCAAAGTGTTGCTAGACGCTAACCGATGTGATCACTCTATTAAGATATATCCAAGTGGGAGATGTTGGTTTTATGGATATAAATTAGTAGACGTGAGTTAGGATCGAACTCGAGACCACGGGATTGCACACTTTACATAAGAGAATTAAAGTTAATAATTAAAAATAAACTTTATATTTATTTATTAATTAAACGAAATAACATAACGGGCGTTAAATATATTTGGAAAAGGACTAGATTGCAAAAGTTGGGAAGGTTCCGGAATCCCTTTGGGATGCCTAAACCGATCGGCCAAAGGGAGGACCCAAACCCAACCCATATCAAACTCAAACTTGTCCACCAAGTTTGGTTGAGTATATAAACAAGGCTAGGGGTCTTGTGTTTTGCATCTCTTGTACTCATAAGCTAAACCCTAAATTTTTTGTGTGTGTTTTTGCTCTCAAAACCGGTCGACCACCTCTATAGGGGATCGATCACCATTTTTTTTCCAACTCAAGTTATTTGGTTTAATAAAACTAGCATTACTTTAATTCGGTTTAGTACGTGTGTACAAGAAAGTGCTACTAACACAATATTGTTAGTATTCTTGGATTGAATTACAAAATGGTAAGGGGTATTTCACATAATCCTAATTAAATCAAATTAGGGTTCTTCCATTGCTAGTCTGTGGATTTGATTCTTGTTCGGCTAGAATCAAGTAAGGTACGCATATTCTTCTTATGTTAATTAATTATTCGTTATTAAATCTTATACGCTTCCGCATGTATACTTCGATGTTTTGTGATTATTTTTTTATTGTTATGTTATATAATTCCAACATTGTCGACTATACATATACGTTGTAGTCTCCAACATTAAGAGCAAAAAAAAATTGAAGATAATTTTAGCCACGCAACCTCACGAATAGCACAACAAATGTTGTCTACAAAGAAATGACCGATCATATGTAACTGAACTCACTCAAGTTTTTCTTGCACGTTAATCATTGTTTTCTATTAACTTTTTATGTATAAGGTTTCTAAATCCAATATGCATATGTCAAATAACCGGTTGGCAAGAACTTTATGTATCTTTTTTTTGAACGGTGACTTTCATTTTTTGGATTAGAGTCGCACCCACCAAACAATGGGCCCTCATCCACCACGTACCCAGACTATGTTGTCTTAACCGGTTCCACGCTGACGTAGTGGGGATTAATAACGGCGTCCGTCCGGAAACCGTACCGCCTCCACACGAATAATACGCTGGAGTAATAGCCGAATGAAAACCGGGGCCGGCTTGGATTCGAATCTGCGCAGCTAATGGCTTACAGGTTCAATAATGTGAGTCCAATAATGTAAGGCCTGTCGGCCGCCCCTCTATTATTATGTAAATTAGGTAAGCAATGACGTAGGCTGTAATTAGTACACCTACCTCCATCTTGTATTATAAATAGAGGCCTTGCCTCAGAAATAAAAGTGTGTGAATTTGAAGTTTAACACCAAAGTGTGAATTTGAGAACTTAGTTTCTCTCTGATCTGTTGAACCTAGTGTTCTGAATAGCAGGTCCCTATCTGTTGAAACGATTCTTCGTTTCTGAATAGCAGATAACTATCCATATCATCTTTTGAATCAGATCGCATTTGGTCAAATATCGAAATACTTGCATTAACCCTATCCACCAATTCGTTGAATCAAACGAATTATAAATCAAACATCGTTATCATTCATTGAATTCAATTCACAATTCATCCGTAACAATTGAAATCATTCAATTCATATAAATCACAAACATGACCCCTACCCAATTTTTACCATTGAAATACAATTCGTTCGAATCATCCGTGATTAATTTCAGGTATTATTTGTGTTGGTGCCGTTATCATTCATTGAATTCAATTCACAATTCATCCGTAACAATTGAAATCATTCAATTCATATAAATCACAAAAATGACCCCTACCCAATATCAACAATTGAATTCATTTGAACCTGCGCAGCTAATGGCTTACAGGTTCTCCTCTTCATTGCCTAATATCAACAGATCGTGTGGTCCACAAGTGAGGACTTCCCGGTAGGTCACCCACCTGGTACTACTCTCACTTGTGGTTCGCTTAATTGCTTAAGCTTTAACCACTAGACCACAAGCCCCATGATAGAACTTTATGTATCTAATTGGTTATCAAAGATAAGCTAAGTCATCGACAATTGGGTCAGCATGCTTTTAGATTTGCGCAATAAAAACAAGTTTTCATAACCAAAAACTACAATTGTGCTTATGCGACTTTATGTTCTCTAATGATTATTTGGCTATTCGTTTGATTACACATATGTTCCATGGCAAAAGTTCAATATATATCTCAAATTTACCATAGATCCAATAAACCAATGATAGCCTTTCATTTTTCTAATAAAAATAAAATAAAATAAACTTTCAACCTTTATTTAAAAATTAAATATCTCGCAAACCGTTAATCGTTACGCGAAAAAAAAACATAGCATCGCAACGAGAATTAAATTATCTTTCTATAGATATGCACTTCTATATATTTTAAATGCTTTTTTTCAAAATTTCGGCCCAGAAAAATCATATATGATTTGAAAATCATATGTGATTCGATTTTTACAAATAATATATGATTTTTGAAAATCATATGTGATTTGTAACAATCATATATGATTTGTGAAAATCATATGTGATTCGATTTTTACAAATCATATATGATTTTACAAATCATATATGATTTTTCTGGGCGGAATTTTTGAAAAAGAAAGTTTGTCGAAAATATAGAGAAGTGCATATCTATAGAAAGATAATTTAATTCTCGTTGCGATGGTGTATTTTTTGTAGTTTGAAGATTTACCATTTGCAAGATATGTTGTTTTTAAAAAAATGGTGAAAATGGTCTTTTTATTAATTTTGATAAAAATGGATGACTAAGATTGGTCTATTGGATCTATGGCAAATATGAGATCTATACTGATCTCAACTCTTCCATTCCTACGGACTTCTTTTTATTTTCGACCGTATATACTAATGTATTTCTTTTTAAAGCTTATTGCGTAATATACACGTTATCATAAAAAATTTGGCCTCTTTTTAAAATGCCCCTGAATTTCACGGGTCTTTTAGCTAGTGATATATATGTATCTGTTTGTTCCTTTATTTTCATTCGACTTTTACTAACCATATAATGAAAAACTCATTTTTCATTGTATCAATACTTTTAGTATTAAATCTTCTTAATCATACCAACGCTTGTTCAGTATTCGTAAAAGGATACACTATACACTTCAAGTCAGACATTCAAAATGAAGATGTCGAGCTTCGTTGTCAATCAAAAGACGATGATATAGGACATCGTATGCTTAATTCATCAAATCCTGAAATGCAATGGTCATTTTGCTCGAGTTATACCGGAAGCACTCTCTATTTTTGTCATTTTTGGCTGCCATGTTATGATCAACATTTTTGTTAATACAAATAAACCGTAAAAACGTTTATTAATATTTTGCGATCTCTTTGTGTTTTGTTGATAACATATATAATGTTGTCTTAAGTTTAATTATAAGGATACATGTTATTTTTGTAAAGCATTTACATATAATCTTTTAAACACAAAAATGTAGTAATTAAGCATTTGTTGTAATAGTTTATTAGGATGGGTAAAAACCATAACCCATGGACCATAACCCATGGATCTTAACCCATACCCAAGAAGACTAAATACAATGTATACTTAGATACATTAAATCTAAAGAAAACCCATGGACCAACGCATAACCCATGACCCATAACCAAAAAACCCATGGGCAAAGAGGAGCGTTCCACGGATCCCTAGCTTTGTGCTAGCCGGATCCCAAGTGGAAGGGATCCGTGGGATCCGTGGGAACAGTGAGGAAATTTGCCTATAAATAGAGAGTCATTTCTTCATTCTAACTCACTCCTCTTCTTACTAAATCTCTCATACACTCTCATTCTCTTCTAACATATAGATCACTAGATCTAGAGAGTTGTTCTTCTTTTCTTTCTATTTGTGATCCTCATATAGGTCCTTCTCTAAGGCGAGATCACGAGCATTCTACAAGTCATCCAAGCAAGGGGTCCTTGATTGATTTGTCACTCCACAAGATTTATGTAGCGAAGATCTTGTATTTAATTATTTCACATATTTGTTGTGTAATAGTTGTGTTGGTTTGGTCCACCGTGCTACGGACTCGGTATTTAGCTTTGTACCGGATAAAGTGTAAGCAACGTTGTGAAGGCTTCTCCACCAAGTGAAGGAGTTTGTTGACATAGTGCTTGAACTCTCGAGTAGGTGACTCGGGGAGTGGAGTAGGGCAAGGAAGGTGTCCTTGTAGCCGAACCACTATAAATCGGTTGTGTCATTTCTATCCCTTATCTTTACTTATTTGCTTACATTATCATTAGATCTATACGTTCTCAACATCCATACGATTTCACATAATATCGGATCTAAAGTTTTTAAAACTAACTTAAAATCGGCAAAACTATTCAACCCCCCCTTCTAGTTTTCCACAATTGGCATCAAGAGCTAAGTTTATAAAAGTTTTAAAATAAAATTGTATTTTAAAAACTTTTCGATCACTATGGGTTCTGAAAATTATAAGGAAGGGCAATCTATGCAACGACCACCACTACTTGAAACTAATGGTTTTATATATTGGAAAAATAGATTCGAAACATATGTGAAGTCTAAAGATATTGATCTTTGATACATTATTGTTGAAGGTGATTTTGAGGCTACCTCAAATGATGATAAGGGAAATTTAGTTAACATACCTCATGATAAACTAAATGATGAAATGAAGAAAAAGCTTGTTAGGTCACTAGTTTTACAAACACAAGCTTATAAGAAAGAGATAAGGCGATTGAACAAGTAAAACACACACACACACGATATAAAGCACGGTTTAGGCGTAGAGTATGTGAAAGGAAATAACTTGAACAACCAACCTTCAAATGAAGGTTTACATGAGGTATTTATAGGAGGAAAGCTAGGGCAACACTCCTAGTTTCCATCCTTTCCTTAATGGACTAAGGCCTAGGCTTATGGGCCTTCTACATAAGCCTAAGGCTAATTGCAAACATAAAGGCCATAATAAAGCTAACTATTACATATTAATTACAAACACTTGATTATGGTTTAGGAGTGATTCCAACAATCTCCCCCTCAAGTGTTGGTGATGAACGGTGAAGGCGTTGATGTAATAGTAGCTTTGACGTCTTCTGACATTCTTCTTTCTTGTGAGAAGATTTGCCTTGATTCGAACAATCTCCCCAGTGTAGAGAAATTGTTTTCTTTAAACGGTTCTGCATTGACGTCATCTTTAACTTTGTTCTTTGATCATTGTTCTTTGTGATGAAAGTGATAGTATGTTGTTGTTGTCAGCATCAATTCTGCCTCAGGTCAGCTTCGCTGCTCCAGTGTCTCCACGTCATTCTTCAACATGCTCACACGCTCTTTAACGTTGGATAACAATACTGATGAAGTTCTTTAAGTCTTTAACTTTGTAGATTCTTTGTTTGATGAAGAATCATTCTGACTGTTGTGTTGCTTAGAGTAGAACTTCCATTAGTGATGATGTTGGCGTGAGCATGAGAAGAATCTGCACGATCATTCCGCTCCAGAGCTTCCATAAGAAGAAGACATTAAAACGGTTAGTAATAAGCGGATTCCGGCACTTACAAGTTTGAACTTCGAGAGTGTTAACATCATAGTGTGAAAACACGACTCTAATTCTTACAAAGGCCGTTCCTGAACCGGAGTCCCACAAGTGAGATAACACGATGTACCGAAGTACACCTACGGTTCAGATGAGTCGCTGAGGTACACCGAAGCATCACCTCACGACTGTAGACCGTTTGAGACACACTCCGCGTAATCCACGGGGAGTTACCGAAGTGACCTGCTGTCAGGGCTGTTTGATGTTGACCCTGGCAGGAGTTTCCATTCAATCACTGAGGATCACATATGTGAACCTCTTATAAATGTTCTCGACAGATTGCTAAGATCTGTGAAGGACTCAATATGAACCACTGAACCACTGAAGATCTTATTTGTTGATCAACAAGTGATGAAATGTCAAGTGTTCCTAAGAGATCTTTTGATGAATCTCGTGGCTCTAGACTCAATTGTGCGTTTTGGTTTTCCTGAGCGGAGACTAGGGAGAGGGTCTCCTTCTTCAATATCAGCAATCTCTAAGAGAAAGCCGATAGATTATGTAGGGTTCCCAGTGAGAATGAAACAAGATTCTGTTGAGAGAAACTTGAGTGGCTAAGAAGGTTTAGTGCATGCGTCACTGGGTTCATGACGACTTTTAATCTTCAATACCGGTGTCATCAAGTGACAACCAGTAGCATATGAATTGAACCCGGTGTCTGCCCTAAGTTGAATAATCTGGAGGGCTATTTGTTTTCACCCTTTACTTTGCGTTTCTTTTTAATTCTTCAACTCCTTCTTTCTCCAATTCTCAATTTCTCCTTTTTATAATCATACCTAAGGACTTCTAAATTGTAACTGTTTGTGGTGTACTTGGGTAGATCCCTCCGGCTTTGGCGGATCATAGGACGGTTATTCCTAACCTTAGTCACCTTATAACTCCATGACTAACCTATGTTGCCATAAAACCATTTTGTACCACTGAAAATGAAATCTCTCACAGTGTTTATGACTGAAAAACGTTTTGAACCACTGTGAAGATAAGATTTTGCATAAATACTCCCCCTCCACATGTGAGGAAAGAGCGCGCACATTTTGAATTGATCCACTCGAGATAAACAATCCCCCGCGAGACACGGTTACGTTGCATAGTTAAAGAGTTACATTGTCAGCTTTTAGGTGACAACTAGCTCTAATAACTACCTTGAAGGTGTAGACAAACCTCGAAAGGTTGTCAAACCCGTCAGAGTTCATGTCTATCAAGAGTTTCTCGAATGGTACATTCTACTTAGACAAGTCCTTTGCGAGACACGTTTACATCACTAGCGAACTAGCTTGAAATTATTACCCGTCCAGGACAAGTCTTTTCGAGTTACTAACGGTTAAGCATCGTCAATTCGTTGGTTGAGTCTATTCTCACGAGAATTCAATTAGCATTAAGCAACATATTTCTTATCACAAATTTTCTCCCCCTCAAAAATGGCATATTAAAATGTTATTTTTGAAACGTTTAAGAATAAATATGACCATTTTGAGTGTTGCGGGAAGAGTGACACAAAGAACTTTTTGTTGAACAAAGTTTCAAATACTCCCCCTCAACAAGTGATATAAATGGTTGAGGTTTTGAAAATCATAAGGGGAAGTACTTGTTCTTTTGAGCAAAACCTTGAAAAATGAACGGTTTGATGGGTTTTACTCAAAAGTAAGAAGCTTTCGCTCCTTTTATAAGGATTGTGGCACTGAAGCGTACCACTGGGTCCTTTCTTTACAAGAACGGGTTGTACACTGACATGCGTGCACAAGCCATAGACATAAAAAATCACACATCCAAATTGATAATGAGAGAAACAGTTCAAGGGGTACCAGGGAGTCCAGTGATGTTTCCAGGAGTGCGAACTGGGCGTTGAAAGCTGGTAATGTTCATCCTGGGTCGACCACCAACAAAGCTCTCCAATCGTCTGAACTGATCCCGTCGAAACAACCTTTCATCAATTATCTTGATGATCCTCTTCATGTCCCTTCTATCCTGAGAATTCCATCGCTTAGGGTTCCCAATGTTTTCACGTATATCCTTCAATCGATAAGCTAATCCGTCCCTAACCATCTTCAAGGTGTGATCTCCAAACTTATGAAGTTCACTACACGCCATCAAACAATTGCGTTGAAGTTCACTGCGATAAATGACACCGAAAGGTTTGCTGATGAGCGTGTATTGTGTAAGCTGGTTGATGTCGGGAAGATCGAGTTATGGTGGAGTGAAGTAAACACGTGTCTGATATGATTCAACGGCGAGCTGAAGATCTTCTACACGTTCCTTGATGACTATGCGTCTGATGAAGATGAGCAATGACTTGATGAATTCACGTTGTACTTCGGTTGAAAATTGTCTCATGCGACCCTGTACTTTGGCAAGGTACATGTCTTCGATGTCGTTGATAGACAAATTCTCAAAGTCAGCTTCAGAGAATGCATAATCCCTTTCATCTTGTCGTTTGACCACGATATTCTTTAGGAAGGTGTAGTCCCACTTAGATGACAGAACGACATGTTTGATAGCAACGATATCCTTAGTACTGAACACCGCATGTTGAGACTTCTGAACCTGACAGCTTCTGTAGTAGATTATTCGGCGTTCCGGCCAATGATGAATCCCGTACATTGCATCTCGGTCGTATGCTTCGACTTTGTCAGAGAACAAGTGATTGGCACGTTCCTCGATGGCTATGCAGTTCGAGTATACAGCTGCTGGGAATGGAAGTGTCAACGATGTAGCGTATTTCCTTGAACCATCGCCACCATGTAGAAGAAATTCCAGGTCTTTGTTGAAGAAATATCTGAATGGAATCCTTGGTTCATCTGGTTTGCCGATTGTTGGTAGAGGTTTGGTCCAGTCGGTGTAATATGGAGGGTTGTCCCGTTTAGTGAAGTCGATGTTTGCTTCTGGGTTGAGCCAATCCATGTTGTTAGACATAGCTCGAGCAATGTTATCAAGGTGATATTCGACCTCGAGGGCACTTTCTGAGCTGTCTTTTAACAGTTGAAAAGCTTCATTCTTGATTCGCTTCAACTCGGATTTCGTCATCTTCTTCACTTGGAACTTTTCTTGCAGAAGTTTTGCATGCTCTAATGTATTACCGTCTACCAAATCCTGACCTTCTTCAGGGTAGGGAGTGTTGTTAACAAGAGTAGCAAACCATTCAAATTCTTCAGTTTTATCGTCATCTAGCCATGATACGACGTCAGTCTGAGGCGTCTTCTTCTTCTTCTTTTTCGAAGGCCTAGATGATGATTCTGGTTTCTGAACTTGTTTGGGAGAGGAGGGTTGTTGTAGGGGCTCAAGGACCTCTTCATCGTCACCACCCGTATACTCAAAGTGATCACCGGTTTTATGAGTCATGGGTGGTAACTCGAAATCGTCCTGAGGTTTATCTGTAGAAGAACGAGGAGGGGACCTTTGTTGAGCAGGAGTTCGTTGAGGAGGGGGTTGCATAGAAGAAGATTCACCAGACTGCTTCTGACGTTTAGGTGCAGAGTCCTTGTCCGCATCATCGTCATCTCTTGGTCGTTTGGGTGGATCGGCTGACTCCTTGCATGATGATCTGAGTTGAAAGGCAAGTAGATCTTCGAAAAATTTGGCTTCATCCGAAGTAAACGTTCCCGATCGCTTTGACATTTGCATCACCAGTTTGGCGAGTAACCCAGATTCAGAAAGATCAGCTTCTTTGGCCATTATATGTTTAACCAATGCGACGATGTTTGGAGTGAGTTGTCTGGAAAATACTTCTCTAGTCACACCAGGGACAGTGTCGAGAAGAAACTTGTGAGTATATTCTCTTGCCGTCTTCTCAAAATCCTTTGTGACTTTAGCAGTGATGTCCTGAAGGTGCTTGTGAGTGTAGCCTTCAATCATGCTGTTCAGTTCCTCTTGACGATGATTTTTCATGAATTCCTGAATAAACTTCCTTTCCTCTAGCATCTTGTCATTCTCGTCATGAAGATACTGTATTTGTCGATTGAGAAAGTTCAGTTTCCTGTAGAGCATGTCTTTCTTTCTGACTTGTTTGACAGCATCCACAATTCTCTTGTGAGTGTGAGAAATCCAAGAACGAGGTGGTTTCTTCACTGATTTGGATGATGATTTTGTTGATCTCTTTGATGGTGGTGGTGAAGAATGAGAAGAAGAATCCGATGAGGATGAGGCGTGAGGAGATTCCGGGTCCTTTGGAGGTTCAGAAGTTTCCTTCTGTGATCGTGTAGGACTATCCAGAAGAAAATCGTCATAATCAGCATCTTTATCTTTCTCAGACTTTTCAGTTTCCGGTTCCTCAAAATCATATACAATAGTATCCTCCGCTGGCTTTTGCTGTTGCACAAGAGTGGTGGCACCAGCTCCTTTATCGGGTTGATTAACCGCATCAGGAATTGGTGAAGAGTGGACAGCGCCACTTGATCCTCCGGGGCCACCCATTTGATATTGTTCAAATTCTTTAGCCTTTTGAAGGTGTCTGACGATTTTATACTTTTTCTTGTATGATTTATCCAATTGTTCTTCTTCTTCTTCAGAGCTCTCATCATAGGGCACAAGTGCAGGAGTCTTCCCTTTTCCTTTATCAGCTTGAGGACTTGGAGGTTTTGGTACTGAAGGATTGTCATCCTTTGCAGTTTCAGAGTAGGTAATCTCTTCATCTGTGTCAGTACCTTCAGAGCTTTCGTCCAAAAGCTTTCTTTGCGGTTCAGGCTTGGGGATTGGGATGGGAGTAGCTTCCTTAGATGGAACAATCCTCTTTGAAGGAGGGTTCCTCTTGGGGAACTTCCTTTGACTTTCTGTGCTTAATGCACTTCCAGCACTTCCTCTTCTGGTCCTCCGAGTAGGTGTACCAGAAGCCTTTTCATCAAGATGGCCAACTTTTCCTTCTCTTACGGCTACCCGATACCTTTTGTACGTTTCCAGCTTTTTGATTTCATTAGTCAGAAGGTGATCAGGTAACACTGCACCCTGTTTCTTTGTAGACGATTCTTTGATTCTGACAGATAGTATGGGTTCAGTCAACATGTCGTGATTATCTGGGTCATTGAGTCACTTGGGGATATCAGGATGAAGTCCAAGTGCTCTCTGGATCAACAGTTTGGTGTATCTGACATAGGGAATCTTGGAGCCAAGTTTCTTGTGAAATAGCATCATGTCCTCCCATATCAGTGCTTCGATTTCAATGTCCTTCTTGTTGATTAATGACCAGAAAATTGCAGTTCCATGAGCTTGGGATGCTCATAGCCACTGTCATGACCAAAGACCGATTTGGTGATGATCATGTAGAGTGTTCTCCATGGTTGAGGAATATTCTTCAGCTCCACGTGAGAGTGCTTAGTAATGATTCCTGAAGCTTCATCATAACCAATATCTATCAAGAATTGCAGGATTGTCTCTTCAGTAGGGGTAGCAAAGAAGTCGGTTGGAGCGATGTCTGGAATGATGAGAACAGCCCGTAAGTCAGCAGGAGTGATAGTGACTTGTTTGTGATTAAGTGTCACATTCACAGCACTTTGACCAGTGATCCTCTGCATAGAATCCCAGAATTGTTGAATGTAGACCTCTGGAACTGTATCAGAGTGTGAGAGCATGTTCTGGTAGGGATGATTCCTGAGAATATCCACCGCAATGAGACAAGAAGATTCTGAGCATGTGAGAGTGTCAAAATCAACCCTAAGGTTGTTCTTTCCAAGCTTTCTCGGATAACCTTCTGGAAAGATATCAGCAATTGTAAGAACGTCTGGTGAATCCACATTCATTTGTTCAGCCATGTCGTGATCTGTAATAACATTAGCCAAAAGAACCAACATATCGAAAGACATAATGTTAGTCAACAGAAGGTTTTATTGTCTAGTTATTGAATGTACAGTATTAATGATTGTTACGAGTCCTAAGTCACTTGTTTGTCCAATAGTCCAATGACGTCGTGAAATGTTTCGTGAGTTAGTTAACTTTAAGTTTTAAAGTTTATGTTATCACTTATAGTTCACAATGTATCAAACGTTTAAGTTTATTAGTGACATTATTGGATTCGTGATGATATGATTAGTTTATTAACAAGATTGTACACGTAACAATTCATAATGAAGGTCAATCAAGGCTTAAGCGTAGAAGTGACAAAGTTATGCGTAAGCAGGAGTGTTATACGCGTAGTTGAAAGCTTATGCGTAGGATCCTAATCTTACGCGTAAGAAATATTACGCGTAGGAAAAAGGGGACCTTATGCGTAGAGCTTACGCGTAGGCGTATAAGAACCTTTCGCGTAAGGCTTACTCGTAAGAGTAGACCTTATGCGTAGAGGTTACTGTTTACGCATATCCTTCACAGGATACGCGTAGTCCCATTGTAGAACCTTACGCGTAATAGTTATGCGTAGAATTATTCTTACGCATAACTTGACTACGCGTAGGGTAATCCTTATGCGTAGAGAATCAAATGACCTTGATTCTGAATTTTAAGCGTATCAAGCCTGAAATAAATTCATCAAATTATCAATATTAACACAAAAACTTCATTTTAATAACAAATCATGGCATGAACATTCGTTAAACAGTTACGCGTAGAAAGTCATACGCGTAGGTCAAAACCCTAAGGGTTAAGAATTACGCGTATGATTTCTAACCATGGGATTTGCACCAAACAAATTATGGTAGTTTAAGAGTGTTGTGAGAGTCTTTAAACCAAGTATTAACATCTAGTTCGAGATGAATCAAAAATACCCAAACTTTAGAACTTTAAACCCTAATTCCTAATTCTGAATCAATTAGGGTTTATGGGTGGTTATAAGGCATGGATATCATCAATTCAACATCACATAAGCATAACACAACAATATTTTTGACCAAAACTCTTCACATTTGAAAAAAACCCAATTCGACTCAAGAACCCTAGTTTTCAAAATTCATCAATTTGTGTTTCTGGGTGGATTTTGATGGTTAAAATGATATCATTGATGTATTAGACACGTTTTGACACTATCCATTTAACCACAAACACCCATTCTTGATTGGGTGTTCATACGCATACGCGTAGTCCACAAAAACACGATTATAGAACGTTTTAACCGTTGGTTTTTTGAGAAATTCAAAACCATTACTTAAAAACATGTTGTAATCACGAAACCACTTACAAAATGATGATCAAAAGGACGGATTTCTTGAATGAATTCTACGCGTAGATTAGTTAGGTTGAGTGTATTAAATGTGAAGTGAATAAGTTAGGTGAAAGGTATTTTATTAAAATTGACTTTAACATTTTGACAATTTTGGTCCCTCCACCTTTTCCTTTTTCAAACAAAGCCATTTAACTTCCATTTTGGTTACCAAACAAAGTTTTTTTTAGGAAAGATACTTGACGACACTCCCCCTCGACTTAAGAAAAATGATGAAAGGTTATTAATTTTAGTCCGAGGAGTGTCATTGAACCAGAAAATTCACCACCATTGTCAAAAGAAACAACCGAGATATGATAACATGCATGTACACAGATGTTATGAAATAGTTAAATCTTTGTTTTCTCCCCCTCAACACTTGATCGGAAAAATACTGAATTTTGAAAGATTAAGGTGTTGACGGAAGAAATGTACTTGCCATGTTGAAAGAAAAATAGATTAGAAGAATATTTTTGTTTTTATCAGGTTTTATATTTTTGTATTTTGTTTTTGAGAAATTTATTTACAAAAGAGAATTTTGGTGTTTGACAGGTTTTTAAGACTATTTTAGGAGGTCATCCAATTCCTCTTGAGTCAAACACCTCATACCAATCCAGTGGACCAACTCATTAAACCTAGCGGGAGGCAAGGCTTTGGTGAGAAGATCTGCCAATTGGTATTCTGTACCCACAAAGTATAGTTCAACGGTACCCTATTCCACGTGATCCTTGATGAAATGATAGCGAAGATCAATGTGCTTTGATTTCGAGTGCTGAACTGAGTTGCACGAGATCGCAATGGCACTCCGATTGTCGCAGTACATCGGGATTCTGTCAAATACGTAACCATAGTCTTTGAGTTGTGTTCTCATCCAGATGACTTGAGCACAACACGCCGACATGGCTACATATTCTGCTTCGGTTGATGACAGCGATGTACAATCCTGCTTCTTTGATTGCCAAGACACTAGTTTATCACCAAGAAATTGTAGTGCACCTGAAGTACTTTTTCGAGAATCTAAACATCCTGCATGACCAGCGTCTGAAAAAGCGATTAGTTCAAAACCAGAATCCTTCGGATACCAGATCCCCAAGTTAATGGTTCCCTTGATGTATCGGAGGATTCTTTTAACCTCAGAGAGGTGGGTTTCAGTTGGTCGTGACTGATAACGGGAGCATAGATAAACGGCAAAGAGAATATCAGGTCGGCTAGCTGTTAGGTACATTAGAGACCCAATAATACTACGGTATTTTGTAGGGTCCACTAATTTCCCATTTAAATCAGCGTCTAGCTTCTTGGTATGAGTCATTGGTGAATTTGTTAAGCAATTCAAGGGCATATTTGGACTGACTCAAGAAAATACCACGGGGTGATTGATGAACTTGTAGTCCTAGAAAGAACGTAAGTTCACCCATCATGGATATTTCAAAATTTTTCTTCATTAGTTTTACAAAAGCGATTGAGTACTTTTTATGTGTAGACCCAAAAATGATGTCATCCACGTAAATTTGAACAATTAAGATATGTGCCCCGTGATATTGTATAAAAAGAGTAGGGTCGACCGAACCTTTGGAGAAATTATTGGCAATGAGAAAAGATGATAGCTTATCGTTCCATGCCCGAGGAGCTTGTTTGAGACCGTATAGAGCTTTGTTCAGTTTGTAAACATGGTTCGGGAACTCCGGATTAACGAATCCATCTGGTTGGCTGACATAAACCGTTTCTTTAAGTTGTCCATTGAGAAACGCAGTTTTGACATCCATCTGATAGACCGTCATATTCATATGAGCCGCGAACGCTAGAAATATCCGAACAGCCTCAAGACGAGCAACCGGAGCAAAAGATTCTTTAAAGTCTATACCCTCTTCCTGACGATAACCCTTAGCAACTAGCCGTGACTTGTTTCGGATAACATTCCCTTCAGCATCCAATTTGTTTTTCCAAATCCATTTTAGACCGATGACATAAACCCCTGATGGTCTTTCAACCAGTTCCCATACTTCAAGACGTTTGAATTGGTTAAGTTCTTCTTGCATGGATTCTATCCAGGTGTCTTTTGTCATTGCGTCTTTGATGTTTTTAGGCTCAGATTGGCATACAGTGAGGGCATAAATGCAGTGCTCACCATCTGAGTGAAGACGTCGTCTCGTAACGACTGGTTGGTTTAGGTTGCCAATAATATTTTCCAGAGGATGATCTTTTGTCCATCTATGTGTAGAGGGTTGATGTTGGTATACATTGTGCAGATTTTGAGGATTCAAATGGTTTGTGGAAGATTCCGCGACATCTGGTGCAGCAGTCTCATTAGCAAACGGGTTAAAGAACGCATTTGGATCAAAATCCGCAGGTGGGGGTACTTCATGCAGAATATCATCAGCTGGTTCATCATTGTTGGAAGCGGTTTGTTCAACTGTTGTGTTGGAGTCAACTGGTGTAGGTGCATCTTCAACAGTAGTTGTTGTAGCAGGTGTATCAGGTATAAGATTAGTATCAGGTTGAGCAGCGGAAACAGCGGATACACCTGGATAACGTTCATCAATATCGTCACTGAACAGAGGAGCAAATAACCTTTCCATTTGTTGACGAGTGAGTTGGGGGCTTTGTTCAGCTGATGATGGGGGTTGAGGGAAGTTTAAGCGGTTGTGACCGGGTTCTAAGCTGTTATACTCAGAAGCCATTTCTGTGAGTTCATCAAAATGAGCATGAATCGTTTCCATTACCTCCTTTGTTCGACGATTCCAGATTCGGAAACCTTGAGAATTATCACAATACCCAATAAAGACTCCAATGTCAGCTTTGGCTTTGAGCTTTCCAAAGTCATCACGATCATTATTCGGATAGCAAAGATATCCAAATACATGAAAATGTTTTAGATTCGGTTTTCTGTTATGGACAAGCTCGAAAGGTGTTTTGTTGTGGCGTTTTGTAATCATAGAGCGATTTTGAGTGTAGCATGCAGTAGATACAGCTTCTGCCCACAAGTAATCTGGGAGTTTGGCATTAATTAACATGGTTCTTGCAGCTTCCACTAACATTCGGTTTCGTCTTTCAACAACTCCGTTTTGTTCAGGTGTCCGTGCAATAGATGTTTGATGCTCTATTCCCACTTTCTCATAAAATTCACGAAGAGTTTTGGTAACAAATCCAGTTCCTTTGTCGGTTCTGATATGTCTAACGGTATTTCGGAGCTGAACCTGTATTTTTGTGAGAAAGGTGATGATCATCTGTGGAGCTTGGTCTTTGCTTCGAAGAAAGTAAACCCAAGTCCAACGTGAGTAGTCATCAACAATTACTAAAATGTAGCATTTTCCATTAATCGTTTGTACACGCATTGGGCCACACAAATCCATGTGAAGAAGATGAAGCACATGCTGAGAGCTGTGTTCCACCTTTGAAGGAAAATGAGCACGAGTGCTTTTCCATTGTTCACAAGCTGAGCAAAGGTGATCTTTTGAGTACCGGAATCATGGGAGTCCTTCAACTAGTTTGTGTCGAGCAAGGTTGGTGATGGTTTGAAAGTTTAGATGTGAGAGACGACGGTGCCATAGCCAAGATTTTGTCGATGTTGCCTTTGAAAGTAAGCAGATGGGAGAAGAAGCAACCATGTCATGCATAGAGATAGTGTAGAGACTAGAATCACGTGAGCCAGACATAAGATCGTTCCCTTGTAGATCACGAATGAAACAAGTTTTCTCCCTGAAAGCGACCTCCAAATCTCCATCACAAAATTGACCTACTGAAAACAGATTGTGACCGAGGCCTTCCACATAGTAAACCCTGCTGATTTCGATGTTCCCATTGATATAGTCTCCGTAGCCCATGATAGCTGCGAAGTGATCATTCCTGAACCTGACAGTGCCAATGAACTTTGCAATAAAGTTTGATAACAGTTTAAGGTTGCCTGTCATGTGTCAGGAACAACCGCTATCAACAATCCAGAGAATGATCTGTATCACCTGCATTACACACATACGACACAGATGGAATAGAAGTAGATGTGGAACCCGAAATGTTAGAGGGTTCCGAAGCAGATATATTATATATGCACACATCAATAACTTTAGGCATCCATTTAAAACCTAGTGTGTTATATATCCATTTCTGCCATCTATAACTACTATTTGCTCTAGTCTTAGTGAATTGACTAGGTGGTACTACATTCTTTGGAGGTGATACTGGAGCTACAGGGACAACAACGCATGCCTTAGAATCTAAAGAAGGCGGTCTACCAAGCACAGACTTAGAATGATTAGTGGGCCTAGAGGTATTCCGGTTCTTAGGATTCCGTAACCGAGAGATTATAGCTTTAGCAACACATTTGTCATGACAATCAGAATTCATACTTTTACGACAAATATCACAAGGTGCATTAGACTGAATATCAAAAGTACTTAATGGTTTAGCATTCGTTACATCACTATTTCTATTACATTTGCTAGACGCAATATCTGTAGTGGAAGCAACGTGAGTCTTATTCATAGTCCTAGGGTGTTCTTCTACTTTAGCAGTTCTTATTGATCTTTTCTTAGGTTGCAACTTCCAATTCTTCGATTGAGTGTTCCTAGGCTGTGAAGTGCAGACGGTTGGAAAAGATGCAACTATTCCTGTGTCAGTAGAAGGAAGCACGTTAGCAACTTGTGATTTGGCAGTGGGAATTCTAGGTTCACGATTACTAAGTGTGACTGGTGCTATTCTCTTAATCACAGTAGGCGGAAGTTGTTCATACTTTCCTAACATTTCTCTTAACTTAAAGATAGTGTGAATCAAATCTTGATTTTCAGAACGAAGATTTCCCGAAAAATTCATGACTTCCTTAGTGTGTGCAAGAAAATGATTAAGCTCGTTAGATGCTTCATCACGAGTCTTTTTAAGTAAATCAAATATGACACCATATTCCTGTTTAACTTTTACAAGCTCTTGTTCATATTTAGAGATTTGACATTTCAAAGACACGTTTTGATCATCCAGTTGCTCAAATTTTGGATTAAACGATTTAGATTGCAACTGGTTGATTTTCTTTTGCAAAGCAAGTTCACGATTTTGACAATCTTTTTGACACCATTGAAGACGTCCTTTTGCATTTGAAAGCTCGTTAATCAAACGTTCATTTTCAGCTTTTAAAGATTCGATTTGATGCACATTATCAGAATTCTCAACATTCACAACATTATCAACAATATCAGCAGATATAAAATCAGATGCATATGGCAAGGAATGAAACAACACAGCATTAAAGACATCAGCACAGAGAAGATCTTCCAAGAGTCGATCAACATCTTTTCTCAAAAGTTTCTTTTTACGTTTAGTATTAGAAATAGATGTTTCTGTTTTCTCGAAAACGACCTTCATTGTTCCAAGTTCCTTATGAAAATCCCGTTCCCAGGCTAATGCACAACTTTTCAAATTTTTAACATTAGGTAAAAGATTTTTCTGAAAAATGTCTCTTTGTTCACGCGCAAGAGGCGATTGAAAATGTTGAATTTTGATTTCAGAATGATATTCTATCTCATGTTCTAAAGTTTTGAGGTCAGCCATGAAAATATCAAAATACCGAAGAATTTTGCGATTTTCAGGTTTTGAATTTACTTCACTGATGGAAGGTAAAGGACCATAAGTTTGTGCATAATCTGTTTTGGGATTAACAGTAGAAGACTCAAAAGGTTTGATGATATTCCTTGGTGTGTTAGAAGAATCCGTTGGTGTGACAAAAGGGATCGCTTTTGAATAGTTATGAGGTTTATTATAAACAACATTTGCTAATTTGGATCGACTCTCGTCTTCTGCATCTAATTCCTCTTGACGATGATATTCAACAACAGTCATAACAGTATCATTAATTTTATAGTCTGCACTGGAAACTTCAGGATTTGGTTTGAATGTTTTTGGTGAAAGCTTAGGTTTGTAATCAGCAAGATTTGGTCCATATCCTTTTGGATCGGGTTTTAAAGTAAACTTTTCAATAGCTGTTACAGATTCACCATGTTTGTAAACAACAGTTTTAAACTCTTTAAGTTTGCGTTACAAGCCAACAATTTCTTCAAGAAGGCCATGTACACGATTCGTTGAATGCTTTTTGTATGCGGAGAACTGTTTTTGACAAGTTAACAACTCAGCCTTAGCTTTTTTATTTTCCAAGGTGAGAGCGTTAATTTGCTTTTTATGCTTATGTTTCAGTTGTTTTATTTCAGACAACAAAGCATTCTTCGAAGCGGCTA
Organism: Chrysanthemum seticuspe; assembly: GCA_019973895.1. Taxonomy (NCBI): domain Eukaryota; kingdom Viridiplantae; phylum Streptophyta; class Magnoliopsida; order Asterales; family Asteraceae; genus Chrysanthemum; species Chrysanthemum seticuspe. The sequence goes on from BPTQ01000006.1 coordinate 38,314,246, forward strand.
GATCACGCATCTGTTTCTCTAAATTATTTTCGTTTTGATGAGATTTTGCAAAAGCGGCTTCAAAACCTTTTTCACGGTTTTCTTGAGTTTTGAAAAAGTTGAGTTGCAATTGTAAGCATTCAAAATCCTTGGTTAACAGTGCATTCTTACTTTTTAAGGTCTGATTTAATGCAACACATTCAGCAATTTGGGATTGTTGGTCTTTAAGTAACAGAACAAGATCTGGATGAGGCAAAGGTTCGGCGTGTTCAACGTGAGTCACATCATGAGCATTATTTAGATCCTCAAGTATAACCACGGAGTCAATTTGATTTTCAAGGGAAACCATAACGTCATCTTGATCATCAAATGTAACTACGGGGTCTATTTGAAAATAGTAGGAATGAGATGTAGATGACTCATTTTGAACAATCTGAGCCGTGCCAGATTCAGATATTGGCGGAGATATGAGTTCAGATATGATGATGGTTTGTTCGTGTACCTGAGACAAGCCATCAGTGTCATACACTGGGCCTGTTTCACTCATGTGTAGCTCTTGCATATTAGCCATCAACATAATAGCTGCATTGGCCTGCAAGTCCTCCATATCATCATCTGAGTCTGCATCTGCCATAAAGCTCTGTTCTTTGTCTGTGAGAGATCCACCGGCTTCATCCTTAAGAGCCAAAAGTAAAGCCTCTTTGAAGTAAGCACTGCCCCTAGTCCTCGGCTTTGGGCATGCATTAGCCAGGTGTCCCATCTCATTGCAGTTGTAGCATCGAAGACCATTTAACCGATTCTGAGCATTTCCTTGTTCCACCACTTGAGCTCTGTTGTTATTCCTACCCACAGCATTAAACCCTTGACCACCACCCATCTGACGACCATTAGCATGATTCTGAACTTCAACACGTCCATTGTTCACAACAGCTTGAGTCCGTGTGTTAGAGGAGGAACGAATACGATTGTTGGATTTGTTGGTATAACGGCCAAAAGCATTAGCAATCATAACAAATCCTTGTTGCAATGCGTCGAACGGATCGATTTCCTCAGTAGCTTCACTGACATATGCTTGAGCATTGTTTTTGTTGTATGGAACCAATTGATTTTGTTGAGGTTGTTGCTGTGAAGGTGTGGTTGAAGCAGTTGGTTGAGTTGCTGGTTGAAAGGGATAATTCTGTTGAGCATAGAAGGCAAGTTGTTGATTGTCCGGATGTGACTGTGGAGCAGTTTGTGCACGGAGAATCCTTTTCATTTCAACTTCCTTTTGATGAGGCTTCAAGTAATCGTATAACAATCCTTAAGACGCATGATGCATGTCCTTCGCTTGACGGAGGAAAATAACATACTTCTCCCATTCTGGACCAAGACTACTTAGGAACTTTGTATTGACAGCAATTCGTGGCATGATGATGTTGTGTTTGTCCAAATCATTGATGATGTCTGAAAATCGATGATGATAAGACTCAAGTGTCTGCCCAGGTTCAATCATGAAGTGTTCATAAGCCAGATATATTTTGGATTCCAAATCCTCCTGATTGAGTACAGTTCCTTCCATGAGTAGATGAATTTGTTCCCACATTTTCTGTGCAGTCTTTTGAGCATCAACACTACGAAGAATTGGGTTAGGTAGTCCTAAGAGGATATACTGCATTGCAAGCTCATTAGCTTCATAGTGTAGAAGTTCTTGTGGATTCAGATCTGCAACATTAGCAATGTTTGTTTGTTCATCTCTTGGTGGAGTAGCAGTAGGATCTCCGGGTATAGTGATAGTAGGCATCTGAAATGGACCTTCCAAGATAACCTTCTTTAAGAATTTGCCATGTGGCTTCTTCAGATTACAAAACCTAAAGAATCTAAGCATCCACTGGTCGTAATTTCCTGGAGCGAGCATTGGAGGTCTATCAAGTGATCCAGCCTCATGAATTGATTGTTGGCTACTTAAAGCTTCACACATTTTGCCAAACCATGTTGGTTCCTTCATAGTGGTCCTTGATGGATATTGATTGTATGAGTCTGTGTAAGGTAGTACTTGAAGACTAGGTGGTAGTTGAACCATGTTAGGAGGTGGAATTGCACCAATTTGTGGAGTATGTTGTTGATTAAATTGTTGTTGATAAATTGCTTGTTGTTGATTCCATTGTTGATGTTGTGGAGTTAATTGTTGTTGTTGTTGATGATTATAAGTGTGAGGGAAATAGTTAGAGTATGGTGGTTGAGACATGTTGATAAACTTGTGTAGTAAAAATGGATCTTTGTAGTCGAATGAACCTTTGTTGAAGAAGTATCTTTAGGCGTAGAAATCACAATAACCAAGTAGCACTTATGCGTAAAAACACCAAAGTTACGCGTAACAATGAGGAGTTACGCGTAAGTAGGGAAAAGACTCTAAAGTTATTCGTAGACAAAAGTTAGGCGTAGAAACTTAGGCGTAGGATTTCCTTATGCGTAGAACTAGGTTTACGCGTAAGGAAAATCTTATGCGTAAAATTTCTACGCGTAAGCTTATGCTTATGCGTAAATTTAGGGTTTTACCCAAATGATCTTTTACACTATCACAGTGCAAAAGATATCCAAAGTAGACGTATTTTCAGACTTATCCAAGTAAGAAAACATGAAATAAACCACGAAAATGAAGATCAAACCAAGGAAACACTTACGCGTAGTTTTAGGGTTTTACTACGCGTAGGATTACTCGTAATTTTGATTTCGTCCAAAAATGTTTCTAAACCAGTTTTTGTGTGATAAAATAGCTTCAATAACACCAAAAGACACAAAAGTGTGAAACTTGATGAACCAAAGCCTCTAAAACAGTTACGAGTAGGATGAAACCCTCGTTCAAAAACAAGCTTAAAAACTTAGATCCACGCGTAAAGTTTGAAACTTTTTGCCAAAAACACGTATTTTAACACCTTAAGACATTGAAAGGACAAGAATCTTGGATTCAAAAGTGTAAAAAAGACGTTTTTAAGCGAACCAAAGTATCAAATGTGCGTTTTAGGCGTAGGACCGAAACCCACTTAAAAAACAAACACGATTCACCCAACTAGTAGGCGATTGATACCACTGTTAGGTCACTAGTTTTACAAACACAAGCTTATAAGAAAGAGATAAGGCGATTGAACAAGTAAAACACACACACACACGATATAAAGCACGGTTTAGGCGTAGAGTATGTGAAAGGAAATAACTTGAACAACCAACCTTCAAATAAAGGTTTACATGAGGTATTTATAGGAGGAAAGCTAGGGCAACACTCCTAGTTTCCATCCTTTCCTTAATGGACTAAGGCCTAGGCTTATGGGCCTTCTACATAAGCCTAAGGCTAATTGCAAACATAAAGGCCATAATAAAGCTAACTATTACATATTAATTACAAACACTTGATTATGGTTTAGGAGTGATTCCAACAAAGCTTTCGAAAAATAGTGAAGCAAAAATGGTTTTATACAATGCTTTACTGAAAAAGGAATTTGAAAGAATTTCATTACTCAAAACCTCTAAAGAAATTTGGAATTCTTTAGTTGTAACTCATCAAGGCAATGAACAAGTTAAAAATAATAAAATTGATTTATTTGTTCAACAATATGAACAATTTTCAATATCGGATGAGGAAACTATAGATCATTCATTTGCTAACTTTAATACTATTATTACATCTTTACAAGCACTTGATGAATCTTTCTCTAGCCGTAACCATGTTAGGAGATATCTAAGGGCACTTCCATCGAAGTGGAGATCTAAGGTGACGGCGATCGAAGAGTCAAAAGATTTGACAACTCTCACCCTCGATGAACTCATAGGCAATCTAAAAGTCTACGAGCTTGTTCTTGCTAAAGACTCCGAAGCCTTTAAGGTAAAAGAGAAACATAAATCTCTTGCCTTAAAAGCCAAAAAGGCTTCAAGTGATGAAGAAAACTCTTCCTCGGGTAGTGACGACGAGGAGTATGCTATGGCGGTAAGGGACTTTAAAAAGTTCTTTAGAAGAAAGGGAAGATATGTCAAACAACCATATGACGATAAGAAAGGGTTTCGAAAAAGCAAAGAGGACGAGAAGCCAAAGGATGATCGTACTTGCTTTAAATGTGGGGACCCAAACCACTTTATTAGTAAGTGTCCCAAACGGGATGATCAAAAGGCGTTCGTGAGCGGCACATGGGGAATGAGCAACGAGGAGGACGAAGAAATTTGTCTCATGGCAAATGACGAGGTGTGCTTAAAGGTCGACCTAGACCCCGATGAATGGGTCAAGGATAGCGGGTGCACGAGGCACATGACTGGCAATAGGAATCTATTCTCCACTTATGAATCCGTAAATGGAGGTAATGTGGTGTTTGGAAATAGCAAAAGTAGAATCATCGGTAAAGGTACGGTTTCTAACAAATCTCTAACCATTAACGATGTGTGTCACGTAGAAAACCTAAACTTTAACCTTTTAAGTATAGGACAAATATGTGATAAAAAGTGCAATGTACTTTTTACCGAAACCGGTAGTAAGATACTTAAAAATGGCATAACCATAGGAAGAGGAATTAGGAAACATGGAGTCTATGTCAATAAAATCGGTAATGAACCTAATGACAAACTATGTCTTACCTCTATGGATGATACTTCAACCTTATGGCATCGAAGATTGGGTCACGCCAACATGCGACTTCTTCAATCGCTATCATCCAAAGATCTAGTAAGAGATCTACCTAAGTTAAAATATGAACATCATTTTTGTAATGCTTGTAATGTAGGTAAACAAGCTCATTCGAGTCATAAAGCTAAAAACATGGTGTCCACAACTAGGTGTCTAGAATTACTACATATGGATTTATTTGGTCCATCCGCTATCCGAAGTTATGGAGGCAACTACTACACTTTGGTAATAGTGGATGACTACTCTAGGTATACATGGACAAAATTTTTAAAGAACAAAACGAAACCTTTAATTATTTTGAAATATTAAGCAAAAAGATCCAAAGACAACTAGGAAGTCCTATAGTGTCTATTAGGACGGATCATGGTAGGGAATTCGATAATGAAGTGCAATTTGGAGCCTTTTGTGACGCTAATGGTATTACTCACAACTTCTCGGCTCCACGCACTCCAAAATCGAATGGGGTAGTAGAAAGAAAGAATAGAACCCTTCATGAGTAGAACCATGCTTAACGAACAATCCATACCTCAAAAATTTTGGTGTAATGCCGTTGATACTTCAACGTACATACTCAATAGAGTCTTAATTAGACAAATCTTAGGTAAAACTCCATATGAGTTACTCCGAGGCAAAAAGCCTACTTTAAATCATTTTAGAGTCTTTGGAAGCAAATGCTTCATTCTTAATACTAAAGATTACCTTACAAAATTTGATCCTAAATCAACCGAAGGTATCTTTCTAGGTTACTCGCCAAATAGCAAAGCATACGTCATATTAAACAAAGAAACAATGAAGGTAGAAGAGTCATTAAACATAAAATTTGATGAAAGTCCACCCAAACCCTCTCCACCTCTTGTCGATGACGAGATCATAGAAAGTGAAGCTATTGTAATTAAGAAAAAGATAAATGAAGAAGAAGAACCTTTAATTGGTGAAATCACAAACATTAAAGAGTCCAAAGATCACCCCGTAGATAAGGTCATAGGAAAGCTAAACGAACGAACATTAAGGTCTCAAGTTCAAAACCAAAGTAGCTTATTTTGTTTTGTTTCAACTATAGAACCTAAGAACACACAAGAAGCCATAAAAGATGAAAGTTGGGTAATGGCTATGCAAGAAGAATTAAATCAATTCGTTTCTAATGATGTTTGGACACTTGTCCCTCCACCTAATAATCAAACCATAATAGGAACAAAATGGGTGTATAAAAACAAATTAGATGCAAACGGAGTAGTATCTAGGAACAAGGCTAGACTCGTTGCCCAAGGGTATAATCAACAAGAAGGAATAGACTTTGATGAGACCTATGCCCCCGTGGTTAGATTAGAGTCTATAAGAATACTTCTTGCGTATGCTTGTGCTAATGATCTAAAGCTCTATCAAATGGATGTCAAAAGCGCTTTTCTAAATGGTTTTATTAATGAAGAAGTATATGTAGCTCAACCTCCGGGCTTCATCGATTTTGAAAAACCCAAACACGTTTATAAATTAAAGAAAGCCCTTTATGGTCTTAAACAAGCTCCAAAATCTTGGTATGATAGACTCAAGTCCTTTTTAATTAAACATAACTATACCATGGGGTTAGTTGACAACACACTTTTTACTAAGAAAAGAGAGTCACACATAATCATAGTACAAATATACGTAGATGATATTATATTCGGATCCACTTGTCAAGACATGTGTGATGATTTCTCTAAAATCATGCATGACGAGTTCGAGATGAGTATGATGGGAGAACTTAGTTTCTTTCTTGGTCTACAAATTAAACAAGTAGAATATGGTATCTTCTTCAATCAATCTAAATACATCAAGGAGATGTTAAAGAAATTTGGTCTAGAAGAGTCGAAACCAATTAGGACACCCATGTCATCCGACACCAAACTCACAAAAGATGAAGACAGCGAATCCGTAGATAATACTAAATATCGTGGCATGATAGGTAGTCTTCTCTACCTCACGGCAAGTAGGCCGGATATCATGTTTAGTGTTTGCTTATGTGCTAGGTTTCAAGAAGACCCCAAAACTTCACACCTAGAAGCCGTAAAAAGAATTTTTAGGTACATTAAGGGTACAACACAATTAGGATTATGGTATCCTAAGGGCACGGGTGTAGAAACAATTGTATATGCAGATTCTGACCATGCAGGTGATTACGTTGATAGAAAAAGTACAAGTGGGGTGTGTACCTTCATGCGATGTTGTTTAACATCATGGTTCTCTAAGAAACAAACGGCTCTAACAATATCAACAACCGAAGCCGAGTACGTGTCCGCCGGCAAAGCATGCCAACAAGCACTATGGATGAAACAAGCGTTAGTAGACTACGACATTCATCTAAGCGACATAGCCATTCTATGTGACAACAAAGGTGCCATCGACTTAAGCAAGAATCCGGTATTGCATTCTCGCACCAAGCACATAGAGATTCGTCATCACTTCTTAAGAGACAATGTTCAAAAGGGGAACATTTCTATTGAGAAGGTAGCATCCGAAGATAACATAGCCGACGTCCTCACCAAACCGTTGAAGTGGGAACAATTCAACCTACTTCGTCTTGGTCTTGGTTTAATGGAACACACGTCGTAAGTTATTTTGACTCTACAAGGTATGTAAACACTAGCCTTCTTTCTTCTGAGTCTAGGATCTCTATTTCACGCACAACTCACAAACAATACGGGAATTTTCAAAACCCAAAGATAAGTTTCTTCGCTTATAGCTTTCTTATTTTTTTTCACATTTTCAAAGAAAACCTACTTTCACAATGTTTTCTAAAAAGATGATACTTTCCCGTATCAATTTCACAAAAGCAATTTCTCACGTCTAGGACAAATCGCTTTTTCATTATTAATACAAAGTAAAAACCCGTTTTCATTGCATCTCATGTCTTTTGAATGCTAAAGGGGACACATAACTAATATGTGTTTTCGGGTACATTCATTTAAGCTACAATGAATTAGGAGCATTGACAACACAAGATTACGTACTTATGTACTAAATATGTGTTTTCGGGTTATCTCAATAGGATACCTTTTACACTTCTAGTTTAGTTTTTATTCCTTTTTAGGGGTCGAGATAACCGCAACTCCAAATAGTTTGCATATAGGCACACAATAGGCAAAAATGTTTCCAAAAGGAAAATTTTGTGCTGCCTGAAACACCAGACCCACGGATCCCAGCCTTCATGCTGGACGGATCCCTCAAGGGAAGGATCCGTGGGAACCGTGGAACAGAAGCTGATTTTACCATCTTATTTTTTCACTTTGGATAAAAAAATCCACATTTGTTTCATTTTTGGGAGTATGCTATTTAATGCTTGTGTTCTCATGATCACATGCCTTGAATTCATATCTAATCATTAGATTTTAATCCACATTTTGGGTCAAGCATTCATTACAATGCTTTGTTTTTCTCTATATATAGAACTCCCAAAATGCTTGCATAATCCACTTCATCCTCAAATACACAATACATCATGTCATCCAAAAACCCCCTAGATGAATCACCTAGTACAAACAAACATCTTCATGATACCCAAACCTTTGTACTACCACCATCCAAAATACCACAATCCAACTCTAGGATATCCGCACGGATTAGTATCCGATCATGTTGTTTAGCAAAACCAACCCCAAATGATTCATCCTCAACAAATAACTCACCACAAGATGCTTCAATCATAGCACCTCCCTCATCACCAACAAGTACACCAACTTCATCACCACCCAAAATCACTCTTTTGGAACTCCTTAAGACTCCAACAAGATCTACCCAACCTAAAGAAAAAGAATTAGTCTTTTCAACACCCCCCACATCACCAAATACTATCTTTCAAGATCTTGAAACATCACCACCATTAGCTCCCATCACATTGCAAGAACATCTAGGTTCTTTTCCACCACCACTTACAAACATTCCAGATATTGATCCATATTTTCCTATTTTTCCACCACAACTTCCGCATAACTTAAATCAAAACAACCCGGAAACCTTCCGCACTCATTACCCACATCATTTACATTGTGAACATTGCCAATCCACTAGGGAAATTGCAATAGAAGTTAGGGAAGAAATGCGTTTCATACTCAACCTCATCCTTGATCGCATCAATACAATTACTCATCAAAAACTCCATCCATAACCTTATGCAAGCATGGAAGGAATCACTATTACTATTTCTCATTTTTTTTCTTTCAAGTCATTTTCAAGAACAAGTCTTGTTCTTATTTTTACATGCTTGTAAGTGGCATAACTACCACTACAATTTGTCGTTTTATTACCAGGCTTTGTTTACATACCTTGGCTCCCATTCTTGATTCTCGGCAACCACAAGATCATTTAAGCATGTTACTAACCTTTCTTTTTGTAGGATTTTTTTGTTGTTTTCTTCACTTGACACCCCAAACAAGGGGAGCTACCGTCAAGGGGGAGTAAGAAATATGTAGACTACTTTTTCCTCCATGGGTTAACTTTTTGTTTCGACAAAAAGGGGGAGAAGAAGTAAAACTTAGGAGCTTTCAAAACTTACATCTATCCTTAAGTTTTACTCATCATAACATTATATTTTGTCATCAACAAAAAGGGGGAGATTGTTAATACAAATAAACCGTAAAAACGTTTATTAATATTTTGTGATCTCTTTGTGTTTTGTTGATAACATATATAATGTTGTCTTAAGTTTAATTATAAGGATACATGTTATTTTTGTAAAGCATTTACATATAATCTTTTAAACACAAAAATGTAATAATTAAGCATTTGTTGTAATAGTTTATTAGGATGGGTAAAAACCATAACCCATGGACCATAACCCATGGATCTTAACCCATACCCAAGAAGACTAGATACAATGTATACTTAGATACGTTGAATCTAAAGAAAACCCATGGACCAACCCATAACCCATGACCCAAAACCAAAAAACCCATGGGCAAAGAGGAGCGTTCCACGGATCCCTAGCTTTGTGCTAGCCGGATCCCAAGTGGAAGGGATCCGTGAGATCTGTGGGAACAGTGAGGAAATTTGCCTATAAATAGAGAGCCATTTCTTCATTCTAACTCACCCCTCTTCTTACTAAATCTCTCATACACTCTCATTCTCTTCTAACATATAGATCACTAGATCTAGAGAGTTGTTCTTCTTTTCTTTCTATTTGTGATCCTCATACAGGTCCTTCTCTAAGGCGAGATCACGAGCATTCTACAAGTCATCCAAGCAAGGGGTCCTTGATTGATTTGTCACTCCACAAGATTTCTGTAGCGAAGATCTTGTATTTGATTATTTCACATATTTGTTGTGTAATAGTTGTGTTGGTTTGGTCCACCGTGCTACGGACTCGGTATTTAACTTTGTACCGGATAAAGTGTAAGCAACGTTGTGAAGGCTTCTCCGCCAAGTGAAGGAGTTTGTTGACATAGTGCTTGAACTCTCGAGTAGGTGACTCGGGGAGTGGAGTAGGGCAAGGAAGGTGTCCTTGTAGCCGAACCACTATAAATCGGTTGTGTCATTTCTATCCCTTATCTTTACTTATTTGATTACATTATCATTAGATCTATACGTTCTCAACATCCATACGATTTCACATAATATCGGATCTAAAGTTTTTAAAACTAACTTAAAATCGGCCAAACTATTCAACCCCGCCTTCTAGTTTTCCACAATTTTGATATGTTTAACAGTACCATGGTCTCAAGGTGCGATCACGGAAAAGATGACCACAATTTGTGTGATTGGGATATCAAAGACGATGGATTTTACTTCTTTGAACCACAATTTGTGTCATTTTTGTTAGGTCACCATATATGTAACACAAGCATCAATAGAAGAAATAGAGAAGAGAAAGGATCGGATGAACAACGAACCAAACACCCACACACGTATAAGTAGAGAAAGGTTATGCGTAGAGTATGAATGAAAGATAAATTGAACAACCAACCCTCAAGTGAGGGTTATTACAAGGTATTTATAGGACGGGGAGCTAGGGCAACACTCCTAGTCCCTTCCTTTCCTTAGTGGACTTGGGCCTAGGCTTATGGGCCTTCTATATAAGCCTAAGCTAATAACTAACATAAAGGCCATAATTAAGCTAACTATTACATATGAATCACTAACACTTGAATTAGGTTTAGGAGTGATTCCAACAATCTCCCCCTAAGTGTTGGTGATGAATGAATGTAAACGGTGAAGGTGCTAATGTAATAGTAGCTTCGACGTCTTCTGAAATTCTTCTTTCTTGTGAGAAGAATTGCCTTGATTTGAACAATCTCCCCAGTGTAGAGAAATAGTTTTCTTTAAACATTTCTGCTTTGACGTCATCTTTATCTTTGTTCTTAGATCATTGTTCTTTGTGATGGTAGTGATAGTATGTTGTTGTTGTCTGCATCAAGTCTGCCTCAGGTCTGCTTCGTTGCTCCAGTGTCTCCACGTCATTCTTGATGATCCTAGTTGAGCAAACGATCTAATATAGAAACTGACTTGTAACAAAAGCTTATTAAGTATTACGCGGAATTTAACACTTAATCTTAAGAAGAAGAACAACTTAACATTCAACACCTCAATATTATTGATAATACGAATACTCTTACAGTATTAGGGTTTTGCAACCTTGAAGTGTATCGACCTTAGATATAAAACTTACGTATATCTAAGCTAACCTAGGACCTCCTTTTATAGGCTAAGGAGTCCTATACATTATACAATACGTAACCTACAAGATAAATATCTTTTCCATATTTATCTAATACAATAAACTAAACCGACTATACAAGACTAGCAGTGGTTACAATATATTATCCGTGGTTACACAATACTACTAGCCGCGGTTGTCTTCATCCGTGGTTACATTCTTCTGTCCGTGGTTTCATCAAGTCTGTCCGTGGTTCTAGTACTTAGAGTAATTCTTGATTCAAGGAACCTAAAACCCAACAATCCTCCCCTAAACTTGATACATTCTAACAGAATTCTCAAGTTTCCTTTAAGCTCAAAACATCTGAATTGGAGGATGTAGCCAAACACTTACTAGCCTTGAGAATGTTCTCATACTTCAGCAACAGTTGGTAAGCTTGACCATCATAGGGTAACAACAACTTGATACAACCAGGCTTCAACATCTGAACAATAATCCCTGGATGCTTATTCAACTGAGGATAATCACCTTCTACAAGCATGTAAATAATCTTTCCAGAAACAGTTAAAACATGAACTCCACAAGTTTGATATAAAAACCATCTTGTAACATGCCCATTGTAGAGTCCTTGCCATTCAGGTTCATCATGAGTAGGTTCAAATAAAATCTTCAAATTGTGATAAACCAGTCTCTCATGATAATCATTGGGATGTACTTCACCAAATTTATTCTTGTAAAGTATCCAAAGATTTATCAAATCATCTCTATCAAAATACTGAAGTATCTGTGAAAAATTATTATAATCATAAACTTCATTGTTGAGTCTTTGAATTTTCCAAACTCCTTCACTTCCAACTAACAGCTTAAACTCATAAGAGATAATTTGGTTAACATCTTCAATAACTTTCAACTTTTTAGCATCAGATGTCTCCTTAGTCTCAGATTTTCTCTTTTGACTACTTTTAATCCACTCTTCTTCCTTTTTAGAATTCATTGGACAAAAATCATCATTATTAATCTTCATACATCTTCGATAAATCTCCAAAATTCTTTCAAATGAACATTTACTAAGATCATCAGGAACATGAATTCCTGAATTCTTAATAATCTTCATCAATACATTCCTCATCTGGGCCATAGTAGGAGATTTCTTTCTTATAACATGTTTCTTTGTTTTGCTAACATTCCTTGCCCATTCAGTCATCAGTCTAGCTTTTTCCTCATCATCCAATAATGCCCATTCTTGTGCAGTATATTCATCAAGTATTTGTTGAGAAGCTTCAAGATAGTTTTGTGATTCATACCATATAGCTAACCATCTCTCACTAGCTTCCTCCTCTTCTTTCTTTCTTTTATCCAAAGTTGCTTGTTCTTCAGCCAACAAGTTTCTGCCATATTCTTCATCATAAGCTTCTTGTTCTACTTTACTTTTTAAACTTCAGCTCTGGTACAGCAACTCCTTTTCCTTTTCCAATATCTGGTTGAACTATTTTCTTCTTCAATGGTTCACCAATAACTAAACTTTTTCCTTTAGGTTTGGTTGCAGTAGATTGAACAGATAAAGCAGGTGCAATGATGAGTTTAGAAATAAATGATGTTTTGCTCAGATTAATCAATGTACTTGCAGCTTCTTTCTCTACTTCTTTAGGCTTAGGTGGTAATACAGAAAGAGTTGTGACAATAGTGGAAGTGGTTATGATAGCAGTGGGTATGACAGTAGTAGGAACAATAGCCAAGTCTGAAACTGCATCAGTGGTTACAAGAGTACAGAGTACTAACCGTGGTTTCAGCTATACTATCAGTTGTTGTGTTCTGCACTACTTCAACATTCTTTAATTTTTCAAGAACAACCTCATTCCCATCTTTATCAGAAACCAAAAAATCTTGATCTCCACTATCAACATCTTCTTCCATAGGTACACCAACAGAGACATCCACAGCCTCCCCTGAATTTATGCCATCACTCCTCCCCTGTTTGGATACATCCTTCATATTCAGAGCTGGAGAGAAGTCCACCTTTTTCTTTCTTCTCATAGATCTCAACACAACAACCCCAGGTCTTTTCACTTTCTCCAAAACCAATACTCTATGCTTCAATCTCCGAATATCCTTACGCTGAAACACAGCTAACTCCTGTAGACCTGAAATTGTATTCACCATTTTGGTACATTTATCCGTCAATTCATTTAACCGTTCAAGAATATCCTCCCCACTTCGACCTGTGTTAACTGGTCCGAGAGGTGGTTCATTGGAAAAGTCATTATGTACCTGTGTAGGATCCGTCAATTCATGTTCATGTTCCAAACTATCCTCATCACTTCGAGCTGTGTAACCTGCTCCGAGAGGTGAATCCTTGGATAAAGAAAACATAGCATCAGACCTTGCCTGAACATCTATGTACCCTGTGTCAGCCAGATGGCTAGGGATTCCTCCACCTGTATTGAGTTCCAAGGAACTCTCCACATTAGGAGTTGCCAAAGGTTGGGTCTTATTGATGTTACCACTGTCCTGACCAGCATCTAAGCATGAATCAGTAGTGGAAGCCCTTCCAATCATGTCACCTCCACTCCTTGTGACAGCCTCATGATCAACACCACTAACACTAGCCTGAGGAAGCTTAGTGCCCTTTTGTCTCCTAGTCCATACAATGGGTTTAACAGTGGTTTGGGATTGTCTAGAAGTGGTTACTATGGTACTGTTAGTGATTTGAGATGTACTATCAGTGGGTTCAGAAGTACCATCAGCAGTTGTAGTGACAAGTGGTTGAGTCTCAAGACCTTCATCAAACTTAGAACTAGTAGGCAAAGTAAGCATGTGAGGAAATAAAGGAACATCCCTAATCTCTACATTCTGTGGCTGATTCCTCATATGTACAAAAACCTTAGGAAGCATATGATGTACTTCATACTCTCTAGTGTGCTCAACAGGCTCATGTATTTGACTTTCCACAATAAGTTGAACAAACCTAGGATATAAATAGTATTTATCCTTCTTCCTAATGTTTTGTACTAGCCCCTCATAGATCATTCTAGACCAATTGAACTTCCTTCCATCAGATAAACAAATAATAGCAGTGGCAATTTTGGAAGGAAAGTCATTAAAACCTGTGGTCTTATTACTCATGCACATCAACAGGGTGTGAATTAAAAACTTCCATTGTTTTGAAAACAAACTTTTAAAGAATTGTACCTTTTCACCCCTATGTGTATATCCTAATCTCTCTAAACCAGCAACAATCTCAACATCTGAAAGATTATCAACCCCATCAGCATCATCAAATTTCAAAACATCCCTAATGATCTCCTCAGTAACAGAAATAGCATGCTCATCCATAATAGTACGAAACACCTCCAGGCCATCAACCTCGTCAAGCGTAGCATTCCTCCAGAATTGATGTATATAGGCCCTAAGAATGGTGGGTTTAACAGTTAAAGCATAGTGAATGGAACTGTGAACTAGGAAATCAATCATTTGATGAAACCCTTCAGAGCGAGCATCTTTGGTGAGGATAGCAACAAGATTATGTAAAGTGGAATACTTTTCCGCCATTGTGAGTAATGATTGATATGATATGGGTGTGAGAAATTAAAAGTGATTTGGGTTAAGATGAGCGCCAATTGGAAGTGATATGAAGATCAATTAATTGATCCATCTGTGATTTGGGGAGAAATATATACTTTTGCCAATGTTACCAAACAGCCCCTGTAGTATCCAAATCAAAGCACCAAGCTATCCGCGGATACAGAACAACTATCCGTGGTTGAAACATATCATCAGTGGATACATTTTATAACTCCTTCCAACTGTCCAAGATATAGCAAGTAAATATGTGCCAAAATTAGAATGATCTCACAAAAATATGAAGGATTACACAATCTCCTTTTTTTTTTTTTTTTAACAAAACACAAGTAGCTAACACACCAGCTCCTTATGCACACAAATCCTTCATACCTGCAAGACACAAACACAAAAAAAACACAGACACAAAGGTTATTGTTGTCAGTGGTTAGTAAGAGCCAAAAGTGGTTCCAAAAGACCTATCCGTGGTTTGAACAGGTAAGTCAATATGGTCAACTTCTAGAACTAATATCAGTCCAACGCCCAAGAATCTCATTAACTCTCCAACCACATCTAACCTGCCCCTTATTTACTTCCATAACCCTAAACTCCTCTTATAAAAAGAACCCTTAATCTCATATAACGCACACACCAATCAAAATCAAAACCCTAATTTCTCTAAGAACCCCAATAATGAGCAGCTCCAACCCAATCAGTCTTTCATCAGATGACAACACCTCCTCCAACAGCAGTCTGGAGAGATGGAAAAAGAACTATTTGTCAAGCAATCCAAGCAAAGGAGAGAATAGCTCTTCTTTAAGTTCTTATGTATCACCCTATAAAGATACAGACGAAGAAACATCTTCCAAGGCAGTCAGTACACCTCATCACCAACCTCCAATCACCATATGGAACCCTAGTTGGAATAAACCAGAAGTTGTTGATCTAATATCCTCCTCATCCTCAACATCAAGTGAAGAATCCAATCCATGACGATTTCACATACCTCCACAAGAACCAAGACCATTAAAATCCCCATTTCTTCCATCATCTGAAGATGATAGTGTGGTGAATCCAAGTAAGGCTTCTAAAGACTCTGATATCTCCTCTAAGAAGAGAACTTCAAACCCCAAACCTTCATCATCCAAACCCCAACCAACACCACGAGCAAGAAACCCACCACTCCCAAAGGACAGAGAGGTGGTTCTTGGTCTTTATGCACCAAGTTGTGGTGCTTCTTCACACATCGTAACAGGGAAGGGAAAAAGGAAGATGGAGTAAGTTGCTTTATGGTGGAACAAGTAGATGGAGCACAAGAAGAATATCATATCACCCATCTATCTGCCATAATCAGCTTCAGCTTCTTCGTTTTCATCAATCCATCCTTCCCATTTTGATCCTTAGCTGCTTCATCGTGGTGATCACAAATGCATATCCAGCATTTGAACGATATAAGCAAGGATAGTAGTAGTAGAAATATTAGAAGAAAATCATGTATAGAAGTAGTCTTTAATTAGCACTTGAAGTTGCATTGTAAGCTGTAAGCTGTAAACTGTTTTGTGGAATGAACAATGTAACTTCAGTACTTCTTGAATCTCTATAATGACTTGTCTTTTATCTGCACAATGGTTAGTGGAAACACAGAACAACTAGCAGTGGTTTGAACAAAACTATCAGTGGTTAGAAACAAGAATAGCAATACTAAGATTACATAATAACAGTCCAATACTTTTACAAACTAATACAAAACAATTTGAGAGTTTAGAGATTAATCATTCCAATACTAACAACAAGGTACTGAAACCTTCCCACATCAAAAGCTTTAGTGAGAAGATCAGCCACATTGAAATCAGTATGGATTTTTACCATTTGAATCAGCCTTTTCTCATTACAATCTCTAATAAAGTGATGCCTTATCTCAATATGTTTAGTTCTAGAATGCAAAACAGGATTTTTAATGATGCAAATTGTACTGTTATTATCAATGTAAATCTTAGTATGCATAAAATTGTACCCAAAATCCAGCAATTGATTCTGAATCCAAAGAACTTGACCACAGCAACTAGCAGCAGCCACATATTCAACTTCATTTGTAGAATTAGCCACAATAGTTTGCTTTTTACACTGCCAAGAAATTAATCCGCTTCCCAAAAACTGACATCCTCCAGTAGTAGACTTCCTATCCAAACTAGCACCAGCATAGTCACTATCTGTGTAGGCCACCAAATCAAAAGGGGAATCCTTAGAGTACCAAAGGCCTAATTTAGGATGACCTTTAAGATATCTAAAGATCCTCTTTACAGCATTCATGTGTGAGGTATTAGGTGTGACTTGGAATCTTGCACACACACATACTGAGAACATAATATCTGGCCTAGATGCAGTAAGGTACATCAAAGATCCAATCATGGACCTGTACAACTTCAAATCAACTTTGGGACTTCCATCATCTGGTAGCAGTGGTTTCTGAGTTTCCATAGGTGTACTTGCACTCTTTACATCTTGAAACCCAAACTTCTTCAAAACATCTGCTACATACTTGTCTTGACTAATGAAAATACCATCAGTCCTTTGTTGAACCTGTAGCCCCAAAAATAAGTTGAGTTCTCCCATAGAACTCATCTGAAACTTATCATGCATAAGTTTCTCAAAATCCTTGCATAGCTCCTTGTTAGTAGAGCCAAAGATGGTGTCATCTACATAAACCTGAACCAAAAGAATATCATCCTTGTGCTTTCTAATGAACAAAGTTTTATTAATCAGCCCTCTTTTGAAACCATTGTCCATCAAATAAGTGGACAGGCAGTCATACCATGCCCTTGGAGCTTGATGCAAACCATACATAGCTTTTCTCACCCTATAAACCTTGTCAGGATGATCCGGATGATCAAGATCCTCAAAACCAGGAGGTTGACAAACATAGACCTCCTCATCAATTGTGCCATACAAAAATGCACTTTTAACATCCATCTGATACACAACAAAATTCTTGAATGAAGCATAAGCCAAAAACAATCTAATAGCCTCTATCCTTGCAACAGGTGTAAACACTTCATCATAGTCCAAACCTTCAGTTTGTTTGTATCCTTGAGCAACCAACCTTGATTTGTTTCTTACCACAATTCCTCTTTCATGCCTTTTGTTTCTGAACACCCATTTAGTCCCAATTGCCCTCTTCCCATTTGGAAGATCAACTAATGTCCAAACCTCTTGAAGCTGAAACTGTAGAAGCTCCTCTTGCATTGATTCAACCCAGCCTTCTTCAGTTAAAGCTTTTTCCACTCTTTTAGGCTCCTTTTGAGACAGAAAACAAGCAAACAGGCAGTTTTGCAGATCTTTATGACTGTTTCTTTTATGAAGAGATCTTGCAAAGAACCCATGTTCAGGAAAAGGTTCAGTGTTCTTAACCTTGCTTCTTGTTTGAACTGGAGTATTCAAATTTCCAAGTATTTGTTCCTTGGGATAAATCTTATGAATCCTTGTAGTGGTGATTGGACTTTCATTGATGACAGTTTCCAAGTTAGTCAAATCAGCATTGAAGAAATCATCCATGTCCTCATCATCAGTAGGAGTATCAATCTCTATCAAAGCAGGCATGGTAGGATCATGTGGATACTCCTTATCATCAAATAGTGGCTTTGCATGTGGTCCAAAGAAAGTACTATCACCAGTACTTGCAGCCGGGTTTACACTTGGTCTATCAGTGGTAGAAGATGGCTTGTCAGCGGTTACAGTTGGCTTAGCAGTGCTTGCAGACTGCTTTTTCTTCTTTTCAATTTCTTCTACCGACACTGAGTTATCTTTCAACAACTCATCCTTATCTTGATGACGATCAACATTGTCCCCATCTTTCAGTACTTCATCATCAGTAGGGCCTTGCTTATTAATGATGGAAGGAATAGTACCAGCTTTCCACTTTTCAACCAAATAAAACTCTGGAGAATCAGCTTCCTTAGAAGTTGTTTCAGCATCAAAATCCTTTTGTGTACCTGCATTAACATTAGTGGAAGTTCCTGCAATGATAGGCTCATAATTCATAGATTTGGTTAGCATATCAATGTTAAACAGCCAGTCTGGACCTTTGGTCTCAACACTAGGAGTCTTTTCACTGAATTGAACATGTAAGTTCTATTCAACAATTCTAGTCCTCCTATTGTATACTCTAAAGGCTTTGCTATTTGTAGAATAGCCTAAAAAGTATCCATCATCTACTTTTTCTTGAAACCTGCCTAGGTAGTCTATGGTATTCAAGATGGTAACAGGACACCCAAACGGTTTTAGGAATGCAATCATTGGCTTCCTATCATGTAACAGCTCATAGGGAGTCTTGTTATGAGGCTTCACTACCTTACTTCTATTCTGCACATAACATGCAGTTCCTACAGCTTCAGCCCAAAAGGTAGTTGGTAACTTAGACTCTGACAACATGGTCCTAGCAGCCTCAATTAGTGTTCTATTTTTCCTTTCAGCTACACCATTTTGTTGTGGTGTTCTAGCAACACTAAACTGTCTCTCTATACCCTTAGCTACACAGAACTGATTCATCACCTCATTCTTAAACTCAGTTCCATTATCACATCTGATTACCTTGACCTTATGGTTTACTAGATTTTCTATCTTAGTAATGAAACTCTTTAGGATCTCACTAGTTTCACTCTTAGCAGCCAAAAAGTAAACCCAAGAAAATCTACTATAATCATCAGTGATTACTAGGCAATACTGCTTATGGTTCAAACTCTTAACAAAGGTAGGTCCAAATAAGTCCATATGAAGCATAAACAGTGGTTGTGTTATGGTATTTACAGTTTTGGTCTTACAAGAAGCTCTATGTTGTTTTCCTTTTTGACAGGCCACACACAGTTCTTTACACTCAAAAACCTTAGAAGGTAACCCTCTCACTAAGTTTCCTTTAACCAATTTATTGATTGTTTTGTAATTGAGGTGACCTAGCCTTCTATGCCACAATTTAGACTCATCAACAGATGCTTTAGCAAACAAACATAAGGACCTATTAGGAAGAACATCTTTAAGATCAAAACAATATATATTTTCCTTCCTAGGTACCCTAAGTTGTATGAACTTCTCATCAGGCATCTTAAACTCAGGGGATAACACCACACACTCATCTTTACCAAAAAGTACCCAGTTTTTCTTATCACACATTTGAGAAACACTGAATAAATTGTACTTCAGTCCCTGTACCAAATAGACCTTTTCAAAGTCTAAATTCCCTGTTCTGATTGTTCCTCTGCCAAGTATATTTCCTCCCTTTGGATCATTGCCAAATGCCACATATCCTCCATCAAAAGCTCCAAACTCTTCAAGGTTGCTCCCATCCCAAGTCATGTGCCCAGAGCAACCACTATCAAAAACACCTTTATCTTTTAGCTCATCTTGTAGATTGCCCTGCACATGAAATTAAACAAGTTAGTTCCTTTTGTGGACCCAAGCCAATACTGACTTGGGTCTGCCCTGTGCATCAAAATATTCAAATTTCTTTAGGTCCATTGATGCACAGTTGACATGATGTAAAACCTTTGTCTTATGCTTCCATTGCCAACTTGCTGAGGCCTTAACAGCATAAAAATGATTTCCAACCACTGTGTCAGTAATCACCTTTGGAATTTTTAAAACTTCTTTTGTTTCATTGGTGATTGTTGGCTTATCAGTGGTTTGACACTGCTTAGCCGTGCTTACATTTTGCTTAGCAGTGGTTGGAACCCATTTAGGTGCAGCAGTGACAATTGATTTAGTATTCCCATTCCTCATCAACACTGCCCTAGGAATCATGTTACTGTTAGGATGAGGGTTTGTTTTCTTTGAAAAGTTTTGATGATTTACCCTCCTCCAATGATTCCAAACTGGTGGTCTGTTTTTATGACAATTTCTCTGTAAGTGTTCAAAACTACCACAGTTATAACAAGCTTTCTTGACACATTCAAACTCATCACCTAATCCGTTAGAAATTAGGCCATTTAAGCTTCTCTGATTACCTCTAGGATTGTATTTTCTCATCTGTTCCCTAGGTATTTCCCTGTACTCAACTACTTTCTTGGTAACTTTAGCTCCAAATCTAGGTACAAGGTTGACTTGTTTAGAATCAACTTTCTTAACTTGTTCTATCTTGTCAGACTTAGTTGATTCAGTACTAATATCCTCAGAATCTGATTCCCAATCTTCTATAATGGGAGCATCAGATGTCTTATCAGAACCTATCTTAGGTGTTTCAGTCTTACTTGACTCTTCTACAGATTTGTTAAAACTGAATTCACTACTAAATGACAGTTCTTTAGCAGGTGGTGCAAATTTCATAAGAGATGGTGGTGGCATATCATTGTATCCTATCCCAGAACCCTTTTTCATTAAATGATTCTCTATAGATTTAGGAACCAGATCAGAAGCAAATTGTGTTTTAGCTACCCTAACAACATGTTTTTCTTTTTCTTCTAGGGCCTTTTGTTTTACACTCTCTGCCTCTGCTAGTTTATCTTTAAGCATCTTAATCTCTCTATTCTTAAGATCAATTTCTCCACCTAGTATATTGATCTTATCTACATACTCAAACTCACATTTAATACAGTACTTAAGCTTCTCTTCTACACTCTCTAGACCAACTCTATAACCTAAGTTGTCCATAGTCAGTCTTTCTACTTCTTTTCTCATACTTTCAGTGATAGCTTTTTGAGATTCTAAGTTATCATGACATGATTTAAAAGAACAAGTAGAATCATTAGATACCTCAGAATCTGAACCAGAAGATGAAGCATAGGCCATTAGAGCAAAGTTATGCTCTTTTGAAGCTTCACTAGCAAGAAAAGCTGCATTGGGACCTTCATCAATCTGATCACTCCAGTCATAATCACCAATCCCATCTTGAGCAATCAAAGCTGAAGAAGCAGCAGGCTCTTCTGTAGTCTTCTTTATGCCTTCAATTCTTTTAGGAGCTCGACATTCCCTAGCAAAGTGACCTTTCTTCTTGCAGTTAAAGCACTCCATCTTGCTCTTGTCGAACCCAGCTCTCCTTTGACCATCATACCTAACATGTCTTCCAGTTCTTCTTAGAAACTTCCTTGCTTGGAGAGTCAACATTGCCATTTGCCATTGAAGGTTAATCTCATCAAGATCATCAGGATCAATTTGATCTAGATCTTGATTCAAGACATCAACACTGGTAGTTAAATCTGACAGAAAAGCACAAATTGCACCATCACTGACATTATCACTAACAGTGGTATTGTTTGCTATAGCCGTGGTTATCCCATAAGCAGCAGTGGATACATCTTGTAAGCTCATGTGATTAGTGGAAACAAAAGCAATGTTTTGATTAGCAGACGATGCACCAGCAAAGTTGTTTTCAGACTCATATACCTTCAAGTTGTTATAGAGATTGTCTAGAGTCATCGTATCAAAGTCCTCCTTATTTCTCCACACAATAGTATGCACAACCCATTCATGTGATAAACTTCTGATGAACTTCAAATTTATATCTTCTTGTTTAAACTTATGACCTACTGACTTCAGTTGGCTGATAAGTTTTTGAAGTCTGTTATATGTGCCATCAAGTTTTTCTCCACTAAGAGCAGTGAATGTTTCAAATTGATGCTTGAGCATATTCATCCTTGACTTCTTTGTAGCTTCATTACCAGCAAATCTTAATTCAAGAGCATCCAATAAATCTTTAGCAGATTCATATTGTTCAAAGTCCAAAGCATACTCATTAGGTATTCCCATGCAGAGAATACTGTGAGCTTTGATTTCTTGTTTCCTTTTAGCCTTGTCAATCTCACTAACAATAGCTATCTCTAGACCATCTTCACCCTTCCTAAGAAGAGTATCTCCCTTTTCAACAACATCCCAGAGAGAATAATCAATCATACGAATGTATTGTCTCATTCGCATTCTCCAGATTTAATACTCACCATGCTTGAGCATGGGCACCTTTGAAGCAGTCACCATGTGAGTTTCGTCAGACATCTTAGCTGTTAAGAAATTAACAGAACTTCTTCTCGATTACAGTTTCTAGATCACAAGCTCTGATACCACTTGATGATCCCAGTTGAGCAAACGATCTAATATAGAAACTGACTTGTAACAAAAGCTTATTAAGTATTACGCGGAATTTAACACTTAATCTTAAGAAAAAGAACAACTTAACATTCAACACCTCAATATTATTGATAATACGAATACTCTTACAGTATTAGGGTTTTGCAACCTTGAAGTGTATCGACCTTAGATATAAAACTTACGTATATCCAACCTAACCTAGGACCTCCTTTTATAGGCTAAGGAGTCCTATACATTATACAATACGTAACCTACAAGATAAATATCTTTTCCATATTTATCTAATACAATAAACTAAACCGACTATACAAGACTAGCAGTGGTTACAATATATTATCCGTGGTTACACAATACTACTAGCCGCGGTTGTCTTCATCCGTGGTTACATTCTTCTGTCCGTGGTTTCATCAAGTCTGTCCGTGGTTCCAGTACTTAGAGTAATTCTTGATTCAAGGAACCTAAAACCCAACAATTCTTCAACATGCTCACACGCTCTTTGACGTTAGATTTCAGTACTGATGAAGTTCTTTAAGTCTTTAAACTTTGTACATTCTTTGACTTGACGAAGAATCATTCTGACTTTTGTGTTGCCTTTAGATAGAACTTCCATTAGTGATGATGTTGGCATGAGCATGTGAAGAATCTGCACGATCAGTCCGCTCCAGAGCTTCCATAAGAAGAAAACATAAGAAAGGTTAGTAATAAGCAGATTCCGGCACTTACAAGTTTGAACTTCGAGAGTGTTAACAGCATAGTCTGAAAACACAACTCTAATTCTCACAAAGGCCGTTCCTGAACTGGAGTCCCACAAGTGAGATAACGCGATGTACCGAAGTACACCTACAGTTCAGATGAGTTGCTGAGGTACACTGAAGCATCACCTCACGACTGTAGACCGTTTGAGACACACTAAGCGTAATCCACGGGGAGTTACCTAAGTGACCTGCTGTTAGGGCTGTTTGATGTTGACCCTGGCAGGAGTTTCCATTCAATCACTGAGGATCACAATTGTGAACCTCTCATAAATGTTCTCGACAGATTGCTAAGATCTGTGAAGGACTCGATAACGTACCACTGATGTTCTTATTGTTGAACAACGAGTGATGAAATGTCAAGTGTACCTAAGAGATCTTTTGATGTATCTCGTGGCTCTAGACTCAATAGTGCGTTTTGGTTTTCCTGAGTGGAGACTAGGGAGAGGGTCTCATTTTTCAATATCAGCAATCTCTAAGAGAAAGCCGATAGATTATGTAGGGTTCCCTGTGAGAATGAAACAAGCTTCTGTTGAGAGAAACTTGAGTGGCTAAGAAGGTTTAGTACATGCGTCACTGGGTCCATGACGAATTTTAATCTTCAATACCGGTGTCATCAAGTGACGACCAGTAGCATATGAATTGAACCCGGTGTCTGCCCTAAGTTGAATAATTTGGAGGGCTATTTCTTTTCACCCTTTTCTTTGCATTTCTTTTTAATTTTTCAACTCCTTCTTTCTCCAATTTCTCCTTTTTATAATCATACCTAAGGACTTCTAATTCTAACTATTGGTTGTGTCCTTGGGTAGATCCCTCCAGCTCTGGCGGATCATAGGACGGTTATTCCTAACCTTAATCACCTTATAACTCCATTACCATAAAACCATTTTTCATGAAAATCTCTCGAAGTGTTTGTGAATAAAAAGCATGTTTGAACACTTCAAGAGTTTTAGATTTTCAGAAATACTCCCCCTCAACATATGCTTAAGAGTTTTGACAGAAATCTGCACAGTGAGAGAAGAGTTCGCACTTTTTGAATTGATCGACTCAAGATAGACAGTTCCTTGCGAGACACGATTACGTTGCATAGTTAAAGAGATACATTGTCAGCTTTTAGGTGAAAACTAGCTCTAATAACTACCTTGAAGATGTGGACAACCCCGAAAGGTTGTCAAACCCGTCAAAGTTCATATCTATCAAGAGTTTCTCGAATGGGTACAATTTACTTGGATAAGTCTTGGAAGACAAATCTTTTCAATGTATGACTGTTCTGATCCTGTCAATTCATGGGTTGAAGTCTTTTCACACGAGGATTCAAAAGCAAAACATAACATATTTCTTATCACATATTTTTCTCCCCCTCAAAAATGGCATATAAATGTTATTTTTGAAGAAATGTTGAGAATAAATATGACCATTTTGAGTTTTGTGGGAAGATTGCACAAAGAACATTTTGTGAACAAAGTTTTTAAGTCAAATACTCCCCCTCAACAAGTGATATAAATGATTGAGGTTTTGAAAAATCATAAGGGGAAGTACTTGTTCTTTTGAGCAAAACCTTTTAAAAATTGAAAGGTTTGATAGGTTTTACTCAAAAGTAAGAAGCTTTCGCTCCTTTTATAAGGATTGTGGCACTGAAGCGTACCACAGGGTCCTTTCATTACAAGAACGGGTTGTACACTGCTATGTGTGCACAAGCTATAGTCATTATAAATCACACATCCAAATGAATATGAAATAGAAGCAATTTAACGGGTACCAGGTAGTCCAGTAATGTTGCCAGGAATGCGAACCGGGCGTTGATAGCCGGTGAGATTAATCCTGGGACGACCACCAACAAAGCTCTCTAATGTTCTGAACTGGTCCCTTCGATACAACCTTTCATCAATCATAGTGATGATCCTCTTCACATCCCGTCGATCTTGAGAATTCCTGCTTAGGAGACCCAATGTCTTCATGTATATCCTTCATCCTATAAGCCAATCCGTCCCTAACCTTCTTCAATGTGTGATCCCCAAACTTGTGAAGATCTCTACATGCCATCAAGCAATTTCATTGAAGTTCACTGCGATAAACAACGCCGAATGGTTTGCTGACGAGGGTGTATTGTGGAAGCTGATTGATGTCGGGAAATTCTAGCTGAGGTCTGGAGAAGTTGACACGGGTCTGATAAGATTCAACAGTGAGTTGTAGATCTTCTACACGTTCTTTGATAACTATGCTTCTGATGAAGATAAGCAAGGACTTGATGAATTCACGTTGTACTTCAGTCGAGAATTGTCTCATGCGTCCCTGTCCTTTGGCAAGATACATGTCTTCAATGTCGTTGAGAGACAAATTCTCAAAGTCCGCTTCACAGAATGCATAATCCCTTTCGTCTTGTCTTTTGACCACGATATTCTTTAGGAAAGTGTAGTCCCATTTAGACGAAAGATCAACATGCTTAATAGCAACGATCCCTTTAGTACTATACACTGCCTGTTGAGACTTGCGAACCTGGCAGCTCTTGTAGTAGATTCTTCGGCATTTTAGCCAATGGTGAATCCCGTACATTGCATCGACGTCATACTGTTCGACACTGTTAGAAAACAAGTGAGTAACCTTTTCTTCGATGGCTATGCAGTTGGAGTATATGGCTGCCGGGAACGGAATTGTCAGTGATGTAGCGTATTTCCTTGAACCATCGCCACCGTGTAGAAGGAATTCCAAATCTTTGTTGAAGAAGTAGCGAAATGGAATCTTAGGCTGATCTGGTCGGCCAATTGTTGGTAGAGGTTTAGACCAGTCGGTGTAGTAAGGAGCATTGTTTTTCCTTGAGAAGTCGATGTTTGCTTCAGGGTTGAGCCAATCAATGTTGTTGGACATGGCTCGTGCTATGTAATCAAGATGGTATTCAACCTCGATGGCACTTTCTGAGCTGTCTTTTAGCAGTTGAAAAGCTTCATTCTTGATTCGTTTCAACTCTGATTTTGTCATCTTCTTCACTCGGAATTTTTCTTGAAGTATCTTTGCATGCTCCAATGTACTACCGTCTACCAGATCCTGACCTTCAGCTGGATAGGGAGTAGAATTAGCAAGCGTAGAGAACCCGTCGTATTCATCAGTGTCATCCTCGTTTAGCCATGATACGACGTCAGCCTTAGGCGCCTTCTTCTTCTTTTTCTTAGGCCTAGATGAGGATTCTGGTTTCCTAACTTTGTCGGGAGAGGCGGTTTGTTGTTGGGACACATGGAATTCCTCATCGTCACCACCCGTATACTCAAAGTGATCACCGATTTTCTGAGTCTGGGGTGGTAACTCAGAATCCTGAGGTTTTTCAGCGAGGAGGAGATCTTTGTTTAGCTGGAGTCCTTTGGGGTGGAGGTTGCATCGAGGATGATTCACCAGACTTCTTCGGGCGTTTAGGCTCGTTATTCTTATCCTTATCTTTATCTTCATCATCTCTTAGATGTTTAGGCCTTTCAGCTTCTTCTCTGCATGCTGATTTGAGTTGGTATTCCAGCAATGCTTCAAACAATTTACCTTCGTAGGAGACAAATGTTGCAGAGCGTTTAGACATTTGAGCTACCAGCCAGTTGACCAATTCAGCATCTGAGAAGATTATGGGATCAACTGGATTGATGTTTACATGCATTGGTGTTGATTTCATAGTTTGCTTGGCCAGATGTAAGAGATTTGGATAGAGTTGTTTGGTAAACATCTCCTTTGTAACTCCAGGAACGATGTCAAGAAGGTACTTGTGAGTGTAACCTTTGATCATCTCGTTCATTTCCCCTTGAAGATCACGTTTCATGAACTTCTGGACGTATTCCCTTTCAACTTGCATCTTGTCATTCTCGTCATGCAGATACTGTACCTGATCAGCAAGGAAATTCAGCTTCTTGTAAAGCACGTCTTTCTTTCTGACCTGTTTGACAGCTTTAATGATTCGTGTCTTAGCTTGAGAGATCCAAGAGGCAGTTGGCTTCTTCACTGATTTGGACGTTGATCTCGTTGATCTTTTTTATGGTGGTGGTGAAGAATGAGATGATAAATCTGATGAGGAGGAGACATGAGGAGACTCGGGGTCCTTAGGAGGCTCAGAAGTTTTCTCCTTAGAACGTTATGGACTATCTAGAAGAAGGTTATCGTAATCAGTTTCTTCATCATTTCCAGAATTAGTCTTTTCATCATCCTTAGACCGGGCCTCTTCATCTGCTTTGTCATGAGCTGCAGCCTCACTCTCAGCTTTTTCTTTCTCAGACTTTTCCTTTGCTGGTTCCTCAAAGTCATAATTAATAAAATCCTCCATAAGCTTTTGTTGTTGCACAAGAGCGGTGGCACCAGTTCCCTTATCGGGTTGATTAACCGCATCAAGAACTGGTGAAGATTGGACACCACCACTCGACCCTCCGGGGCCACGCATTTGATCATGTTCAAATTCTTTAGCTTTGTGTTAGAGTCTAATAATTTTAAACTTCTTCATGTATGTTGTATCCAGTGGCTCTTCATCTGAGCTTTCGTCTTCAGGCTCAATTACTGGAGTCTTCCCTTTGCCGTGTTCAACTATAGGACTGGGAGGTTTGACTACTGAAGGATTGATATCGGTTGCAGTTTCAGAGTAGAAGATCTCTTCGTCTGATTCTGTATCTTCAGAGCTTTCGTCCACTAGCTTTCTTGGCGGTTCAGGTTTAGGTTCGGGAATAGGAATAGCTTCCTTAGAAGGAACTTTCCGTCTGTGTCCAGGTTTCCTCTTAGGGAACTTCCTTTTACTCTCAGTGCTTGTAGCACTGCCTGCACTCCCTCGTCTGGTTTTCCTGGTAGGTGTACCAGAAGGCTTGTCATCGAGAAAACCAACTTTGATTTCTTCAACTGCTACCAGATACCTTTTGTATGTGTAGAGCTTTTTGATGTCATCAGACAGAAGGTGATCCGGCAACACAGCACCCTATTTCTTCGTTGTTGATTCCTTGAATCTGACAGTTAGAGTAGGTTCAGACAACATGTCATGATTGTTGTGGTCATTAAGTCTCTTGGGGATATCAGGATTGAATCCAAGTGCTCTTTGGATCAACAGTTTTGTATATTTGATATAAGGAATCTTTGAGCCAAGCTTTTTGAGGAATGACATCATGTCGTCCCATATCAGAGCTTCAATTCCGATGTGCTTCATGTTGATCAAGGCCTAAAATATTTGCAGTTCCATGAGCTTGGGATGCTCATAGCCACTGTCACGACCAGAAACCGATTTGGTGATGATGATGTAGAGTGTTCTCCAGGGTTGAGGAATATTCTTAAGATCCACGTATGAATGCTTAGTGATTACTCATGTAGCTTCATCATAACCAATGTCGATCATGAATTGGAGAACAGTCTCTTCAGTTGGTGCAGCAACGTATTCGGTTGGCTCGATGTCGGGAATGAGGAGAACAGTCCTTAAGTCTGCAGGTGTGATGGTGACTTGTTTGTAGTTGAGAGTCATTGTCACAGCATTCTGTCCTTTGATCTTTTGCATTGTATCCCAGAACTGATGAATGTAGATCTCTGGAATAGTAGCAGAGTTGGAGAGCATGTTCTGATAAGGATGATTCTTCAGAATATCCACAGCAATTAAGCAAGAAGACTCTGAGCAGGTGAGAGTGTCAAAGTCAACACGAAGGTTGTTCTTTCCAATCTTCATCAGATAGCCATTAGGGAAGATATCAGCAATGGTGAGAACATATGGTGCATCCACATTCATTTGAGCGTCCATGCCGTGATCTGAAATAAATTTAGCCAAAAGAACCAACATATTGAAAGACATTATGTCAGTCAACAGATGGTTTTATTGTCTAATTATTGAATGTTCTATGTCGATGATTGTTACGAGTCCAAAGTCACTTGTTTGTCCAATAGTCCAATGACGTCGTGATAAGTTTCGTGAGTTAGTTAACTTTAAGTTTTAAAGTTTATGTTATCACTTATTTTTCACAACATATCAAACGTTTAAGCTTATTAGTGACATTATTGGTTTCGTGACGTTATGATTTATTTATTTACAAGTTTGCCCGCGTAACAATTCATAATGAAGGTTAAATAAGGCTTAGGCGTAGAAATGGCAAGCTTATGCGTAAACAGGAGTGATATACGCGTAAATGCAAGCTTATGCGTAGGAACCTGACTTACGCGTAAGAAATATTACGCGTAGGAAAAGGGGACCTTATGCGTATAGCTTACGCGTAAGCGCATATAAAACCTTACGCGTAAGGCTTACTCGTAAGAGTAGACCTTATGCGTAGAGGTCACTGTTTACGCATATCCTTCACAGGATACACGTAGTCCCTTATGTAGAACCTTACGCGTAACAGTTACGCGTAAGATTACTCTTACGCATAACTTTCTACGCGTAAGGTGATCCTTATGCGTAGTATGCCAGTAACCTTGATTCTGAATTTTCACTTGTAACAAACCTGAAATAAATTCATCATAGCATCAATATTAACACATACATTCATTCTATAACAGAACATGGCATGACCACTCATTAAACAGTTTACGCGAAAAATCCTTATGCGTAGAACTTAAACCCTAAAGTTCAAGAATTACGCGTAAGAAATCTAGCCATGGAAATTGCATCAAACATTTTCTGGGAAGTCTTAGAAGCCTAATAAGTATGTTTATCCAAGTTTTAACATGAAACTCATCATGAATCAATAATACCCAATTCGTATGAACTAGAACCCTAAATTTCAATTCTTTCACTTTTGATGTTTCTGGGCAAGTTCTAGGCATGGATATAGTCAATTCATCACATAAACAACATCTTATAAGCAACTAATTGACCAGAAACGTTCACACAAGAAAACACCCAATTCACGCATAAACCCTAGTTTTCCAGAATCAATCAATTCGTGTTTCTGGGTAAATTTTGAGGATAAAAATGGTATCATTGATGTTTTAGAAACGTTTTGACACTATCTTTTTAACCACAAACACATAAACAAGATTATGTGTTCATACGCTTATGCGTAGAACACAAAATCACTCATATATCACGTTTTAACCGTTGGATTTGTAAAAGATTCAAAACCATTGTTTGTAAATACGTTAAGATTATGAAACCACTTACAAATTGAAGATCAAGAACTCGGATTTGCAGATTGAATTTTATGCGTAGGATTAGTTAGGTGAAGTATTAAATGTGATGAATTAAATGTGTTGGGTGGAGGGTTTTTGTTAAAAATTAGTTTGCCATTTTGACACATTCAGTCCCTCCACCTTTACCATTTACATCTAAAGCCTTTAACTTCCATTTTGGTTACCAAACGAAGAATATTTGGAAATAACTTTGACGACACTCCCCCTCGACTTAAAAAATAATGAAAGTTTATAAATTTTAGTCCGAGGAGTGTCAGAAACCAGAAATGTGACCACCATTATAAAAGAAACAACCGGGATAAGGTAACATGCAAGTACAGTGTTATTTTGAAACAGTTAAGTATTTATTTTTCTCCCCCTCAACACTTGATCGGAAAAATACTGAATCTTGAAAGATTTGAGTGTTGACGGAAGAATTGTACTTGCCATGTTTGAAGAAATATAGATAGAAGAATATTTTTGTTGTTTTATCTGATTTTGTATTTTTATATTTTGTTTTTGAAAAATATTTACAAAAGAGATTTTGGTGTTTGACTGGTTTTTAAGACTGTTTTAAAAGTTCATCCAGTTCCTCTTGAGTCAAACACCGCATACCAATCCAGTGGACCAACTCATTAAACCTAGCAGGAGCTAAGGCTTTGGTGAGTAGATCTGCCAATTGGTATTCTGTACCCACGAAGTATAATTCAACTGTACCTTGTTCCACATGGTCCTTGATGAAATGATATCGAAGATCGATGTGCTTTGACTTTGAGTGTTGAACTGAGTTGCACGAGATCGCAATAGCACTCCGATTGTCACAATACATCGGGATTCTGTCAAATACGTAACCATAGTCTTTGAGTTGTGTTCTCATCCAAATGACTTGAGCACAACACGCCGACATGGCTACATATTCTGCTTCGGTTGAGGACAGCGATGTACAGTCCTGCTTCTTCGATTGCCATGACACCAGTTTATCACCAAGAAATTGTAATGCTCCTGAAGTACTTTTCCGTGAATCTAAGAATCCTGCGTGATCAGCGTCTGAAAAAGCGATTAGTTCAAAACCAGAATCCTTCGGATACCAGATCCCCAAATTAATGGTTCCCTTGATGTATCGAAGGATTCTTTTAACCTCATAGAGGTGGGTTTCAATTGGTCTCGACTGACAACGGGAGCAAAGATATACGGCAAAGACAATGTCAGGCCTGCTGGCTGTTAGATACATGAGAGACCCAATAATACTTCGGTATTTGGTAGGGTCCACCAATTTCCCATGTAAATCAGTGTCTAGCTTCTTGGTAGTAGCCATTGGTGTGGCATAGGTGTCACAGTTTTGCATTCCAAATTTGTCTAACAATTTAAGGGCATATTTGGACTGACTCAAGAAAATACCACGGGGTGATTGATGAACTTGCAGTCCTAGAAAGAACGTAAGTTCACCCATCATGGACATTTCAAAATGTTTCTTCATTAGTTTTGCAAAATCGATTGAGTACTTTTTATGTGTTGACCCAAAAATGATGTCATCCACGTAAATTTGAACAATTAAAATATGTTCCCCGTGATATTGTATGAAAAGAGTTGGGTCGACCGAACCTTTGGTAAAATGATTGGCAATGAGGAAAGATGATAGCTTATCGTACCATGCCCGAGGAGCTTGTTTGAGACCATACAGAGCTTTGTTCAGTTTGTAGACATGGTTCGGGAACTCGGGATCAACGAATCCTTCTGGTTGGCTGACATAAACCGTTTCTTTAAGTTGCCCATTCAGAAAAGCAGTTTTGACGTCCATCTGAAAGACCGTTATATTCATAAGAGCCGCGAACGCGAGAAATATCCGAACAACCTCAAGACGAGCAACCGGAGCAAATGATTCTTTAAAATCAATCCCCTCTTCCTGTCGATAACCCTTAGCCACCAGACGTGACTTGTTTCTGATTACGTTCCCTTCAGCATCCAATTTGTTCTTCCAAATCCATTTGAGACCAATGACCTAAACCCCTGTTGGTCTTTCAACCAGTTCCCATACTTCAAGACGTTTGAATTGGTTGAGTTCTTCTTGCATGGATTCAATCCAAGTGTCCTTTGTCATTACATCTTTAATGTTTTTAGGCTCAGATTGGCAGACGGTGAGTGCATAAATGCAATGTTCACCATCTGTTTGAAGACGTTGTCTCGTAACGACTGGTTGATCCGGGTTGCCAATAATATTTTCTAGAGGATGGTCTTTTGTCCATCGATGTGTAGAGGGTTGATGTTGGTATACATTGTGCAGATTCTGAGGATTCAAATGGCTTGTAGATGATTCTGCGACATCAGGTGCAGCAGTCTCATTAGCAAACGGGTTAAAGAACGCATTTGGATCAAAATCTGCAGGTGGGGGTACTTCATTAAGAACATCATCAGTTGATTCATCATTGTTGGAAGCAGTTTGTTCAACTGTTGTGGTGGAGTCAACTGGTGGTGCTTCTTCAACCGTAGTTGTTGTAGCAGGTGTATCAGGTATAAGAGTAGTATCAGGTTGAGCAGCGGAAACATCGGATACACCTGGAGCACGTTCATCAATATCGTCACTGAACAGAGGAGCTAATAGTCTTTCCATTTGTTGACGAGTTAGCTAAGGGCTTTGTTCAGCTGATGATGGGGTTTGAGGGAAGTTTAAGCGGTTGTGACCGGGTTCCAAGCTATTATGCTCAGAAGCCATTTCTATAAGCTCATCAAAATTAGCATGAATCATTTCCATAACCTGCTTTGTACGACGATTCCAGATCCGGTAACCTTTAGAATTCTCACAGTATCTAATAAAGACGCCAATGTCAGCTTTGGCTTTAAGCTTTCCAAAGTCATCACGATCACTATTTGGGTAGCAAAGGGATCCAAATACATGAAAGTGTTTGAGATTCGGTTTTCTGTTGTGGATAAGCTCAAAAGGTGTTTTGTTGTGGTGTTTTGTAATCATTGAACGGTTTTGAGTGTAGCATGCAGTTGATACAGCTTCTGCCCACAAGTAATCTGGAAGTTTAGCATTAATTAACATTGTTCTTGCAGCTTCCACTAACGTTCGGTTTCGTCTTTCAACAACTCCGTTTTGTTCTGGTGTCCGTGCAATAGATGTTTGATGCTCTATTCCCACTTTCTCATAAAATTCTCGAAGAGTTTGGTTCACAAATTCAGTTCCTTTGTCTGTTCTGATTTGGCGGACGGTGTTTCGGAGCTGAACTTGAATTTTCGTGAGAAAGATGATGATCATCTGTGGAGCTTGGTCTTTGCTTCGAAGAAAGTAGACCCAAGTCCAGCGTGAGTAGTCATCAACAATTACCAAGATGTAGCGTTTGCCATTAATTGTTTGCACGCGCATCGGGCCACACAAATCCATGTGAAGAAGATGAAGCACATGCTGAGAGCTGTGTTCCACCTTTGAAGGAAAATGAGCACGAGTGCTTTTCCCTTGTTCACAAGCTGAGAAAAGGTGATCCTTAGAATACCGGAATCGTGGGAGACCTTCAACAAGTTTGTGTCGAGCAAGGTTGGTAATGGTTTGAAAGTTAAGATGTGAGAGATGACGGTGCCATAGCCAGGATTTTGTTGATGAAGCCTTTGAAAATAGACAGATGGGAGATGAAGCAACCATGTCTTGCATTGAGATAGTGCAGAGACTAGAATTGCGCGAGCCAGACATTAAATTGTTTCCTTGTAGATCATGAATGAAACAAGTTTTCTCCTGAAAAGCAACTTCTAAATCTCCATCACAGAATTGACCGACTGAAAAGAGATTGTGACCAAGGCCTTCCACATAATAAACCCTGCTAATTTCGATATTGCCATTGATATAATCTCCGTAGCCCATGATAGCTGCGAAGTGATCATTCCCGAATCTGACAGTGCCAATGAACTTTGTAATAAAGTTTGATAACAGTTTAAGGTTGCCTGTCATGTGTCGGGAACATCCGCTATCAACAATCCAGAGAATGATCTGTATCACCTGCATTACACACAGACGACACAGATGGAATAGAAGTAGATGTTGAACCCGAAATGTTAGAGGGTTCCGAAGCAGTTATAGGAGAAATACACACATCAATGACTTTAGGCATCCATTTAAATCCTAGTGTGTTATATATCCATTTCTGCCATCTCCAACTAGTATTTGCTTTAGTCTTAGTGAATGCACTAGGTGGTACTACTTTCTTTGGAGGTGATACTGGAACTACAGGGACATCAATGCGGTTCTTAGAATCTAAAGAGGGCGGTCTACCAAGCACAGACTTAGAATGATTAGTGGGCCTAGAGGTATTCCAATTCTTAGGATTCCTTAAACGAGAGATGATAGTTTTAGCAACACATTTGTCATGACAATCAGAATTCATACTTTTACGACAAATAACATAAGATGCATCAGACTGAATATCAAAAGTACTTAAAGGTTTAGCATGCGTTACATCACTTTTTCTATTACATTTGCCAGACGCAATATCTAAAGTAGCTGCAACGGGAGTCTTATTCAAAATCCTAGGGTGTTCTTCTACTTCAGCATTCCTTATTGATCTTTTCTTAGGTCGCAACTTCCTATTCTTCCTTGTATTGCTCCTAGGCTTTGAAGTGTGGACATTAGGAAAAGAGGCAATTATTCCTGTTGCAGTAGAGGGAAGCACATTAGTATCTTGTGATTTGGCAGTAGGGATTCCAGGGTCACGATTACTAAGTGTTACTGGTGCTATTCTCTTAATCACGGTAGGCGGAAGTTGTTCATACGTTCCTAACATTTCTCTTAACTTAAAGATAGTGTGCACCAATTCTTGATTTTCAGAACTAAGATTTCCCGAAAAATTCATGACTTCCTTAGTGTGTGCAAGAAAATGATCAAGTTCGTTTGATGCTTCATCACGAGTCTTTTTAAGTAAATCAAATATGACACCATATTCCTGTTTAACTTTTAGAAGTTCTTGTTCATATTTTGAGATTTGATATTTCAAAGACACGTTTTGATCATCCAGTTGCTCAAATTTTGGATTAACCATTTTGGATTGCAACTGGTTGATTTTGTTTTGCAAAACAAGTTCACGATTTTGACAATCCTTTTGACACCATTGAAGACGACGTTTTGCATTTGAAAGCTTGTTTAACAATCGTTCATTTTCCACTTTTAAAGACTCGATCAGATGTACATTATCAATATTATCGACAATATTAACAGAATCAACAGTATCAGCAGAGATATGATCAGATGCACACGGCAAAGAATGCAATAACACAACATTATGGATATCAGCACAGATAACATCTTCCAAGAGTCGATCCACATCTTTTCTTAATAATTTCTTTTTACGTTTAATATTTGAAATCGATGTTTCTGTTTTCTCAAAAACTCTTTTCATGAGACCAAGTTCCTTATGAAAATCTCTTTCCCAATATTGTGCACAGGTTTTCAAATTTTTGACATGGGGTAAAATTCTTTTCTGAAGAATATCTCTATGTTCTCGCGCTAGAGGCGATTGAAAATGATTAACTTTTATTTCAGAATGAAATTCAATCTCACGTTCCAAAATTTTGAGGTCAGATGTGAAAGTGTCAAAGTATTGTATAACTCGACAACTTTCGGCTTTTGTTTTAACTTCACTAAGTGAAGGTAAAGGACCATTAATTTGTGCACCATTGTTTTGGGGACTAACTTCAGAAACTGGTGAGATAACCAAAGGTTTGTTATAAGTATCTTGTTGTGTGACAAAAGTTACGGCTTGTGAATAGTTAAATGGTTTGTTATAAAGGACATTTTCCATTTTTAATCGACTCTCGTCATCTGCATCTAATTCCTCCATGCGATTATATTCAACAACAGTCATAATTGAATCATCAATTCTATGTTCTGCACTGTAAAATTCAGGATTTGGTTTGAATGCTCTGTTTGAAAACTTAGGTTTGTAATCAGCAAGAATCGGACCATATCCATTTGAATTAGGTTTAAAAGTAAACTATTGAATAGTTGTGATTGACTCACTATGTTTATAGACAACATTTCGAAACTCTTTGATTTTGTTTTGTAAATCGATAATTTCTTCAAGATAGGTATCTATTGGTTTCGTGGAATGCTTTTTGTACTCAGAGAACTGTTTTTGACAAGTTAACAACTCAGCCTTGGCTTTTTGAGTTTCCAAAGTAAGAGCGTTAATTTGTTGTTTATGTTCATGTTTCAGTTGTTCTATGTCAGACAATAAAGCATTCTTCGAAGCGGCTAGATCACGCATCTGTCGTTCTAAAGATTGTTCGTTTTGATGAGATTTAGCAAAAGCGACTTCAAAACCTTTTTCACGGTTTTCTTGAGTTTTGAAAAAGTTGAGTTGCATTTTTAAGCATTCAAGATCCTTGGTTAACAGTGCATTTTTACTTTTTAAGTCCTGATTTAATGCATGACATTCTTCCATTCGGGTTTGATGGTCTTTAAGTAAAAGAGCAAGATCTGGATGAGGAAAAGATTCAGCGTGTTCAACGTGATTCACAACATGATCATTATTTAGATCCTCAAGTATAACCACGGAATCAATTTGAGTATCAAAGGAAACCATAGGGTCATCTTGATCATCAAATGTAACTACGGGGTCTAGTTGAAAATCGTCAGAGTGAGATGTGGATGACTCATTTTGAACAGTCTGAGCCTGGCCGGATTCAGATGTTGGCGGAGATATTATATCAGAGATGAATATGGTTTGTTCGGGTACCTAAGACAAGCCATCAGTGTCATACACTGGGCCTGTGTCACTCATATGTAGCTCATGCATATTAGCCACCAACATAACTGTTGCATTAGCCTGCAAGTCCTCCATATCATCATCTGAGTCTGCATCTGCCATAAAGCTATGTTCTTTGTCTGTGAGAGTTCCACTAGCTTCATCCTTAAGAGCCAAAAGTAGAGCCTCCTTGTGATAAGCACTGCCCCTAGTCCTCGGCTTTGGGCATGCATTAGCCAGGTGTCCCTTCTCATTGCAGTTGTAGCATCGAAGACCATTCAACCCATTCTGAGCATTTCCCTGTTCAACCACTTGAGCTCTGTTGTTATTCCTACCCATAGCATTAAACCCTTGACCACCGCCCATCTGACGACCATAACCACGATTCTGAACTTCAACTCGTCCATTGTTCACAACAGCCTGATTTCTTGTATTTGATGAGGAACGAATGCGATTGTTGGATTTGTTTGTATAACGGCCAAATGCTTTAGCAATCATAACGAATCCTTGTTGCAATGCATCGAACGGATCGGAGTCCTCATTAGCTTCACTTACAAATGCTTGATCATTGTTGTTGTTGTATGGAACCAATTGAGTTTGTTGAGATTGTTGCTGTGATGGATCATATGGTGTGATTGTGGCAGTTGGTAGAGTTGCTGGTTGAGGAGGATAATTGGTTTGAGCCCGCAAAGCAAGTTGTTGATTATCCGGAAGTGAAGGTGAAACAGTTTGGCCACGGATAATCCTTTCCTTATCAACTTCTTTTTGATGAGGCTTCAAATAGTCGTACAACAATCCGTATGTAGCATGATGAAGATTCTTAGCTTGACGGAGAAAAATGACATACTTCTCCCATTCCGGACCAAGACTACTTAGGAACTTTGTGTTGACAGCAATTCGGGGCATGATGATGTTGTGTTTGTCCAAATCATTAATGATGTCTGAAAAGCGATGATGATATGACTCTAATGTCTCTCCTGGTTCAATCATGAAGTGTTCATAAGCCAAGTAAATTTTGGATTCCATGTCTTCCTGATTGAGTGATGTGCCTTCCATTAGAATATGAATATGTTCCCACATTGCGTTAGCTGTCTTTTGAGCATCAACACTTCGAAGGATCGGATTAGGTAGTCCTAAAAGGATGTATTGCATTGCTAGTTCATCGGCTTCATAATGTAGAAGTTCATCTCCAGAGAGTTTGGAGACAGTTGCAATGTTGGTGACAGCATCTCTTGGTGGATTGGCATCTGGATCTGCGAGTGTGACAATAGTAGGCATCTGAAACGGACCTTCCATAATGACCTTCTTTAAGAACTTTCCATGTGGCTTCTTTAGATCACAAAACCTAAAGAACCTTATCACCCATTGATCATAATTTCCGGGAGTGAGCATTGGAGGTCTATCAAGTGAGCCAGCTTCATGAATTGATTGTTGGGTACTTAAAGCTTCACACATCTTGCCAAACCATGACGGTTCCCTCATAGTGTTCCTGGATGGATGTTGATTGTAGAAGTTTGTGTAAGGTTGTACTTGAAGACTTGGTGGTGGTTGAACCATTTGAGGTTGTGGAATTGCTGCAAGTTGTGGAGTATGTTGTTGATTAAATTGTTGTTGATAAATTGCTTGTTGTTGATTAAATTGTTGATGTTGTGGACTTAGTTGTTGTTATTGTTGTTGATTATAAGTATAAGGGAAATAGTTAGAGTATGGTGGTTGTGACATGTTGAAAACTTGTGTTGTTAAATGGATCTTTGTAGTCGAATGAACCGTTGTAGATGAAGTATCCTTAGGCGTAGAAATCACAATAAAGCCAAGTAACACTTATGCGTAAAAACACCAAAGTTACGCGTAACAGCAAAAGTTACGCGTAGGTTTAGCTTACGCGTAAGTAAGGATAAAACGCTAAAGTTATGCGTAAACAAGAAGTTAGGCGTAGAAAAATTAGGTGTAGGATTACCTTATGCGTAAGACAAAGCTTAGGCGTAAGATGAATCTTAGGCGTAAAAATTTCTACACGTAAGCTTATGCTTATGCGTAATTTTAGGGTTTTTTCCCAAGTGATCTTTTACACTATCACAGTGCAAAAGATATCCAAAGTCGACGTGTTTTCAGGCTTATCCAAGCAAGAGAACACGGAGTAAACCACGAAAAATGAAGATCCAACCAAGGAACAGTTACGCGTAAGATTAGGGTTTCACTTACGCGTAAAAAATAGCCAAAATGGATTTCTGCCAAATGATGTTTCCAAACCAGATTTTTGTGATGAAATAGCTTCAATATCACCAAAATAACACAAAAGTGTGAAACTTGATGATCCAAAACTCAAAGACACGTTACGCGTAGAACAACTACCTCGTAAAAAACCTAGCTAGAAAACGATGATCCACACGTAAAGGTTGAAACTTTTTGCCAAAAACAGATATTTTAACACCCAAAAACGTTGAAAGGACAAGAATCTTGGATTAAAAGTGTAAAAAATCAGTTTTTAAGCGTAACCAAGTAGGAACCGTTGTTATGCGTAAGACCAAAACTCACTTTAACAACAAACGATTCACCCAACTAGTTGGCGATTGATACCACTGTTAGGTCACTGATAACGCTACATGCGTCGTACGGGGTCAAAGGAACTTCCTTTTCTTCGAGCAAGTTTTATAACACCCTAGGCAGTGAACCTAATCATTGTAGTGTAGTATTAAGGTAAGCCACATGTATTGATATCATTCTCTAGGGGAATAAGAATGCCAGTGAGAAGTTACTACGCTAAGGTTGGGGTTGAGGAAGATTATTTTTTATCTTTTTTTATATTTTTTTGGAAATGGAAAAGTACGAATCTCGGGGTTTGGATTTGGGGGTTGGTATTTCTACCGATTACTCTACTATTATCTATTCTAATTAACTAAGCTAGTGGGTAGTCTATGTCTAATTATTGTGTGCTCGTATGATAGTTTAAAGATGTGTTTACTTAGGTTTTACTACTCCTTAATTATCTCCTATTGGTGGTTGAATTATCACGTCCTTATTGTTAATCGCGTTGTGTGTCTAAAGTTGTAGGGTATGCGTTTATCCCTAACTCTTTGAAGTTACCAAAGGGTCTCGTCTACAAAATACCACTAGGGATCATAAACTCTAACTCTAAGGCCTCTTTGGATAGTTTAGCTTACAACCGCTCAAGGTGCTATAACCTAAGGTTCACAAAGATTAATCAAGCATTAAGTACACAACGAATGACCTATCGCATAACTAGATCATTAACAACTAAGATAAGAGACAACCAATCAATATTCAATAATTAAGTTTCATATTCCCTAAGCAAACACACAAGTAAATTAGCCGGACATGGAGAACATGCAAGCATACACACAAATAATCAAAGACATAATTGAATTAATGAAGTAAAACACTTATCTTGATGTAAGATAGGGTTTGGAACCCTAAAATACTGTACAAGACAGCCTTGGTTCGGTTTAGGTTTTTACTCCAAAAGACTACACATTAATACTGAAAAATTCGGATTCTATATATAAGATTACATATGCGACGGCGTCACCTTATGTTTTGTGACGCCGTCGGATCGCCGTCATTAGGGTTTCGTCTTGGCCACGTTACACTTGCGACGGCGTCACCTTGTGCTTGTGACGCCGTCCTCTTCAGCTTCTGACGCCGTTTGGATCGAATCTAGGCCGTCTGAGTTGCGACGGCCTACTCTTTTATAACTTGACGTCGTCACTTGAAAATAAGAGTTTTGGCTTCTGTCCCGTCACAAAATCCTCCGACGGCGTCGCGTATAAGCTGTGACGCCGTCACCTTGTCATTCAGCAGCTTTGAGTGTCTCGATTCTTGACTTTGGCCATTTTCTTCGTATATCCGCGCCTTTTCGTCCAAATAAGTGCCATTACAGCAATTTGCCTTCAAGAGACCTAAAAAGTGAAAATGAACGATATTAAGTAATAACGGATACAAAAGTGATCAAATAAGGGCTTAAACGACCCCTCAAAAAGGTACATTTTAAAACCTTATCAGTCACCATATATGTAACACAAGCATCAATAGAAGAAATAGAGAAGAGAAAGGATCGGATGAACAACGAACCAAACACCCACACACGTATAAGTAGAGAAAGGTTATGCGTAGAGTATGAATGAAAGATAAATTGAACAACCAACCCTCAA
Organism: Chrysanthemum seticuspe; assembly: GCA_019973895.1. Taxonomy (NCBI): domain Eukaryota; kingdom Viridiplantae; phylum Streptophyta; class Magnoliopsida; order Asterales; family Asteraceae; genus Chrysanthemum; species Chrysanthemum seticuspe. Next base: position 38,355,864 of record BPTQ01000006.1, read on the forward strand.
GTGAGGGTTATTACAAGGTATTTATAGGAAGGGGAGCTAGGGCAACACTCCTAGTCCCTTCCTTTCCTTAGTGGACTTGCGCCTAGGCTTATGGGCCTTCTACATAAGTCTAAGCTAATAACTAACATAAAGGCCATAATTAAGCTAACTATTACATATGAATCACAAACACTTGAATTAGGTTTAGGAGTGATTCCAACAATTTTTTTCGTATAAAAACGTATGAAAACTTTAAAAAAAAAGACGAAAACATATAAAAACGGATAAAAATGTAAGAAGAACATACGAAAATGTATAAAAACGGATTAAAACATACAAAACTGGACTAGAACGTATAAAAATGGACGAAAACGTAAGAAGCCGTATGAAAACGTAAGAAAACGGGCGAAAACGTATGAAAACGGACGAAAACGGGCGAAAACGTATAAAAACGGACGAAAATGATGAAAACGTATTAAAATGGACGAAAACATATAAAAAAACGGTGAGAATGTATAAAAACGGAAGAAAACGTATAAAAACGGATGAAAATTGATAAAAACGTAAGAAAAACGGACAAAAACGTATAAAAACAAACCAAAACATATAAAACGAATGAAAACTTAATAAACTGTATGAAAACGTGCGAAAACATATAAAATGGACGAAAACGGATGAAAACGTATACAAACAGACAAAAACGTATAAAATGTAAGAAAAACGGACAAAAACGATAAAAACGGATAAAAACGTAAGAAAAACGGACAAAAACGTATAAAAACGGACCAGACGGTATGCGAAAATGTATAAAAACGGACGAAAACGTAAGAAAACAGGCGAAAACATATAAAAATGGACGAAAATGTATAAAAACGGATGAAAACGTATAAAAACAGACGAAATCATATATGGAATTGATCAAAAAAACGTTTAGGGACGATGGATGCAATTTTCTCCAAACGACATGTACCAGTTATGTTATTTACCCTAGGGATGGTAGATGCAATTTTCGCCAACCCACATGAACCATTATTTAATTTAAAATGGTTAAATGATAATCACTAGTCAACAGTACCTAAAAACAAAATTGTACCATTAAGGAAAAAAATTTATTTGATACCCAGAAAGATAATTGGTGGCAAGTATTATACCTTTATAAAACGTTTGTCGTTTAAAAAATGAGTCAACAGACACCCCCACACTTGAGTACGGGACAACACACACATTGAAACATACATTTGGTGTTTTATGCTAAAAAATAGCACATTTAAATGTCGTTCAATAGAAGGCAAGACACGACGCCAAAAGAGACGCATAACTCAATGTCATGACAATGTCGTCTTCATCTTAATGCCAAACCCTAACGCCATCGATGCGACGCTCTAATCTAAAATCATGTGATCTTTAAACTATAGTTGATAAATCACATGTGATTTTTTCGTCTCCCTTTATACAAGGAAAAGCATTTTTATAAAAATTTAAGATAAAAATATTGTAAAAAGTATTAGGGGTGAGCATGGGGCGGGGTAGGGTGGTTTTATGATAAAACCAAAAACCGAACCATATATTTCGGTTTTTGAAACTACAAACCGTTTGGTTTTGCTTTTTCGGTTTCGGTTTTTCGGTTTTTGACATTGAATCGGTTCGGTTTCGGTTTTTTCTTACTTGAAAACAAGCAAGTTTTAATCTTATATAAGTTTACGATTTCAAGTTTTCAAGCAAAAATATTTAAACAAGTATCAATAATAGCATATTATCTAGCAATCCAAAGCTTTGAAAAAACGTACAAAACAATCTAAAATATAAAATGCACGCCTTTGCGGCTTTGCACTTTTCGTTCGCTTACGAGAATTGTAGAGGAAATTTTCAAAGAACACTATTTTCGAAAATAAAGATATAAAATCTATAAATAAAACAAATTTTAATGTATAGATAATAAACAACACAATTTTTTTTAATAGATAAAATTGTATACTCAAATCTTTAAAATTAAATAACAAATCTCTTGTATAGATTAAATTATATAAAAACATATATAAAGGTGGGGCGGGGCGGTTTTCTCGATTCGGTTTTTATTATGAAAACCAAAACCGCCCCAAACATTCGGTTTCTATAAAATTCAAAACCACCACCATCGGTTTGTCGAATGGGGCGGTTTTTTCGGTTCGGCTTTTTCGGTTTTTTCGATTTTGATTCGGTTTTTCGGTTTTTGTGCTCACCCCTAGAAAGTATATCAAGAAAGATATCAATCAATGAATTAATGGTTTTTGAGATAGAATTTTTTCCAGAAAGTTGAAGAAAAGCAAATTTTATATTTTCCTATATTTGATATGAAAAAAGTTACTAGAATTTACTGTTTTTTGTGTTAACTCTCCTCGATAGACTTTTTTATAATTGTCATTAAAAGTGTCGTCAAACTAATATTAGTCGGCACACGATGTTTCTTCGATACGATGGTTTATGGTAAAGCTATTAAAGGCACCATTTTAAGCTTTTGAATGTTCAAGATCTTCAATTTTTCTAACGCCCTTTATGAGTATATAGTTGATCACATATTTTCTTGAGCATCATTGTGTGATCTCAATATATAAAAGCATCCGGTTACTAAAACAACTAAAATATTATGGATATTTGATCGGTTTTTTTTAGCTTTTAGGTTCATACAACTAAGTTCTTGTTTGAGTTTAAGAAACACGATTAGGTCCATCTTTTTATTATTTTAACTAGCCGGGTACCCGCGCGTTGCAGCGGCGGGTACCCTGCAATATAATTTATTTGGTGACCGACATATTTTTTTTTACAACTTTTTTAACAACTCAAAAATAATAATCAATCTTGGATTATCGAAGCCCGAATTAAAACCGTAGTTGTAACACAAAATTCTTCCCTTTTATATAATTAGCCAAAATTTTACCAATCTATTAACCCAAAAAAAAAAATCTACTAACTTAGTAGCTTAAACCAATTTTGTCTTTTGATAAACAAAAATTCGTTAGTAGCCTAATTAGAATGGTTAAATAGTAACAGCCCAACACAAATCTAAATATCCCTTAACCCTAAAGCTACACAAGATAAGAGTCTACCATAATCTTTAGCACACTTCAACCCTATCATATATCTTTGCAAAAAGTAGTCACCCTAATTTGTCTCTACAAAAATAATACAGCCACCATGATTTCTTTATACCAATCACAACCTTCTTTCTGTCCTATTCTTCTTGGAAATCTCACGAACCAAAATACAACTCAAACCACTATCTGATTTATTCGAACCACACAAGGACCACAAGGTCGCGACAGCTTCAAGATTGTAGATTTTTATTTGGGTCTTAATCGAACAAAAGAGAGAATGAAACTAATTTGGTTTTGTTCTTTCTTTTAAAAGGTTCGGATATTTTGAGCTTCTTATAGATCTATGATAGATTTGTTCAAAACTTGTAAATCTGATATTTCTTGTTTGAAAGTGAACGAACGAAAGAAAGAACATAAAATATTTGTTATGATTCTTTTTTGTTTTCGAATATAAAAAGATTACAGATCTATGATGGGTTATGGGTAAGCTCTAAAGATCTTTTAAGATATATTCCTGAGATCTTGTAATCTTCTTTTTCTTTGTGTTTCGAGTCTTAGTTATGTGTTAGATGTTGGTTTGTTGTATGGCTGAGATGAAGTACGGGATTAGAATAGATTGAAGTTCATGGTCATCCCAGATGCACAATCCTCTTTCTGTGAAGCAAATGTTGTACATTCTGATTAGAGACATGTACTCTTTTGTGAAGGGGTTTTTTAAGTTGTGTATTAATTGTATTTTGATTTGTATTTTTATTTGTGCTTTAAACTTGTATTTGCTTAAAATTCTATATATGAAAATCTTAAAATAATTAATATGAGGGAAGTACATCCCTCTATTATAAGATAGTAAGATACGATGAATTAAGCTCATTTTAATGTTACAAATTCTAATGACTTTTATCCAATATTGTAAACAAATTAAACTTTCCAAGAATTACTTTTAGCCAATATTGTAAACACGTTAAGCTCATTTTATTATTTTAATACAATGAATTACTTACAAATTCTAATCATTTTAATGAACGAACAAAAATAAGTTATTTTTCAACGAACAAAATGAACACCAATGTCCGTTTACTTAATTGTCACATCAATTTGTTTGTTTGGTTAAACCTAACCTAAAGAAAACAAACAAGCCTCGTTCATGTTGTTTCGGTTCTTTAACCCTACTTATAAATTATCATAAGTAGGGTTAAAAGAAACACCGATTTCCCGGTACCCAAAAAAAGCGGGAAAACCCGATTTCCCGGTACCGGTACCGATACCGGTACTGGTATTCGAATCCCGTTCAGTACGGTACCGGTACCACTAATTTATTCTCGAGAAAAAATCGGTACCACAAATTCGGTACGGGATCGGTACCATGCTCATCCTTAGATTCACCGGAACCTTTTGGGATGGTCCTCTTGATCTCAACCTGCCAAGCATTTTTTTTGGGTAAAGGGGAGTAATCCTGCACCCTGGTAAATATATTAACCAAAAAATACGTTTAAGTACAATGAATATGAGTGAAATCCCATATCTCAGCCCGTTACATAGGCATACAGCTTACATAACAGGATACTGCCTATTTTCTAAACAAGAAAACAAACAAACAAACCACTACTCAAATGATAACATAGGACATAACAAAAACAAATTACTTCCTAGGTCCTTGAAGCTTGGTGCCATACATGGCATTAAAGGCATCCAAATTCCTCGGAAGATCAGAAACCTGCTTCGCATAGTCATCATAGTCATAGTCATCATATTCATCATCATACTCTTGGCCACCTCCGAATAAATTAGCAGACTCATCAAATGGGTTAGCAATCACCTCATCTTCAGAATCAGACACCACGATATCTCCCACTTTAGAAAACGGGTTAACTCTCTTACTAGAAGAGGCGGGCGGAATAAAAGAATCACTAGTTGTAGGAGCCACATCCGACTCCATCTCTTTCAGATCACTCACAAGGGGTTCTTGTGATGCAGTACCTGTCTTAGTAGACTTATCTTCATTAGCTTCCTTTGTACGACCAGAATCCACATCCTTGATGGTGTCATTATGAGGAGTACCAGAAACATCCGTAGATTCCATATTAAGAGCATCAAACTTGTTGGATGTAGAGATCTTAGTTCCACTCGTACTAGCCACATCAGAAGCATTCTTCTTGGTGACTTCCCCTTTCTTCGGTTCAGGAGGAGCCTTTTTGGGTTGATATTGAAACTGCTTACCCACAACAGGTTTAGTAAACCCTCCTTGACCCAGAATAGTAGAACCACCTTGCTTTCCCTTCTTCTTATTATTGAGCGTCTTGAAACCATCATTAACACGCATAGTAGGCTGAGCAGTAGGTTCAACAACTTTCGGACATTCAATAAGAGTATGACCAAAAATCTTACATTTATCACAATAAGGTGGTTTCCACTCGTATTCAACCCGTATCTTCTCAATAGTCGAACCCGGTCCATCAAGTAACGGTATCTCAACAGTAAGGCTGTCCCTAAGCACCTCATCCGACTTTACTTCAATCATGCATCTTGCAAAACTACTACGGCCCCACGAGTCCTTGCACATTTGGCTAGTAAAGGCATCTAGCCTTTTAGGCGTGCCTATCAATGTGGCAAGGAGACTAAGGCCATCATCAGAAAACATAGCCAGAGGAACATCATGAAATTTAACCCACACCGGGATGCTGGTCAAATCCTCTTTAAGTAAGTTGGTGTTCAAGGTCCATGGTTTAAGAATAATCGGAACATTTCTAATCAACCACGGACCGTTTTCAAGCACATCGTCAACACCTTTCTTTGAATTGAACTTAAAGAAGAAGAACCCCTTTGCATTCATCATTACCTTTTGTATACCAAACTTAGCCCACGCATTGCGTACAAAGTAATCAACAACAGGAAAAGCAAGGCGTTGACCAAGGAAATACCCATATAAAGTATTCTCAAACCTAGTGTTCACCTCTTCAACCACTTTCATCGGGACAGAAAGATCCACACCATTAGCTTTCTTATTACACTCCAACCTACGAAAGTTTGACGTGTGTTTCTTAGGTTCAGTATAAGTAACACCAGCATACGATGCAGAAGGTTGTTTCAAAGCATGCACACCATCCTTCTCAATACCAATATCCCCATGTGTATTCGTATGAACATTAGAAGCCTTAGGAACACTCGTATCTTGAGGAGGTTTCGAATAATAGCCAATAGCATTAAGCATCTCCTCTAGCTCCTTCTGTGACTGCGGCACTTTAAGATGCTCAAATGGATTAGCCCCAGTAGAATTAGTAGCATCTACTGTCCCAGTTGGTTTTAATGGTTGCCCATCGTCACCCACAAGAACAAGTTTCCCCTCAAAAATATGTTTTTCAATAGCACGAATTTTCAATAAAGTATCATGACCCTCAGGCGTGTCATGAGTAGGTGCATCATAACTAGGGCTCGTACCAGTATCCTTAGACATAGCAGCTCCAATCACAGAATCAGGTAGATCATAAGGTGGTTGGGACGAAGCATTACTACCAGATTCATGCGCAAAATCAGATGAAAGTGTACCAACTAAACGTTCAGACTCAGTAACCGACCCTCCCTTCGACATCAAAGCAAAACACTTAACCCTCAATTCAATCGATCAGAAGCAGAACAAACACGAAGATAGCGTCACTCTTCAAGAAACGGATAAAACCCTAGTTAAAGACTAGGGTTTATAAGCATGAACGGATCACAGCAATTACATGATATACCAGATCGCAGTAATAATAATAGATAAGAATATGAAACCAAACCGATTAGACAAAAACCCTAAAAAAACAGTTAAAAGTAAACCCTAAGAAAAGAACACTAAACAGTCGATTAATCCAATTCCAATACCAGACTAAGATCGATTATAAGCGGATATAATCCCACTTAGAAGAACCGGAACCAGAATAAAAGTTGATTAGAGGACCTGAATTGCGATTAGGGTATAGGTCGCCACATAGCAATCGTTTTTAGGGTTGGAGGGCTCAACCTGCCAAGCATTAATTTGCATGTCAGTGGCAAAACTAACATAGGATATAATAACCTAAAATATGATGCGGCATTTGATCATTTACCACGTGTTTAATCTAAAATTCGGGCTATACGTTATACGTTTAAAACTACAAATACGAAATCCTAAACTTTGTTATGCTAATGTCGATTAAACTATATCCTAAAACTAAGTTACAAATAAAACCGAGTAGCATGTGTCATATATTTCTTATGTCCTATACATGACTAAATATATTAATTTGTTTACACAACAACTAGACCTTTGAAGATATGATTTTATTTTTGAAATCCTTGATGAGAATGGGTCCTCCCTTATCCCATTAGACTCGGTAGAAACTACATGTTATTAGTCCCATTTCTTCTCATTTGAAACCAACAAACCTCATTTTCCATCTCTCACGTTAAAACCTGAAAACATATTGATAATCGACTGCTTTATTGTCCTTCCATATTCGACTGGTACAAAGTAAGTACGAGGAATATTTGACAAGGTGGTGATCGACTCCTTGTAGTCCTATTTTCGGTGTGATCGTGGCGAGATAATCGGCTTTGGTTTTGATCGTGTGGGATTGGTTCGAAAAGGGTAAAGTGGTGAATCGTTGGTGTTGTGTTCCTGTCCCTCGATCAATTTTCTATTCAGCCAAGGTACTTATGTTTCTAGCGTTAAACAATTGATAAAATACGACTACAACTATACGCGAACTAATCTTAAATCTTCTTGTACTCGCTTGGTTTAAAATTGCGTTTTGCGATCCATTGCGCTCAAGGTCCCAGAGGCCGATGCGTGATGCGTGATGCGATTGCGAGCGCAATTTAGACGCGATGCGTTTAGTATTAAAAAATCAAAATAAAATTATTTATAAATAATATATTTTTCCAAGTATCAAGTAAATGCAATAAACTTGTAAATGAATCACCAACATATTAAAATTTGGCCAATAATCCATTTAATAAAGCACGTAGTCATAATTATGTGACTCGTGCTTCCGAAATTATGTCATAGACTCGTGGTTATGAAATTCATTTATGTCGTAGACACATGTTCTCTTTAACCTTTCAAGTAAATGAAAACGTAACAGCCATATCACAACTAAATGGAAACGTCACAACTAAATATGAAATTGATGTATGCTTTCTTACACTAAAAAAACCAATTATTGAAAAGAATTTAAGTTTCCAAATGCAATATCAAGCAATTGAAAGTGCACAACGTCTTAACTAGTACTACAGTACTGGGTGATACAATCATAACCACTAAAATAGCACATATATGATCCAAGATCATATACTGGTAACCATGAATTTCGTAAATCTAAACATACATATGTTTTGGTTCTATATTTTATGACTAAACCTTTTATTTATCAATGAAGTTTTATAAACATGATCTAAGTAACCCAAATTCCAAATTGCGCTAATTGCGACTATTGTTAGCATTACACAATTGCGATAAATTGTGGTCGATTGCGAGCGCAATCTGGGATGGCCTCGCATTAGCTACCATGATGCGAAATTTCAAATGCAATGCAATGATGCGTGCAATTTGCGCAATAATGCGCGCATTTTTAAACCAAGTGTACTCGTATTAATCTTCTATTTTGGTTGCTACATATAAACATATGAATAAAGAAACTTAAATGTCACATAAAATGATGAACTATGAAACCTATATGAGTTGATAAGTGTGAGTATTATTGTGCATGAATCTGTGATGGAATCATGATTTCATGCGTGTGTATGTAGGACGAAATTGTATATTGATGTACTCCTATATAGTCATGTGTTAAACTACCTAAAGGAACTTTTATAAGACCTATTGTAATCAGCTAAAAAAATGATGTGCATGAGTTAATTGGATTAAAATAGGAAAAGCAATGCATGTTATACGTACTGAGTCATATATTGAGTTTCAAGTTGATTTCATGTAAAAGTGTTGGGACTGTTAGTACGAGGAGTGTCTAAATTGGTCATTACCATGTTTTCAAATTAGATTAAAAGGAGCAGATTGTGGTCATTTTTTTTTATCCGTTTAGCTTTGTGAAAGATGTAAGGAGAAGTGATAAAGGTAGTGTCTCATTGGTTTTGTGAGTTACAAATGTAAGTCTCGTATATTGTTTTTGTATTGTGGGTTCAATGTTGAGCTAAGTCGAGTGGGTTTGAAGAAATGAATTTACTTATGTATATCCGGGTGTGCATGCATGTTTTCGAGGGTGTTCGCGGGATTTACGGGTAAGTTGTACGGTGTTTTGAAATTGTTTCGAGGAAGATGAGTCGGGGGTTAATCATTATACGTGTTTATCTAGTTGTGTCGGTAAGCCGTTTGAACCGCGAACTAATGTAAAAGTCTAGCGAAATGAATATGAAACTAGTAACATTGTAAATGAAATTCTAAAAATACTGTACGAATGCATGGTTTAGCATGGATACATGTTAAATATTAAATATGTTCACTTTCAACCCTCATCTTTAAAACCTTGTCACATGCAAACCTTAAACTATTATGAATTGACACTTTACACCTTAGACTATAATAGTAATATTATAGAATGTTTAATATTTAGTTATTTGTCATAATAAACCCTAAACTTTAATAAGTTACACTTTAAACCCTCAATTATTATAAGTTATTATATTTAACTCTATATTGACTAATTAAGGTTATGAACCCTAAAGCTACTAATTTGGGAAAGTTAATAAATATGAAAGTTACTTAATTTGGAAAGTTACTAAAAATGGAAAGTTTTTAAAAATAGAATGAAATCCTAATATGAGCAATTATGAATATGAAATGTTTTCTAAAACTCGTACGATCATTATTCGTGTAGATCCGCAAAAGAAGAAGTAGCCTTTGGTTACTTATACATTTTGGTGATTGCTTACGGTTTGAGGTACATATATTCTTTCCCTTTCAGTAGGGATACTTTTGTATGTTCTGATCCTTTGATATGATCCTTTGCTATGATTCCCCTATGATGATCCTTTGTTTTCTTTCTGAATTGATTCGTATGCTATGATTCTTCAATATGATTCATTCCATTTTGACTTCAGTATGATATGTTATGATATAATTCAGTTACCATGATTTGTACGCTTATGATTTGGTATGATTTGGATATGATTATGATTTGTACGTTCTGCCCCATTTGTTACGAGCCAACTAGCCATGGAGGTACCATGGCCATGTTATTGATGGCACCAATGGCATGACACTATCTGGGGCAGTGTGATTAGTCCCCGGCGTCCCCATTATGATTTGATATGATATGATTTGTGATTTGTGGCGCCTTATTTGCATATGTATACCTGTCTAGCTAACGGGGTACATATTGTCTTTTGTATGTTTGGGGGGCGTATGGATGCATCCTAGGATTATGATTTGATATGATATAATATGTATGGATTTGGCGTTTGGGCTGTGCGTGCCTTGCACCCCCTCTCGCACTTTGGTACTTGTGAGGTCTCCCCTCCCTGGACCCTTTTGTAAGTAGTGTCCTTCATGTGGCATGCTGGACGCATAGGATTATTTGCTCGTGGGCATCTTTCATTTGTGATTCATTATACTTCATTGGATTATGTATTCGTATGTTCGTTGTGTTCTCCATGTGGCATGTTGAACACCTTTTGGCTTTGGTATTTCGTTATGTTCTCATCCTGACATGATCCTTTTGCTTATGACTTGTCATTCACTTGGATTTGTTATTTTGTTCATTTAGAATCCTTATCTAGTCCATCCAACAACTATGTGGTATTATTGTTATTTGATTTTATGATGCTTTCATGCCATACGTTGTGAATACCAAACTTATGTTATCAGGCTTTTAATTCATATGTTTATAATGATATGACATGAGTATATGATTCTCTTGTTTACTATATTGATGTATGACTACGTGATTTGCCTACTCTCCATGTTGATATGTGATTACCTGAATTATCTGTTGCCATGCTAGTATGAAATTATCCGGTTACCATGTTAAGATGTGCTTATGTGATTTGTCTAGATGCCATGCTTGTATGTAAATCTGTGACTTAGCGGCTTTTGGTGATGTCCTTCTATAATTACTTCCTAAGTTATAATTATCATTTAATGCACTATCTTCTAATTATTGATCTGCTATGATTACATTTACGCACATGATTCCTTGCCGATAGAAATTGATTTGACTTATGGGTGTACCTATTGAACTGTTTAGTTGCCATGTTATAATCTTGCTCAGTATTACTACTGATGATGCTACTTGGTATGATGACCGTACAGCTTGTCATTTTTATTTATTTGTCTGGAGTAATTGACATGCTTGAGCTATATTCTATGGTTTCTTGCCTGCTTATAGAGTATGGTATAGCTATTTGATTTGCTGCCCTGGTTGTTTTGCCGTATCATGTTGTTAGTTGTTCCGCTGCTTGATATACTCTTACAATATTTGGTTACATGTGTATCTATGATGCTGCTTTTTATCTTTTATGTGATTCTTTGAATGCTTGAATAGTTGTATGTGCTTGTATGTATTCGTAGATGTACTATTTGCTATGGGGTTTCTTTGATTATATTCTTGGTGGATATATGTTATGACGTTTTCTGCAGGTTTTTCATTGACTCTTTTCTTTCCATTCATCCGTTACGATTTCGTTATTATATTTTGATTTGTTTCGTACCTTGCTATATTTACTTTTGATTTCTGTTATATCTGTTCACTGAGCTTTGTAAGCTCAGCCGCCTTTCTTTTTTTTTTGTGGCGGCAGGTTCTAGTAGGGCTATGGGCAAGAGTGAGAGTTGGAACTTAGAAGACCTACCTTATTTTGATGTTTCACTTAATTATGAATTTATGTTTCAGATTTGTATTTCTTTATGGATTTGTGGTTGCATTTATCATTTTGGAGTTATGATGTTCATGACTTTATTTTATTTGTATGATAAGACTTCCACTTGCGTTACTATATGCTCTGATACCATAATTGTAACACCCCAACCCGACACGGGTCAGAATGCCACATTATGGTGTTATAATGAAGATATAAAATGAAACAAAATTTCCGTCTGTTTCGATCTTTTTCGATTCTTTTGATTTTCGTTCAGATTTGACTCCAATATTCTTTTGTCTCGCTGATTTGACCTTCTCCTTTTCGCATTTGATTTTGTTTGTTTTATCTTCGCGCATTCGTTTATCGATCGTTTAGATGGAGACTACTCATAGAGTTGAAGATGATGGTGCCGACCCTTCATTGCTGCAACAATTTCTGGAGAGGTTCGTGAAACAAAAGCCGCACCCGATCGTGATGCTACTGGCGACATTAGGATGCTGATGGAGGGAGCTGGGCGGAACAACCAGAGGAGAAAAGACGGAGACAAGATTCAACTGGTGGACATTTGGGAGACGTATGAGCATAAGAACTTTGACTTGCATACTTTAGACGTACGGAGAAACTACTACCAAGATTCGGGTATATTGTGGTCAACAATCCAACCGTTGAGATGCTGAGAAGATTCATCTGCTTCATATGATTGGGCGCGATTCGTGTTATTCTCATTTGTTTCGTCATGCATTTTGAATTAGTTTGATATTTTGTCATGTGGTTTTGGACCAATGGTGTTTTCTTCGATTTGTTTGAAGCTTAGCTTGGATGTTGGAGTCCTATGGCTTGATTCTTCGGTGTTACTACAACTTCGCGTTATGTTTCATATCTCTTTGATAAATCGAAATTTTCATCCATTATGTTTATATGATTTGTATCAGTAAGGTTAGACTTTGCCGCACTTTGTCATTTTTGTTAACCTAAGGCTATTTTTGGATCCTCAGTAATGAGTCATGAGAAACCTTCTCAAGCAAGACATCGACCTTCTTTCTTTGTGGAATTGTAATTTTGATTGGATGTATTACGTGCTGACTGTATGTGAATATGATTTGATTTGATATGTTACTTGCTACCGGCTTGGTTTAAAAATGCGCGCATTATTGCGCAAATTGCACGCATCATTGCATTGCATTTGAAATTTCGCATCATGGTAGCTAATGCGAGGCCATCCCAGATTGCGCTCGCAATCGACCACAATTTATCGCAATTGTGTAATGCTAACAATAGTCGCAATTAGCGCAATTTGGAATTTGGGTTACTTAGATCATGTTTATAAAACTTCATTGATAAATAAAAGGTTTAGTCATAAAATATAGAACCAAAACATATGTATGTTTAGATTTACGAAATTCATGGTTACCAGTATATGATCTTGGATCATATATGTGCTATTTTAGTGGTTATGATTGTATCACCCAGTACTGTAGTACTAGTTAAGACGTTGTGCACTTTCAATTGCTTGATATTGCATTTGGAAACTTAAATTCTTTTCAATAATTGGTTTTTTTAGTGTAAGAAAGCATACATCAATTTCATATTTAGTTGTGACGTTTCCATTTAGTTGTGATATGGCTGTTACGTTTTCATTTACTTGAAAGGTTAAAGAGAACATGTGTCTACGACATAAATGAATTTCATAACCACGAGTCTATGACATAATTTCGGAAGCACGAGTCACATAATTATGACTACGTGCTTTATTAAATGGATTATTGGCCAAATTTTAATATGTTGGTGATTCATTTACAAGTTTATTGCATTTACTTGATACTTGGAAAAATATATTATTTATAAATAATTTTATTTTGATTTTTTAATACTAAACGCATCGCGTCTAAATTGCGCTCGCAATCGCATCACGCATCACGCATCGGCCTCTGGGACCTTGAGCGCAATGGATCGCAAAACGCAATTTTAAACCAAGGCTACCGGTATGTGTATCTGATTTGATATGATGTTAGTGATGTGTTTCGTCATGACCAGAGATAGAATATGATGACAATAAGAGCTTGTTATGTGATGCAAGTATTATGACGCCTGATCAACGTGATAATACCGAGATCATATAATTTGAACTTATTGAAATCATACGACGTCCTGGGTAATGCCTCAGATTGGTACGTTGGATGGACTAGGACTTGTATCCGTTAATTGTCAGTCTTTATATTCGTTTGGAATTATGTACCTCTTTGCGAGATTCCCGTTGACATCGGTTACGTATAAGTTTTGTACTCGTTGGACCAGAAATTTGTTATGATTTGTGCGAGACTACGGATTGCCACGTCTGCCCTAGAATAGTACGTCTTTGTTTATTTCCACAACTTTAATTTCGCGGACGAATTTTTTTTTTAGAAGAGAAAAATTATACTCCCTCCGTCTCAATTTAATTGTCCATATTTCTATTTTTTGATGTCTCAAAAATATTGTCCACTTTCCTTTTTCAGTAAAAACTAGAGAATCTAAAGGGGTAATATTCTATTTGTGTGGTTGAAAATTAAAGTTGTCTCACTTTTATTAAACTTTGTGTTTTCTCTCTCCTGACAATTAAATTGAGACGGAGGGAATAATACCCTCAAATCTACTTATCATATTACTCCGTATGGCAATACTAGCACTAATAAAAGACATATGTACAATATGGACATCTTTACGTTATATTTACAAACACAAATATAACCAATACAATATATTAAAATTTATTGATAAAACAAACACTGAGTGAGTTCAAATTAAACCCACGTTTCTTCCCCATATTACTCGGTCAAGATACCTCCTCAAGTTCCATATTAGTCGAGTAGTCAGTTGCATGCTCCACTTATATAACATCCATCATAAGTAACAACACAAAATAAAAACTGATTTCTCTACCACCAATTTCTCTGCTAAAATTTTGGTGTTGGAGATCGACTAGGGAAATACAAGTTTAGGGTTCACGCCTTATTGTATAAGCACCAGGAGTACGAATTAGGTTCGGGTTTTCGTTCTTGTTGGGATTGAGTTTCGGTTTGTGCGTAGGTTAAGCTCTTGGTGCGTGACTTGTACGTGGTTAATGGTTCGTGTACGTCCGGGTTTGGTTTCATTTGTATCTCGTTGAATATTAGTGTTCGTGTGCTTGTTCCGTTTCGATATAGTTCGTTTATCCTTGAGGTAAATTTTGGTCTATCATTCACGCTTCTCTCATTACCTATTAATACAAATATATATACATACATGACAATGATAAATCAGATCTCATGGACTTGCAATATTAAATGGAATGAAGAAGGTTTATATGGCTTACTTTAAAGATTTGAATTAGGAAATCTTGCATGGAATCAAACACTTCACATCAGTAGCATGTTAAGTATATGCTGATATGAGATAGTTATATTAATCAGTAAGTTTGGATTTCATCGTGTCATTTTTTTACAGCCCTTTTTATCGATCACGTTAACCTCTAAAATGAGCTTTTAAATCTGCTATATGAGACGGGTAAAACCTGGAAATACTTCATGTTACCAATCCCTTCGTATGATGGTATGTGCATGGTCGAATAGTATGTTTTGCATGCGAGTTGTGTGAGTCGCGAAAGGTTTAAAAAGCTTGGGTAGAAACTGTTTGAAAAAGGAGTATGTTCGAGGGTGATCGCGGGATTAACGGGTAAGTTGTACGGCATGTTGAAAGTGTTTCGGGGAAATAGGGTCGGGGGTTAGTCATTATATGTGTTTATCTAGTTGTGTCAGTAACCCGTTTGAACCGCGAACCAATGTAATTGTCTAGCGAATTAATATGGAGCAAGTAACATTGTAAATGAGGTTCTAAAAATACTGTACGAATGGTTTTAGCATGGATACATGTTAAATATTTAATATTTTCACTTCCAACCCTCGTCTTTAAAAGTTTGTCACATGCAAACCTTAAACTATTATGAATTGACACTTTACACCTTAGACTATAATAGTAATATTATAGAGTTTTTAATATTTAGTTATTTGTCGCAATAAACCCTAAACTTTGATAAGTTACACTTTAAACCCTAAATTATGATAAGTTATTATATTTAACTCTAAATTGACTAATTAAGGATATGAACCCTAAAGCTAATTACTAAATATGGAAAGTTACTAAATTCAGAAAGTTACTAAAAACGAGAAGTTTCTAAAAATAGAATGAAACCCAAATATGAACAATGATGAATACGAAATAGTTTTCTAAACCTTAAACCATTGTTATGTAGATCCGCGAAGGAGGGGTTAGCTTATTCTTTGTGCTTCGGGTGTTTGATTTGCTATGCTAAGGTACATATATTCTTTCCCTTTTCAGTAGGGATACTTTTGTACGTTCTGGTCCTTTGATATGATCCTTTGCTATGATTCCCTTATGATGATCCTTTGTTTGCTTTCTGAATTGATTCGTACGCTATGATTCTTCGATATGATTCGTTCCATTTTGACTTCGGAATGATATGTTATGATATGATTCAGTTGCCATGATTTGTACGCTTATGATTCAGTATGATTTGAATATGATTATGATTTATACGTTCTGCCCCTTTTGTTACGAGCCAACTAGCCATGGAGGTACCATGGCCATGTCATTGATGGCACCAATGGCATGACACTATCTGGGGCGGTGTGATTAGTCCCCGGCGTCCCCATTATGATTTGATATGATATGATTTGAGATTTGTGGCGCCTTATTGCATATGTATACCTGTCTAGCTAACGGGGTACATATTGCCTTATGTACGGCGGGGGGGGGGGGGGGGGGGGGGGGGGGGGGGGGGCGTATGGATGCATCCTAGGCTTATGATTTGATATAATTCGATATGATTTCATATGATTTCGCATGATTTGTATGGATTTGGCGTTTGGGCTGTGCGTGCCTTGCACCCCCTCTCGCACTTTGGTACTTATGAGGTCTCCCCTCCCTGGACCCTTTTGTAAGTAGTGTCCTTCATGTGGCATGCTGGACGCATAGGATTATTTGCTCGTGGGCATCCTTCATTTGTGATTCATTATACTTCATTGGATTATGTATTCATATGTTCGTTGTGTTCTTCATGTGGCATGTTGAACACCTTTTGCTTTGGTATTTATTATGTTCTCTTCATGACCTGATCCTTTATGGTTTACGATCTCTCATTCACTTGGATTTGTTATCTTTTGCTCATTTGATACGTATGCCTTCATTCAGTTACTCGGTTGACCTTTTGTACACTCAGAATCCTTATCTAGTCCATCCAACAACTATGTGGTGTTATTGTTAATTGATTTTATGATACTTTCATTCCATACATTGTGAATACTAAACTTCTGTTATCAGATTTTTACTTCATATGCTTATAATACTATGACATGAGTATGTGATTCTCTTGTTTCTTATATTGATGTATGACTACGTGATTTGCCTACTCTCCATGCTGATATGTGATTACCTGAATTACCTGTTGCCATGCTAGTATGAAAGTATCCAGTTACCATGTTAAGATGTGCTTATGTGATTTGTCTAGATGCCATGCTTGTATGTAAATCTGTGACTTAGCGGTTTTTGGTGATGTCCTTATATAATTACTTCTTAAGTTATAATTATCATTTAATGTACTATCTGCTAATTATTGATTTTCCATGATTACATTTATGCACATGATTACTTGCTGACAGAAATTGATTCGACTTATGTGTGTACCTGTTGAACTGTTTAGTTGCCTTGTTATAATCTTGCTTAGTATTACTACTGATGATGCTACTTAGTATGATGACTGTACAGTTGTTGCTATTTACTATCTGGAGAAATTGCCATACTTGATCTATATTATGTGGTTTCCTGCCTGCTTATAGAGTATAGTTTAGTTATGTGTATTTGATTTGTTGTCTTGCTTGTTTTGCCATAACATGTTGTTAGTCGTTCCGCTACTTGACATGCTCTCACAATATTTGGTTACATGCTTAATTATGATGTTGCCTTTCATCTTTTATGTGATTCTTTGAATGCTTGACTATTTGTATGTGCTTGTATGTATTCGAGGATGTGCTATTTGCTATGGCGTTTATTTGATTATGTTCGTGGTGGATATACGTTATGATGTTTTCTGCAGGTTTCTCATTGACTCATTCCTTTCCGTACATTCATTACGATTTCGTTATTACATTTTGATTCGTTATGTACCTTTGTTATATCTAGTTTTTGTTTCTGTCATATCTGTTCACTGAGCTTTGTAAGCTCAGCCGCATTTTTCTTTTCCATGCGGCAGGTACTAGCAGGGCTATGGGCAAAAGTGAGAGTTGGAACTTAGAAGACCTACCTTATTTTGATGTTTCACTTAATTATGGATTTATGTTTCAGATTTGTATTTCTTTTATTATTTCTATTTTTTGGAAACAAAATGAACTATGACATGAGTATGTGATTCTCTTGTTTATTATGTTGATGTATAACTACGTGATTTGCCTACTCTACAGAAGGTTTTTCTGCTTCATATGGTCGGGCGCGATTCCTATTATTCTCATTTGTTTCGTCACGCATTTTGAATTAGCTTGATATTTCGTTATGTTGTTTTGACCGGTGGTACTTTTCTTCGATTCGTTTGGAGCTCAGGTTGGATTACGAAGTTTTCTGGTTTGACTTTTATGTGTTACCCTAACCTTGCACCCTATTTTATATATCTCTGAGAGATTCCGATTATCATCTGTTATGTTTACATGATTCGTATCAGTAAGGTTAGACTTTGCTGCACTTTGTCACTTTAGTGACCTAAGGCTATTTTGATCGCCAGTCATGAGTCAAGAGGAACTTTCTCGAAGCAAAGCAGCAGCTTTCTGCCTTTGATGGAATGGTAAGTTGATTTGATGTATTACGTGTTGCCTGTATGTGAATCTGGTTTTATTTGTTATGTTACTTGCTACCTGTATGTGTATCTGATTTAATATAATGTTAGTAATGTGTTTTGTCATGACCCGAGATAGAATATGATGACAATAAGGGCTTGTTATGTGATGCAAGTATTATGACGCCTGATCAACGTGATAATACCGAGATCATATAATTTGAACTTATCGAAATCATACGACGTCTTGGGAAATGCCCGAAGTCGGTACGTTGGATGGACTATGACTTATATCCGTTATTTGTTGGTCTTCATATTTGTTTGGAATTCTGTACTTCTTTGCGAGATTCTCACTCACATCTGCCATGTATAAGTTCTTTACTCGTTGGGCCAGAAATTTGTTATGATTTGTACGAGGCTATGGATTGCTACGTCTGCCTTAAACCGGCACGTCTCTGTCTAACTTTTGCGACTTTAATTTCGGAGACGAAATTTTCTTTTTAGAGGGGAAGAATTATAATAACCTAAAATACGATGCGGCATTTGATCATTTACCACGTGTTTAATCTAAAATTCGGGCTATACGTTATACGTTTAAAACTACAAATAGGAAATCCTAAACTTTGTTATGCTAATGTCGATTAAACTATATCCTAAAACTAAGTTACAAATAAAACTGAGTAGCATGTGTCATATATTTCTTATGTCCTATACATGACTAAATATATTAATTTGTTTACACAACAACTAGACCTTTGAAGATATGATTTTATTTTTGAAATCCTTGATGAGAATGGGTCCTCCCTTATCCCATTAGACTCGGCAGAAACTACATGTTATTAGTCCCATTTCTTCTCATTTGAAACCAACAAACCTCATTTTCCATCTCTCACGTTAAAACCTGAAAACATATTGATAATCGACTGCTTTATTGTCCTTCCATATTCGACTGGTACAAAGTAAGTATGAGGAATATTTGACAATGTGGTGATCGACTCCTTGTAGTCCTATTTTCGGTGTGATCGTGGCGAGATAATTGGCTTTGGTTTTGATCATGTGGGATTGGTTCGAAAAGGGTAAAGTGGTGAATCGTTGGTGTTGTGTTCCTGTCCCTCGATCAATTTTCTATTCAGCCAAGGTACTCATGTTTCTAGCGTTAAACAATTGATAAAATACGACTACAACTATACGCGAACTAATCTTAAATCTTCTTGTACTCGTATTAATCTTCTAGTTTGGTTGCTACATATAAACATATGAATAAAGAAACTTAAATGTCACATAAAATGATGAACTATGAAACCTATATGAGTTGATAAGTGTGAGTATTATTGTGCATGAATCTGTGATGGAATCATGATTTCATGCGTGTGTATGTAGGACGAAATTTGTTGGAAAACTTAGTACACTTGTGGGATTAGTTCACACCTTGTAATGGGTTAGGAGGTACGGAGTGTACACCCATAAGGTCCATGAACACCCTGACTCTTGTAGTGGTTTGTATTGGTAGTGCTTGGTGAAAGTACTGTTGTAGTTAACACTGTGTATCAGTGTTTCCACTGAAGCAGTACATCCACGGAATCAGTGTTTCTACTGAAGTGGTGTCTCACTGATGTTGTGTTTACACTGAAGCAGTGGCGTATCCACTGAAGCTGTGTAACCACTGTTGGCACTATGAAAGTACTGATAGTAGTATGAAAGTACTGCTATTGTTAAGGTACTGCTTGTAACGGTTTTGACCTATTCAAGTGGCAGTTTAAACTGCATTAATGATCACGTTTAATTGGTCATGTAACCACTAACGGCTATTATGGGGATAATTATGAGGCTATTAATGGGCCGATTAATACTCATAATTCCATTGACTAAGCCAAGAGTATTTCCTATAAATAGGAGGTTTGTTTTATGCATAAAACACACTTAAGCATACAGAGAAAATACACTTGAATACATACAAAGAACATAAACACTTATTAGCGAAAGGGTTAAAGAATTGTGCCTAATTCTCTAACTGCATTTGGTCTTATCCCAAGTAGATATTCGTGATACCCAGGCATTAGGGTCGAATAGTTTACTTTGGAAAGTGATCACACGATTCCAAGTGATATCCGGTAACCACTGAAGTGGTATATGTTACTGCTGACAGTTTGTTGTTTCTGCTGAACAGTTATTGATTATCTTCACCCTGCTTTGGGACGAATAACCACCAACAATCAAAGTAAACTATTTAGTGATAATCAATGGCAACTGCTGCAATGAAACACATGGCTTCAAACTTTGCCAAGCTCGATAAGTTTGAAGGGGTGGATTTTAGGAGGTGGCAGAAGAAGATGCACTTCTTGCTGTCAAGCATGAGTGTGGTGTATGTGCTAACCACACCAATTCCTGATGATGGTGATGATGCCACTGTAGAGCAAATCAGAAGGAGGAGCAAATGGGAGAATGACGACTACATATGCAGGGGTCTTATTCTCAATGGTATGTCTGATGCTCTCTTTGATATTTATCAGAACATTGAATCTTCCAAAGAACTGTGGGACTCCTTGGATGCCAAATATATGGCTGAGGATGCATCAAGTAAGAAGTTTCTTGTTAGTAATTTCACAAATTACAAAATGACTGATTCAAGACCAGTCATGGAACAATACAATGAACTTCTTGGAATACTTGGAAGGTTTACACAACATAATATGCACATGGATGAGTCTATTTCAGTCTCTTGTGTAATTGACAAACTCCCTCCTTCTTGGAAAGATTTCAAGCATACCTTGAAACATAAGAAAGAGGAGTTAACTCTGGTTGAGTTGGGCAGTCATCTGCGCATTGAGGAATCTCTCAAGGTGCAGGATAATGACAAGCCAAAGAGTAGCAATGCTACTGGTGCATCTGTTGTCAACATGGTGGAGCATAACAACTCCACTAGGTACAATGACAACAAAGGCAAGCGCAAATATCATGAGCACACAAGGGCAGATCCTAACAAGAAGGCAACACCTACTTGTTAGAAATGTGGCAAGACTGGTCACAATAAAAGGGACTGCAAGGGTGTTAAAGTTGGTGGTAAAGCCAATGGATCAGGCACTAATGGTTCAGGGAGTGGTGGTTCTTCCAACTCATTGAAAGGTCAGAATATGGTTAATAAGTCTTTTTAGATTTATTATGTTACATATGTATCTGAATCTCATTATGTGCAGGATGATGATATTGCGTGGTGGGTTGACTCTGGAGCAACAGTTCATGTGTGCAAAGATAGACGCTGGTTCAAGACTTATGAGTCACTGAATGATGGTTCTATTCTTCACATGGGAAATGAGTCAACAGCCTTGGTGCATGGTCATGGTTGTGTAGATCTTAAGTTTAGTTCTGGAAAGATTGTAACTTTGTTTAATGTTATTCATGTTCCTGATATAAGGAAGAACTTGGTTTCAAGTAGTGTTTTGAATAATCATGGATATAAACAAGTTATTGAATCTGATAAATTTGTTCTTTCTAAATGTGGTGTTTTTATTGGTTTTGGTTATTTATGTAATCAAATGTTCAGGCTTAATGTATCCACTGATAGTGTATATGTATCCACTGATAGTGTTAATTCAGCCTTTGTGACCACCACTGACCAGACTGACTCTACCCTTTGGCATGCTAGACTTGGCCATGTACATTATAAGAGAATGCAAGATATGTCTAAGGATGGGTTAATCCCAGCATTTGACATGGACACTGAAAAGTGTAAAACTTGCATGTTGACCAAGATAACCAAGAAACCTTTTCAGGGTGTTAGTCGTGAGACTAAGCTCTTGGAGCTTATTCACAGTGACCTGTGTGATTTGCATGCTACTCCTTCTTTGGGGAATAAGAAGTACTTTGTGACATTTATTGATGATGCTTCTAGGTTCTGTTATGTTTATTTGTTGCATACTAAGGATGAAGCTTTAAATAAATTCAAAGTGTTTAAAACTGAAGTTGAATTACAACTTGGGTCTTTGATCAAAAGATTAAGGACTGATAGGGGAGGTGAGTACATGGATACTCAGTACTTTCAGTCTGTTGGTATAATCCATGAAACGACTGCCCCTTATACTCCTCAGCAAAATGGTATTTCTGAAAGGAAAAACAGGGTGCTGAAGGAGATGGTTAATTCCATGTTGTCCTATTCAGGACTGAGTCAAGGGTTCTGGGGTGAAGCTATGTTAACAGCTTGCTATTTATTAAATAGGGTTCCCAACAAAAGGAACAAGGTTACCCCTTATGAACTCTGAACTAAAAGGAAACCCAACTTGAACTATCTCAAGGTTTGGGGTTGTTGAAAGACTCCCTGATCCAAAGTTGAAAACTTTGGGTGAAAGAGGCATTGACTGCATCTTTGTTGGATATGCTGAGCATTCCAAGGCTTTTAGATTCTATGTTATAGAACCTAATGAATATGTTTCAGTTAACTCCATAATTGAATCAAGGGATGCAAACTTTGATGAGAATAGATTCTCATCAGTCCCTAGACCAAGTATGAGGATTCCTAATGGAACTCATGACACTGGTGTATCAGAGGTCCCTGATGATGAACCATCAATGGTCCCTGATGAGGTTGTGGTTCAACAACCTGAACCTGTGCTCAGAAAGAGCAAAAGGGTTAGGACTCCAAAGTCATTTGGGCCTGAGTTTCAGCTGTATTTAGTTGAAGGAACAAGGGATGAGGTCTCTGACCAATACTCCTATTGCTTCATTGTTGAGGATGATCCCAAAACATTTGAAGAAGCAATGAAGTCCCAGGATATTGCTTTCTGGAAAGAAGCAATCAATGATGAGATGGATTCCATCATGGGGAACAACACTTGGGTGTTGGTTGATCTACCACCTGGTTGCAAACCTTTAGGTTGCAAATGGATTTTCAAAAGGAAAATGAAGGTAGATGGAACTATTGAAAAGTTCAAGGCTAGATTAGTTATTCAGGGCTTTAAACAAAAGTCAGGGATAGACTATTTTGATACTTATGCCCCTGTGGCTCGTATCAGTACCATAAGACTGCTGATTGCTCTGGCATCAATTCACAATCTGGTTATTCATCAGATGGATGTGAAGACAGCTTTCTTGAATGGTGAATTGGATGAGGAGGTTTATATGAACCAACCTCAGGGCTTCATCATGCCTGGCAATGAAAACAAGGTGTGTAAACTGATTAAGTCTCTTTATGGACTTAAGCAGGCACCTAAGCAATGGCATCAAAAATTTGATGAAGTGGTTTTGTCTAGTGGTTATGTTCTTAACCAAGCTGACAAATGTGTATATTGCAAATTTGATGAATCTGGTAAAGGAGTCATCATTTGTCTATATGTTGATGACATGTTGATCTTTGGCACTGACCAAAATCAGGTTGACCTGACAAAGGAATTTTTGTCATCAAGGTTCTCCATGAAAGACATGGGGGAGGCTGATGTTATCCTTGGTATAAGGATTAAACATGAAAGTAAAAGAATTTCTATCTCTCAGTCTCATTATATTGAGAAGGTGTTGAGGAAATTCAATTACTTTGATTGTACTCCTGTGAGTACACCTATGGATACTTGTGAGAAGCTGATGCCTAATCATGGCAAAGCTGTATCTCAACTTGAGTATTCTAGGGTAATTGGCTGCCTGATGTATGCCATGACTTGTACAAGACCTGATATTGGTTTTGCAGTGGGAAAATTGAGCAGGTATACTAGTAACCCTAGTGCTCATCACTGGCAAGCAGTTCAAAGGGTACTGAAGTATTTGAAGAGAACTATGGATTATAGTCTCTCATATACTGGTTACCCATCAGTGTTGGAAGGATACACTGATGCAAGTTGGATCAGTAATACTGAAGACAATTCATCTACCAGTGGCTGGGTATTCCTACTTGGTGGAGGTGCAATTTCTCGGGCATCCAAGAAGCAAACTTGTATCACCAGTTCAACAATGGAATCTGAATTTGTGGCCTTAGCTGCTGCTGGTAAAGAAGCTGAATGATTGAAAAACTTGCTTCTTGAGATTCCATTGTGGCCTAAACCTATAGCACCTATTTCTATCCGTTGTGATAGTGCAGCTACATTGGCTAAGGCTTATAGCCAGATGTACAATGGTAAGTCTAGACACTTAGGTGTCAGGCATAGCATGATTCGTGAGCTTATCATGAATGGGGTGGTATCTATAGAGTTTGTTAGATCTCAACAGAACTTAGCTGATCACTTGACGAAGGGATTAGCTAGAGACTTGGTTATAAAGTCTGCTAAAGAGATGGGTTTAAGTCCAACTTAGTCACTGAATGCTAGGACACCCAACTCCCTCCTAAGGAAACTTGGGAGCTGAGTTCAATGTGGAAAGCTGAACATTCAGTGGACTGGAGCACATGTTTTATTTACATCCCAAGGTTGTGCTCGGAACCTGCTGAAAGGAGGATGAAGTCTTTACTTCTTAATGGTTAATTTTCTTTGAAAAAGTGCTTGGCATGAGCATGACTAAAGAGGAACCACCTATGTAAATGTTGAAGTTTTGCCGCTTCAGGAAGCCTTGGACTTTAGCTTCTACAACATTTATGAATTTGGATATGGACACATGGCTTGTATAGTGTCAGGAGCTGATATGTATTTGAAAGCTTGTGTGTAGTTATCTTCAGGTATTCAAATGGGTTGAAGGGTTCAATTCTTAGAACACCCTGATTCTCGAATATTTGAACGTATAATTACTAAGATGGAAATTCAATCCTCAGGACATTTTCATTTATGCACATGTTTTGTTTGATGTTTGTTTTCATGCAAAGGAAGTGAACTAAATTTGGGGAGGATTGTTGGAAAATTTAGTACACTTGTGGGATTAGTTCACACCTTGTAATGGGTTAGGAGGTACGGAGTGTACACCCATAAGGTCCATGAACACCCTGACTCTTGTAGTGGTTTGTATTGGTAGTGCTTGGTGAAAGTACTGTTGTGGTTAACACTGTGTATCAGTGTTTCCACTGAAGCAGTACATCCACTGAATCAGTTTGTCCATCTAATAGCTAATAAACAAACCAACAGTTTGTCCATCTAATAGCTACACAGTTCATTGCTATGAAAAAAAACATTAACTTGATATCACATTAGACTCTACAATGCTATTTTTAACCAATACACATGTAAGTTAATGCACTCTCTCGCTAGTGAACGTGCTAGTGTTTCATTTGTAGTCAGTAATCGCTATGGTGTGAATATGGATTCTATATTAGGCTGGATTGCCAGGCTATGGTTATGATACCTACCCCCTTCATAACTTTGAGACAAAGACCTAAGTTATATTTACATCCCTGATTTAATCATACCCATTTCTAGTTCCATACCCTTTAACCAAACGCTACCTTCCAATGTAGCTTCATACAGCATATTCTTAATTAACAATTACCACATTTGTATGCAACTACACTTAAAATGTAACAACTTAATTAAACTCGTAAAGTTACACTCACTTGTTTCCCATTGATGACATGTGTCTCAGCAATGACAGTATCAACAACAGCAGCATCTGCATAAGTAATAAACCCAAACCCCCTTGGTCTACCCGTCTGTCAATCCTCCATAATAACCGAATTCGTAAGCTCCCCATAATTTCCAAAGTACTTCACAAATGTATCTACGTACACACAAAAAACACATTAAACCCTGCTATTCCAACAACAGTATTCCAATAACTAAAATAAAAACTAACACTAACAAAAACAGTTAACTAACTAACCTATAGTAGTATCTTTCGTTAACCCACCAATGAAAATCTTCCTGTTACAAATAAATTAACAAAACTTCATATCTTTATCATTAATTACACCAAAAAAAATAAATAAACGTAGAGCACAATAATGTTTGCACATTTCATGTTTTAACACTTAGCCCCACCAATAAAAACAAGATTTAACAGCAAAATGAACACAATTTCATAACTCAAGCGGGTATTTGTCTAAGCTTAGTTGTAGGCTTACGAGCTTATTGGAATTTTAATAAGCTCATAAGGTCATTCTTGCGGGCTTATGCTTTATCTAATTGACCTTATGAGCAAGGGCGGAACTTTTAAGGAGCAGGAGAGGGTTCCCGGCCTCCCCCCCCCCCCCCCCCCCCAAAAAAAAAAGTTGTGATAAGTAGTGTAAATATTATAGGTTTTAGGGATAATTTAGTTGATGATACAAACAAAGCTCCGATTCCCCCCCCCCCCCCCCCCCTCAAAATAAATTTGGCCATCCCAATATAAATGTTCAAGTTCCGCCACTGCTTATGAGCTTATAAAATTCATAAGCTCAAGTAGATAATCTCATATAAGTTCAAAAAGTTGAGTTATGCAAGTTCATTAAATATTCAATAAGCTCATAAGCACAGCAAAGAAGCTTAGAAAAACACCCCCTTGACTCGCCTTATATTTCATAAGCTTATTTTTTTTCTGGCTTATTTTTATGGGTTTATCAAATGTAAAACTCAAATCAAATAAGCTCATAAGCACAAAAAAAAAAGCTAAAACAAACACACCCCAACTGTTTTAACATCCATCATATATGAAATCTTACAAAAGTTAAAAATTTTAATTTTTTTAATATTAACAAACAAATAAAAACCTTCTCCTAAACAATTAAACAAACAAATTTAACAACAAAATAAAATCTTTTTAGCAAATTTCATCTTTCTACCATAAACCCACAAATAAAAACAATAATTTTATCATTATTAAGCATAAAAACAAAATCCTTTTTTATAGATTTAATGTTTTAAAGATGAAATTTTAAATGGGTATTAAACAGATTTCAAGATTGAGTGAAGAAAACGAACCCCAGGACTAGCATCATCTCCAAAATCAGGGCGTTTGGATCCCTCCTGGTCCCTAAGCCAAGTCATTAAATACCGCTACATGCTAGATTTATAATAGTGAGTGCCCGGGCGTTAGCAACTTAAACACTCACCCCCTAATTCTTAAGTTCATCCAAACGGTAGGTGATCAGTTGGTCAAATCGGACAAGTAGAAAGGGTCGTCAGTTGGTCATATCTTACCCATCCCGTCTCAGTCCGCTCACCTAGGGTCAGTTGGTCATATCTCCTAGGCAATTAGCCTCTACCGCCATTCAAAACTATCGAACCAAAGGTAGCTACCAATAAACTATGCATGCATACACGTAGAAATAATTGCACGGAAGTAATATAAACGCAAACAAAACAATTAAGGAATCATAACTAGGCCAACACCAATAGGTGCTTAGCCGCTCATATTAACCATACAAATCAATTCAATATTCAAAGGTACGAAATACATGAATTGAAAGTAAAGAAAATATAAAATGCTAATGCTTATCGTAGGGGAGTGAATTCTCCCTTGGAGACAGCTCCGTCTGCTCCTCTAGACCTGCCTTTGGCTTTTTCCCACGTTCTCTGGTTGTTGTGTGTGGAATGGGATGATTCGAAATGCTGGAATTCATGGGGTATTTATAGGCCAGATCTGGGTTACGGCGTAACTATAACAAGAGTTACGCCGTAACCTTCAATTCCTTCGTATATTGCACTAGATCTGCTGGTTACGGCGTAACCTTATTAGTGGTTACGCCGTAGTCTTCAATATACTTGGTTACGCCGTAGTTGATGAAATAGTTACGGCGTAATTATCAGCGGCATGGAACCTCATTTGACCTAATAGAGTTACGTCGTAGCCTTTGGGGAGAGTTACGCCGTAACCTTCTGATGAGTTGGTATTCTGAGTCATGCTTTAGTTACGGCGTAATGTGAAAGATGAGTTACGCTGTAACTTCTTCAAAGTCAGCATACTATGATAAATCTTTTGACATTTCTCCAATTCGGTTTCTCTTTAGCTCCAATGCTCGTAATTTACCTGAAAGTGGAAAACAAGCGTAAATCCATATAAATGATATAAATTACAAGCATTATCGGGGTAAATTGACACTTAATATTCATGACTATTTGATGTTATCAGGTATGGTAACTAGCAAAAGGGTGTTAAGGTTTAACATGCCGGCGTTAAGGTATGTTAACCATACCGTCTCCCAAGTTAAGGGGTGTTAACAAGCCCATGTTAACACCTTAACGTGGCTTTTTTCAGCTTTTTTTTCTGCCCTCTAAATGAGGGGTTGTTTTTGTAAATTGTTGTTGAGTTAAAGTTTAACTTGCGTAAGTTATGTTAAGGGGTTTTTTTTATTGAGTTAAGGTGAAATGTTAAAGTTGATGTTGCTCTGACGTGGCATGGTGTTAAAGTTTAACCTACGTAACCATATCTATTACTCTTATAGAATAAACCATTTGTTAGTTGTTTTACTTTCTACAATCGTTTTACACATGCATTCTATAGGTAGTTTCTATCTATTGGCTTGAGTTTCTTACTGATATTTAGATTTATCATTCCATGTTTAGCCGTGTTCTTAAGAGCTCTAGGTGTGGTGAAGAGGGTTTACATCTTCATCACCGTCACGTCAGCGCCACCTCAGCATAACAAACCTCCACAACTAGCCATAACTAACCCCCCTCACTCATAACAAACCTCAACCTCTTCATTTGGGGCCCAAAACTACAAACACTACACACAAATCAAATAACACAAATAAAAAATATATCCGTTCCTTTTTGTCAGAGCTTGAAGCTCGTTGTCACCCCGAAGAGGCCGTCAACGGCTAGCTACGACGACGGCGAGCGACGATATGGCCACACCGGATGCTAAGCAAGAGAACACTGTCGATTTTCATACTTGTGAGATATGATTTTCATATATTTTACCAAGGGTTATTATACAAAGAAGTCACTAAAGCTTGCGCGAAATTTGCACTAAGTCACTAAAGTTTCAAAGTTGTCATTCAGGTTACTAAACTTATGAAAGTTGTCATCCAGGTTACTGAACTTAAGAAAGTTGTCATCCATGTTACTGAACTTGTAAAGACATGACATTTATGTTACTTAACATATAAAAAAATATACGTAAAAA
The DNA here is from genome assembly GCA_019973895.1 of Chrysanthemum seticuspe. NCBI lineage: Eukaryota > Viridiplantae > Streptophyta > Magnoliopsida > Asterales > Asteraceae > Chrysanthemum > Chrysanthemum seticuspe. The sequence goes on from BPTQ01000006.1 coordinate 38,385,537, forward strand.
TCACTGAAATTGTAGACTTATTTGCTTTTTATAGTTTAGTAACATGGATAACAACTTTAAAACTTTAGTAACTTAAGACAAATTTCGCGCAAACTTTAATGACTTCTTTGTATAATAACCCATTTTACTAAGGTTAACTATTAAATTTAATGTCAAGAAGCTTGACGTAACAAGTTACATGGTACTCTACTTTTTCACATAATTTTTGCATTATAAACTATGAGTAGTGATTGAGATGCCTAAAAGATATGCCTAAACTCATGTCTAAACTTGTGTGACATCATTCTGATGACTGCAGTTAGTGGATCCACTTTGTCACAAACCATTAGAATCATGTCACGTATGTTTAGGCATGTTTTTAGACACATAATTAGGGCATCCACTATGGCAAACCTATTAAAAGGTTTATAAAATTGCCACATTTTATAATGTCATTAATTCATAAATTTTTTCATATTATGAACCTATTCTTACTATGGAATAAAGCTTTTAAGGTTTGTAAATTGTTCCAACAATAATTCATACTCCGTAATACATTTCTTGGACCTCTCCAAAATCCTAGACTTCTTCATGCTACCTAGTCATGAAATAGTTTCTCATTATTACACAAAAATTCTTCAACATTTTTATAAGTTTTTAGACCTATTCTTAAATATCCATAATAGACGCTCTTAGGTCTCTAAATCATTTTTCATAAACTAAAATGGTTGTTGCTTTTTATTAATTTCCCTACTTATATGTTAAAATGTCTAAACATTGATGGTACGGTACCAAGTTACCAACTACCATACATACCGCACATTTACTACCAAAATCAAACATCCATACAATGTCAGTTCATAAATGATGAACAACAACAATCACCCTATTTCTTTTATGTACATGCTAAGTTTTACATTTGTTATATGAATGAATCTAGTGAAAAGAGTTATTGAAATGAAAAGAGTGAGAAAAAAAACTCGAGTCTCAAAATTCAAATAAAAAAGAGAAATAATTGAGTGATGCATCTATTTTTATGAATGCATTTAAGATTAGTGATTGTGGTTCATTCTCATTCTTCTTATCTTAATTATATTTTTCATTTAATCTTAGCTGTTAAGAAAATGCTTGTTGTTGATATATATGTTTCAAAAGTGACAACATAAGAAGTTTAATAGAGGATGATTTTTCTTTATTTGACAATTATGCATAACAAAAGATTGCTCAAGCAAGAGAGCTGTAGTTCGTAACATTATGATAGATGATTAGAAAGGGCTCCTTTAATTGTTTCATATACCATACCAACTCGCTTAAAGACCCTAAATCCCATAGCTATTTGATGACTTAGATAATTGAAACACCAACTCGCTTAAAGACCCTAAAATCCCATAGCTATTTGATGACTTTGATAATTGAAAAAGGGTCCTGCTATGCACAGGGGTGTTTGTAATTGTTGTCCTTGAGTGCTTCAGAAACCCATGTGCATGATCTACCCAAACAGTTTACTTTTTCAGTTTTTGTCAATTTGTCAGTTTCACCCCTTCACGTTCATAAGTTTTTGTCAATGCCTCAAGATAAATAAACTCCTAGAGAAATATACAGTTAGTTTATTAAGTTAGCTTTTGATATATTTGACAAAACAAAATAATCGTACTAGGAGTAGTATTTTATTTTGAGTTTTTTAGGCTAGCCCCAATAAGCAAATCTTGTGTCGATCGTTGGGCACTCGATCGATTAGAGGATCGATTCCTCTTGCTGTGTAGCCATTCGATCGCCAACAAAAGGAGGTAAGTTGGTAGCCAGGTCGATCGAATCCACAAACCTTTTGTTTCAAAAATATTACCGTTTTTAAATGCAACGGTTTTTAAAAAAATTAACCTTATAAATACACAATACAAACACACTTCAATCCACAAATCTATTTCACACAATTCAAACTCAAAATACTTTTCAACACAAGATTTAATATGGCTTGCCGTCTCCCCCATTCCGTTTAAAATATGCAAGTGTACGTTCAAAATCAATGCAATAACGACGATGAGGCTCGAAAAAACGCTATTATAAGCGTCATCGAATTGTTTGACCAGACGAAGGCGGAGAAGGAACAAATGAGAGAAAACTACAAGAGTTGCAACGACATTACTCCTGAACGAAAAGCTATGATCGACAAATTTATGAAAGATCAAGCCCGCAAAGATCGCGATGTTGCTGACAAGTTGTGGCGGTGTGTTCAGAAGATAACGAACAACGTCAGCACCAAAATCAATTGGAGCTATCGGGAGAACAAAAACGATGGTGTAGGTGCATCAACTTCGACTACCAACTTCGAGCTACCGGGGGAACCTCTGTTCGAGGGATTTGCCGGTTCTCGTACTCCCTCGTATGACTCTGCATGCGGGGAGCATTCAGATTAGATTTAGGATTTATGTTTTTCGTATCGTTTTTATATTTAACATATTATTACTTTTATTTCATATCGTTTTTATTTATGTAACGTTTTAATTATTAATGAAATTTTATTTTGTGTTAAAAATGTTCTTTAAAAAAAAATAAATAAATAAATAAATAAATAAAAAAATAAAATTGAACTTGGTCGCCCTTACTGGGGCACCTAATCGCCTGAAGGTCGCTGGAGAGAGAAAGTTGACGTGGCAGGGAAAATATGAGGATTGGGGCTCCTTACTGGGGGCAGCCTTAGAAAGGCTACTAGGAGTAGTATTTGACAACGCAGCTATAAGGCTAACCCAAGTAAGGGGATTCAATCCCCTTACTTTTCACTGCTACATCAGCTTTCTCTCTCCAGCGACCTTCAGGCGATTAGGTGCCCCAGTAAGGGCGACAAGTTCAATTTTTTTTTTTTTTTTTTTAAACATTTTTAACACAAAATAAAATTTCATTAATAATTAAAACGTTACATAATAATTAAAATAAAATTAAAACATTACGACAATACAACAACTAAACTAGTTTTGATTCTGACGATGCCAAATGTCTTCCACCAAATCGGCTTTGAGGCTAAGATGAGTTGTTTTGTTGCATATCTCCTTGGTAATTTTCAACGATTCCACATGCGTTCTTATGGGATCATAAGAACGGTGCTGCTCTGCTGGAAAGAATACGGGAGATATCGTCGTCTGTTCGTTCTGAATTATCATATTATGTAATATGATACATGTGTACATTATATGCGATAGACGCTCTTTGTCTAACCCTCTAGCCGGATATTTAATCATTAGCCACTTCTTCTTTAGTACACCAAAAGCACGTTCCACATCTTTTCTTGCTGCTTCGTGCATCGTCTTATACAATATTCGTTTGTGATCATTCGTCCCTGGATTTTTAATGGACTTCATAATAACCGACCATTCCGGATATATCCCATCAGCAAGATAATATCCGCGTTTATAAGGCACGCCGTTAGCAACGAATTCCACATCCGGTGCTCTCCCCGTTTTGAGATCATTGAAAAGAGGTAATGCACGTAAAACATTTACGTCGTTATTCATCCCGGCGACACCAAAGAACGCATGCCAAATCCATAAATTTTGGGACGCGATAGCTTCCAATAAAATGAAAGGACTTTGCCCGTGATCACCCCTACAAAAATTTTCGAGACACTCACGAATTGTTGACGCACCCATTTGCACGTATTCGTCTAGAGCATCAGTATTGACCTCGTATGCCAATTGACGGATTGAAGAAGTACACTTTATCAATGGAGAAATACCAAGTACGCCTGCACAATCAGGAGTTTGTTGGAAATAAGGTGAATGATCGGTTATATCTCGGACAATTCGTGTGAATAGTCGTCGGCTCATACGGAAACGATCATGGACTGCTGTATCGCCGTATCTTGGGGTCTCACTGAAGTAAGCATCAACTAAACGGTTATGAGCACCCACACGATCCCTACTAACTTGGGTTCGTGAGACTTTTTCTGAGGCTTGAATAGCCTCTCAGCACTCTTCCGCAAACATCATAAACTCGGTACTAACTTCGTTTTCATTATCTGATGATGAATCGGCAATGAATAGCTCGTAAGAATTAAAACTCATATTGTGTAAAGAATATAGAGAATGTGTGAAATGGGATTTGTGAGTTTAGTGTGTAAGTATGTTGTGTATTTATAGGGTGGTTTTAATTATATATATTTTTTTAAATTTCAAACGGTTAGTTTTTTTTTTTGTTTGGATTGCAACGGTTGGAATTAAAAGTGGTATGTTTTTGTTTTGTGAGATGTCGATCGGATACACGACCAACTCATGCAAATTCTGTGGCGATCGAAACAATCAACATCAAGCCGATCGATTTGGAAATCGATCGCCTACCCCTCGATCGACTCCAAATCGTGATCACTGGGGTTAGCCTAAAATGATATCAATTGTTAAACGTAAATTGAAGTCACTCATTTTTAACAAACTCAATTGTTTTTTTAATTCGTCCGTATTTAACATGCAAAGTGGAACGAATATGAGGTCTATCAACGTGATTTGCGGCTAAACCTCTTGTAATCTCTTCTGGTAAAAATTACGAAGAACGACACCTAAAAAAAATAACTCGTCCTCACCCTCCACCTAAAAAAAATCAATGGTTGAGATTAATAGTAATTTATTATTTAACCTCTATTTTATAATTTAAATATCTCTTATACCGTTAATCGTTAAGCGAAAATAATTACACTATCGCGATAAGCATTTAATTATCTTTTTTATAGACGGACACTTTGATATAATTTCAAAAAAAAGAAAAAAAATTTGTTTTTTTCACGTGAAAAATACGTTTCTTTTTTTACCGAAAGTGTATCAAAGTGCTTATCTATAGAAAGATAATAAAATACTTGTCGTAGTGGTATATTTTTTTTCGCTTAACGTTTAACGGTTTGAAATATATTAATATTTGAAGAAGAAAAAAATGATGAACAAAGTGTTAAAATAAAAATGAAAAAAAAAAAAAAAAATTGAAAGGTAGAAATTGATCACTTGATATGTAACAAATATTTTGTCGATCTTAACTCTAAATTTTTTTTTTAAAACACGATTAAATTTTGGTATCTTCCACTTCTTTTAACTTTCTTCCAGAACAGAGTGTTAAAATCCTGATCATAAAATATAGGATTAACCAAATTATCATATATACTAAGCATCAAGACACCTACAGTGTCCTAACACACTCACAACATTAAATGCAATTCACACACACGCATTAAATGCCAACTTTCATAACTTGGCAAAAACAGCCTCTGGGGTTCAAGTGGCGCTGCAAAGTAAGTCCTTTTGAGCAATTTGGCAAAAATAGTCCTTATCCAAACTCACGTCTACAAAAGCAATCCCGCTGCATCGCGCGAGTTTCCACACTCGTTAAAAATATATATACATTCTTTAAAGAAACTACTATTCAAATTTGAGGAACCTACCAAGAAATCAAAAGACTATTGCAATAACTTTTCCATTGTAATAATAAAAAAATATATATTGTCATATCATGTTCCCCCATCCCAAACCAACCAAAAATCAATGTACGACTCATGCAAAAAAAAAAAGGGTCATACTATTGCTACGGGGTCTACCCCGTAGCCTGCCCACTTGTCCCCTATTTTGTCCCCCGCTTTTTTCAGTATAACACAGTTTTTTGTCAGTTTCTGTTCCGTATTTTTGACAGTTTTAAGCGTTTGGCTTATTAAACTTTATATTTACAGTTCCGCATTTTCAGGTTTATAGCGTTTTGATATAAACAAAATTATAAAAATAAAAAAAAAATAAAAAAAAATAAAAAAAAAAAAAAAAAAAGGGGGGGGGGTATCAATAACCAAAAAGGGGGGGTATTAATAACGTGACCCAAAAAAAATACAAATCGGGTACAACCTACCCTATGCGGTGCTTGAGAAGTGTTTTAGGTTGGTCGCATTCGATTGTTTTAAACCGGTTGGATATCCAAAATGTTAGTCCTCAACCGATGTTGAGATCGGTTGCCTCGTCTGTGGTGGTCGGTTGCCACTTCGGTCGAGGCATCAAATTTGCAAACATCGGGTGAAAAACCAACCGATGTAAACGTCCACAATTTGCAACTTTAATTCACATCAATTTCAAAATATGACCGTTTGGTCATTTAAACAAAAAAAAAAAAAAAAAAAAGCTTTTTTTAAAACTAAATTTACCACTTTATAAATACCAACTTCTCCTCAAACACAATTCACCACTCACAATTTCTCATCTATATTCAATCAACCATTCTAACGAAATACCCGCGAAATACAATTTTTAATATGTCATCATTCAAGCATTTATTCGGTTCTTCTTCGTCTTCCGACGATGAAGAAGTTTTTAGTGAGTTTGTGGAGTTTGCGGATTTTGCTTGGAAGGCTTACAAAGCATCACAGCCAAAAACCCGACGAAGGTACACACGTAGGGATCATGAGGATGCTCATAATCGTTTAGTGGCGGCATACTTCTCCGAAAACCCACAGTTCGACGCAAGAACATTCTCTCGGCGGTTCCGTATGAGCCGAGAGCTATTCACAGAAATTGTTCGAGAGATAACCGATCACTCTACTTATTTTCGACAAACTCTTGATGTTAGTGTTGGAATTAGATAACATGACATTCAAATAAATAACTACAAAACATCAAAGTATTCAAGCGGAAGCCTATATGATTTATTAATGAACAATTAATTAACATAAAAGAATATGCGTACATTTTCTTGATTCTAGCCGAACAAGAATCAATTCCACAAACTAGCAATTGAGATGAACCCTAATTAGGGTTTATAGGATTATATGAATTACCCCTTACCGTTTTGTAATTCAATCCAAGATAATAACAAAAGTATGTTATTACTATGTTCTTGTACACACGTACTAAACCGAATTAAAGTAATGCTAGTTTTATCAAACAAATAACTTGGTTAGTGGAAAAGTTTTGGATCGACACACAAAGGTGATGTACGATCGGTTTGGACAAGAAAACACACAAAACAATTTTTAGGGTTTAGCTAATGAGCACAAGAGATGGAAAAACAAGACCCCTAACCTTGTATATATACCCAAGCTAACTTGGTGAACAAGTTGGGTTTGTTTCCTTGTTTCCTTTGGCCGATCGGTTTAGGATATCCCATAGGGATTCCGGAACCTTCCCAACTTTTGCAATTAAGTCCTTTTCCAAATACCTTTGACGCCCGTTAGTCCATTACATTAATTACTTAACGTTCGTTAGTTATTTCGTTTAATAAATAAATAAATACAACGTTTATATTTAATTATTTAACTTTAAATTCTCATACGTAAAATGTGCAATCCCATAGTCTCGAGTTCGATCCTAACTCACGTCTACTAATTTATATCCATAAAACCAACAGCTCCCACTTGGATATATCTTAATAGAGTGATCACATTCGGTTAGCGTCTAGCAACACTTCGATGCCTCTAGTACAACTCGAGCAAGGCTCCTGGAAAACCTTTTAATGATTTCTCATTATTATTATCCTTTTGTTTCTAATACCATGTTAAATAAAGATATGGAATTAAGTCATTCTTTATCCAACTATTCTGTTTCTCGTTATAAGTGATTGAGCAAGATTACCAAATCTTCTGAACATATTCAGGGGAGAACTTTGGGCGTGGCCACGCAAACATCTTGTCAACCCTACGAGGGGCCCAGCAGTATTAAACTCCAAATAAATTTGAAGGAACAAATTCTATCTTGACTACGAGAATAACCCACGAACTTTGCAACACTTCAGGAAACAACCCTTATGACTACCAGTTACGTATAGCGTTAAGTTGTTCCACAGAAGTGCACTACATTCATGACACTTATCTGGTATCTCAAGTCTGAGGATAACTATTCATAATTTACTTATAACAATATCCACAAAGTAAATTATGTAGTTGGGATAAGTCCTATATTCAATTCATTGAATATCATCTGAAATTGGTATGCATTCTCATCAATATACTTTCAAGTACATTCTACCATATCTCTCAGATTTGTCTTAGTTTAATGATACTCCCATATCATTAATTGACAACGGACCATTTAGAATAAATAAATTTACTCACGGATTAAACATGCAAATATATGATACAATATATTATAAAATCAAACATACCAAGTATTTGATTTATTATAACAATTGTTTAACATCCCTTATCCAAATACCAAATAGATCAATGCATGAAAATTTCAGTTGATGAATTATGCCTCAAGTAATGACAATCATACTTGTTGACAAGGCATAAATCAACCAACTTGATCTATCATAATTTTGAGAATACTTATTTCAAGAATTCAATTAATGAAGTCCTTGTATGTGTGCATTCAACAATCCACATAATAATTCATAAAGTGTGTGACATCCTCTTTCACCATTTTATGACTATTTAAAGTTTCAAACATTTTAAAGTTTAAAGTATTCTTATTCTTTTAATGTATAATGCAACTGTGCTCTTAGTAGCACAACTAGTTCAACATGGCCATTAACAAGGATGAAATCCTACCATGACTAGTATTGAGTGTCATCTCAATTAAACCAACATCATTGTATACAAACAACAATATGCTCATTAAAACTCCGTAAACTTTAATATCTTATTGTGTAATATTTGATGCTTTCCTAACTTTCAAGTTTAAAGCTGATGACAATTTTCACAACATTTGACATATTGTTCATCCATAGAATTTAGGAGCAATTCCAGGCTGAGGATGTAATTCTTTTAGAATATTCATTACACAAGTTATCTAATAACTTTTAGTTATATATCAATGTTGTCAAATCACTTCTTATTCAAGAATGATACAACAATTTTAATACACAACATGATGTACATGATGAATCTACAGGTCAACCTTAGATTTCATTCGTGTTCTATCTTGTCAAAAGATATTTATCAATTTCCCAAATGATATATCATGTTTTATTAGAATCATTAATTTTACTGCACATGTTTATTAACAATAAACATATATTTCAAGGTTGTATATTTTAATTCTTAAATCTTACAAGTGAAGTTTCATTCCAATCTAAGACTTAACATTTAGCTTACAAGGAATGTTACTTACTATATGTTATACAACATATAAGATTTAAGACCTTAACATAATACTCCCACTAGCTTTCAGGAATACTTAAAATTTATCTGATTTCAATTATAAATCGAAACTAGGATTTAATAATTAAACATAAGAATAATTTCATAGATGCATGCATTTATCCATTCATGAATTATTTGCACTTCGTACACTTCCAAAGATTATATGAATTCAAAAAACCTTTCAATTACTTACCGTCCTCGCTCAAGTAATTTCTCAAGAAAGAGTTTTGATATTCCATTGTCATATTTCATATTAATGAAAACAAGTATGACAATTATCATCTTTATATATTTAATGTGTCTTAGGAAAGAATGTTCAATCACAATTAATTGCTTAAATATGATTAATAATCTTGTCATAAAACATGCATTAAATATGTGTACAATATTGTCCATATGATTTCTACATAGAAATTCAAACCACTAGGGTTTTTTTATCTCTTTGAAGAAACTCATTTCCATTCTCTAGTCTAACTATTAAGATAAACCAAATTTCCAAAATTGATTATCTTTATGGACAGCATCTTTAACATTCATAGTATGAGTAATTTTCTCAATTCAATATTTGGTAATCCATCATAATGATTATCAGGTTTACTATAATCCTGTAACTCATATTTCCCAGCATATAAGTCAAATATCTGAGATATTCTTGCAGATCTATGAATGAAAATTCCATCATCATGAGGTCTATCAATTACATGTCTAACCTCATCATGATATTTACTAGTGTGTTTTAGAAGAATATGTATCTTGTAATTTTATCTTTCAAGATAAAAAAAAAACTCCCACTTGCCTTTTGTAATATATAGACTATCTATATATACTTTAGTAATTTAGAGCAAAACTACATTGTTCTCTTTTTGGGACATTACAAATACACATTGATAATTCCTGACTTAAGTTTGTTAACAACCTATTCATAAGTAGTTTAACAAATTCAGAATCTTCAATTTTAAAACTTAATGTGATTCATCACATTCCATAATGAAATGGTGTTTTATTAATCTTCTAGGTTGGAGTCATATTGAGTATATTTAATCCATACTCAATTTTCTAACCTTGTTATTTTTTAAGAAAGAAGTTATGGTTATCATGAATCAAACAAATCAAATGAAGTTTGATTCTCCTAACTGAACATACCATCAACTTGTGGTATTCATTAGAATTTAATATTGTAAGACAATCTAACAATATATAAGATAAACATATTCCTTTTGGCTTACCTATTTACCAACTAAGTCAACTTAATGGTATAATAGACTTTCCAAGCCAATTACGTGCTTTATAACACAAGTACCTTTTAACCAAGTCACTTCATATACATGTTTCAACAAGAAACATAAACTGTTATAATCCCATTATACGTTATAAATCATTGATCAACTCAATGACTTCTTGTATATGTCTTAATTAAAAAACATAACAAGTTAACGTCTTACTTTATTATAAGTCTTAAAAGACTTTATGTTTATGTCTTTACAATGAATCATAAACATGTTTAACTAAAGTAATTATGAACACAACTCTTGGTTTCAATAGTAATTTCAAGTTAATTTATTTTACTTCATAATAATGTAGGACTACATTATTTTTCATTTATGTCATTCCAAAATACATAAATAAACAAATTGAAGTAGGATTAGATTACTTTATTTAATTTTATGTCATTCTAATAATACATAAATATTTAATTTGAAGTAGTCTTATATATCATTTTGACACATGTTCTAAATACTTGTCTAATTTAGAAACTGCAAATATGTCCATGCAAGGTCTGACTTCACATAGAGATTTAATTTGTTGTTGCAATCTCGCCAAGTTCTGACATGACGTAAATTGCAACACCAAGTGTTTCTTGAATTAGATATGTTCAAGTTATATTAGAACGTTAGTCTCTTTCCTTGCAGTCAAGAGAATCCGTTAAATCATATACTTATATGTTGTACCTTGCACACAATATAGATTTCTCCCACTTGTGCATGGAACAACATCATGTAGCAGATAAACAACACAACATATGTTTGTTTATGTGACTAATATGATTGTGTCATTGATATTAGCATAACTAGTAGATGTAGAACCACTTCATTGTCTAATAAGGAAACGTACATGACTATCCTTGAAAACATAAGTGTCTACAAGTGGAAAGTAATTATCGTAAGACATTCTAGAGATAATATGGGTTACTACCAAGATGACAAAGCTTGTAACTCCCACTGAATAAGAGATCATTACATTAATTCCTTATTCAGTAATAAGAACACAACACTCCTACTGGATTTGACAACATTGAAAGTGTTTCATTAACCAGTAAAAGAAAATAGTGTTCTATTTACTTCCCTACACTTTTGAGAAAGTCCATACATAACAATTACTTATGTACTAAAAGAGTGTATTCTACTATGTAGATGATGAATTATTCATCAATGCTATTAACTTGAAAAATTGGGCATGCAATTTCTTTCTTAATAGTTCTACTATTCCAACAATTGTAAGTAGTACTTTTAAATGGTCAAAACAAAACAACTAGATAAAATATGCTAGTTTGTCTTTTACCAATTATACAGTAATTAGTCTAGCTTCTAATTTAATAACTCATAAAATATGGAATTTTCTCAACTATTGAAATTTTCATACGAGTTATGTATTTAGAATTTAGACAATTCTAATTGTCCTATCATACCTTTCTTCATTCATGAAAAGGAATAGGATTGAATCTCACTCTTTCTTATGAAAAAAGGACTAGGTTTATTCTTTTAGTAACGTTGACTCTACTAAAACCCTTACAGGTGTAGATCAATTTTACCAATACAGGAATAACCTACGTTTACGGTTTAATATTGTATTAATACATTTAAAGAATTAGCAAAATTCAATTTTAGTATTTTCGATAATTAAACTTTTCAAGAAAATAAAATACCCAAGGTAATATTCATATAACCATAGAATTTTCTCAAAAACTAGGATCCAAATTATCATAGGTTCATTACATCAGTTGATCTGCTAGCAATGAACGCATATAATAAGGTAGTCTGTCGAACATTAATTGGCAAACAATTTCCAACTCCTAGATCATTATGGGATTTATATTTTCCAACGCTATTGCAAATATAAACATGTTTCATCCCATCTTATGCCATTGAGTCCAGGTCTCACTTCCTACTCAACTTAAGTGTCTAACTTAAAGAACTGCAAATATGTCCATGTAAGGTCTGACTTTACATAGAGATTTACCTCTCCATCACAATCTCGCCAAGTACTGTCATGACGTAAATTGCAACTTCAAGTGTTCCTTTTAATTAGATGGCATATTCTTAATTTAAAAGGGTACTAGTTTTGATTTTATGTGGTCAAATCAAATATGTACAAAGATGTCATGCATTCATCTTGTAGCATAAATTTAATAAAAAAACTTTTTATTACCAATTCATAAAGATCAAATTATCAAAGTTTTGATTGAGGTATTGGGTTCACCAATCAAGGAATTTAGTGTTAATTATCATCCATTATACCGTACTTTTGCATAAGTGTAAACACTTAGTGTTTCGGATAATTACCACCGAAGTGGCGCATGGAATTAAAACTAATTCGCCCTTAAGATGAGCTTGTACTTTTATGGCTTACTAAGTAGCTCCATTCGAACTTACAGAGGGCAGAGGACCAGGTAAGCGCAAAAGCATAACCTTAGACATCCTTTCAGTGTGACTGTGCGCACTTCTTAAATAACCCCTTTATAGTTCATTCTAATGGGTGAGCCGTTCAGTCATTGTACCAAAGTCACCAATCAATTAAACTTTTGAAAACTTAACTCTTCCAAAACAAATCAAATTTCACCATTGTTTAGTCCGTATTATTTTTCTATTCAAATTATCCTTTGCTTAAAACTGTCTAACATAATAAACAAACAAGTAATACCAATAAAAAATAAACTACTAAAAAACAATGCACACATAATAAACAATTTATACGTGTAAACAAGTAGCCACATGCAACTTATTCGATAAAACCCTATTAATAATCAATATCTAGGTTAAATTAATGTATATATTAATTAGGGCTTTCACTCTCTCAATTGAGAGTGAGCCACATACATCGACGAATCGATTGCGTAAACCCATAATTAATGATATACCAAATTGCACATAATTAATTCATTAATATATATAATTGGAGTCTTCCCCAATTCAAGATTTATCGTAATAACATGTCTCAACAATTAAACAATTATCAAAGCAACTTATCCATGACTAACATGCATGCATAATCATGGATATCATAACAATTTATACAAATAAGTCACAAGATCGCATATAAAATTCCATGACACATAACAAATTATTCACGAATTAATCACGTAATCAATATTAATTCTAGGTTTTAATAAGGTTAGCAAACAATTTTCAAAACCCTAAAAAATTTATGTATATGTCGACATAAAAAAAATAGGGGAACGCCCCATTAATTAAAAAAAAATCGACCAAAACATAAATAAAACATAAACCCTAGATTAACATATCAAACAACATACAAGTATTTGTTTTATTACGCGTTTATGTAATTAATTACTCATTAAAACCAATGACTCGTGATGCCACTGTTGGAATTAGATAACATGACATTCAAATAAATAACTACAAAACATCAAAGTATTCAAGCGGAAGCGTATATGATTTATTAATGAACAATTAATTAACATAAAAGAATATGCGTACCTTTTCTTGATTCTAGCCGAACAAGAATCAATTCCACAAACTAGCAATTGAGATGAACCCTAATTAGGGTTTATAGGATTATATGAATTACCCCTTACCGTTTTGTAATTCAATCCAAGATAATAACAAAAGTATGTTATTACTATGTTCTTGTACACACGTACTAAACCGAATTAAAGTAATGCTAGTTTTATCAAACAAATAACTTGGTTAGTGGAAAAGTTTTGGATCGACACACAAAGGTGATGTACGATCGGTTTGGACAAGAAAACACACAAAACAATTTTTAGGGTTTAGCTAATGAGCACAAGAGATGGAAAAACAAGACCCCTAACCTTGTATATATACCCAAGCTAACTTGGTGAACAAGTTGGGTTTGTTTCCTTGTTTCCTTTGGCCGATCGGTTTAGGATATCCCATAGGGATTCCGGAACCTTCCCAACTTTTGCAATTAAGTCCTTTTCCAAATACCTTTGACGCCCGTTAGTCCATTACATTAATTACTTAACGTTCGTTAGTTATTTCGTTTAATAAATAAATAAATACAACGTTTATATTTAATTATTTAACTTTAAATTCTCATACGTAAAGTGTGCAATCCCATAGTCTCGAGTTCGATCCTAACTCACGTCTACTAATTTATATCCATAAAACCAATAGTTAGGGGCGTACCTAGTATTAGCCCATTGGTCAAGTGTATTGCGGCCATTCGTCAATTGGGATACGCGGCTGTTCCTGATTCTCTTGACGAGAGTCAGGAACTTGGCGCATCCACAGCCCGTGAATGTCTTCATAAGTTTTGCGAGGTTATCATGGAATTATATGGTCGTGAGTATTTGCGAAGGCCCACGTATTCTGACCTTGAAAGAATATGTGTTCATCACGAGCATAAGCATGGCTTTCCTGAGATGATGGGAAGCATTGATTGTACAAGTTGGGAGTGGGAGAATTGCCCGAATAGTGAGAGAGCTCAACATTGTAGGGGTGATCACGGGCCACATCCATTCATTTTGTTGGAAGCGGTCGCTTCCCAAGATTTATGGATTTTGCATGCGTTCTTTGGTGTCTCCGGAATGAACAACGACGTAAACGTTTTACGTCGTTCACCTGTTTTCAATGATATCAAATCTGGGAGAGCACTAGACCTTGAATTTGAGGCTAATGATGTGGCTTATAAAAGGGGATATTATCTTACTGATGGGATACATCCACAATGGTCCGTTCTTATGAAGTCAATTTCAAATCCTCACACGGGTGATCGTAAAAGAATATTGTACAAGAAGAGGCACGAAGCAGCAAGGAAAGATGTGGAACGGGCTTTTGGTGTGTTGAAGAAAAAGTGAAAAATGCTTAAAGTTCCTGCTCGAGGGTTTTTTAGAAATGATATCCAAGATGTTATGTATACATGTATCATATTACATAATATGATCATCCGACACAAGCAGCGGGCGATATGTCCTACATGGTTTGAAGATGAGGGACACCAAGATCATGATCCCTTAAGAACGCATGAAGAATCGTTGGTGGTTACTCATGAGCTAATGGACTTATCAACTCATCAAAACTTAAAATCTGATTTGGTTGAACACATTTGGAGAAATCGTCGACATCATGTCGAAGCAGTGAATCAAGTCGATAGTGACAATGACGAAGACGATGAAGAGTTTTTGTAATGTTTTAACGTTATTTGAATTTCGTATTGTAATTTTTTTTTTAAATTCGTAGTGTAATGTTTTTTTTTTTAATTTCGTAATGTAATGTTTTTTTAATTTGAATGAAATTTAAATATAATGTTAAAAATGTTTGAATTAAAAAAAAAAAAAAAAAAAAAAAAAAAAAAAAAAAAAAAAAGAAGAAGAAAAAAAAACTTGGGTCGTCGACTGGGGCATCCGGGTCATGTCAGATCGCTGAAAAGATAAAACTAATGTGGCGCTAAATGACACAGGTCGTCCTAAGTCACGACTGGAACTAGCCTTATGGAGTAGTTGAATAGACTACCCTTTGAAAAAGAGGTTTCATAAATCCAAATTTATAGGGAAAAGTACATAGTTCTGCTTTGTGTGAATAAGCAATTGATCGTTTTCTAGAAAGAAACAAAATTAGTCATTATGAGAAGATAAGGAAATTCAAAGGGTCCTCCTATACAGGCACCCCATGGGTAGGGGTGGCTGATTTTTTGCCTCGGTTTCCGTGCCAATCATTGGTATCCAATCATTGGTTTCTCGATTTCCGTGCCAAGTCTTTTTACAACTTATTATTTACCACTTATAACACTTATTTTTACAAGTTTTTTTTTTTTTTTTTTTGACAGCTTTTTGTACATGTGTTTTTTTTTACAAGTTTTGTTTTGGTTTTATAGTTCTACAAGTTGGTTTTACAACTTATTTTTTGTTTTGGTTTTACAGTTCTACGGTTTTACAAGTTTTTTTCAGTTTTAAAAGTTTTCAAAAAATCGTAGTTGAAAAATATTTGAGGCTCAGTCCGAAGGTTGCAAAAGTGAGATTTTATCCCACTTTGCCGTACATTCGGTCCATTCAGTTTTCATCATCGCCTCGGAAAGTTTTTAGGCTCAAACCCGAAGGTTGCAAAGTGAGATTTGATCTCACTTTACCGTCCATTCGGTTTTTATCATCATCGTCTCGGAAAGTTTTTAAAGTTTTTAGGCTCAAACCCGAAGGTTGCAAAGTGAGATTAGATCTCACTTTACCGTCCATTCGGTTTTTATCATCATCGCCTCGGAAAGTTTTTAAAGTTTTTAGGCTCAAAAAACATCATCGCCTCGCAAAAGTTTTAGTCACAAACTGCACAAAGTCACAGTTCACAACTGCACAAAGTCACCAGTTCACAAGTCTAACAACACTGCACAAGTCTCAAACTGCTCAAGTCTCAAACTGCTCACAAGTTACCAGTTCACGTGAACTTCACATGTTTCACAAGGTTATACACGTTTTGAACAAGATTCTCAAAAGTTACCAAGTACTGCAAAAGTTCACAAGATTCTCAAAGGCAATGTACTAAGTTCACATGAAATCCTAGGCAGGCACCCAATATAATCCCATGTGAAGCAACAACACAAACAACAATCAACCAACAACACAAACAACCACCCCATATAATCCCTGGTGAAAGCAACAACACCAACAACAATCAACCAACAACAAGTGGTCCAGAACAACAAACAAGTGGTCCAGAACTGCAACAAGTGGTCCAGAACAACAACAAACAAGAATAAGCAACAACTGCACTAGCAACAGCATACCAGTCCACCATGTCTAGTTCACCATTTAACACACAAGAGGTAAACAACTTATCAAAGGCTCAGATTAATAGTTTATAGTTCATGTTGGCTGCAAATTAAGTATTGCCTCGCCAAAACTCTTTTTAAGTTTTATTTTTTTAAAAAAATCATCATTGCCTTTTTTATTTCATTAAAGTTGCAAAATGACCTTGAATGGCCACTTTACCATCCAGTAATGAAATTTTTTTATACAAAAACACTAAGTTTTTTTATACATTACAGTTGCAAAGTGAATTAAACTCACTTTACCATCCAGTAATGAGGTGTCTGCCAAGGATTTCATGGGGTGCCTACGTAGGCTTGCCCACAAACAAAACAAAAGGGTCCTCCTATGCAAACCTGCAAAAAAAGAAACAAAAGTTTTAGATCTAAAAAATTTAAGAACGAAACATTATTGTTTTAAAGAAAATCACCATATTCAAAGTTTTTAGATCTTAAAATGTTTTAAAAAAATCAAAAAAGTATAACTTTTTTTACAAACCTCATAATATTTTCAACATCAGATAACTTAGAAGCATCTAAAAAAAATTTAGATCTAAAAAAGTTTTAGATCTAAAAAAGTTTTAGATCATAACCCAAAGTATCAACAAGTGTAAACACTTATTAGATCAAAGTTTGTAGATCTAAAAACTTTAGATCTTCAATTTTTAGAGAGAGAGAGAGAGAGAGAGATAATACCACTAGGAGAGATAGAGATAGTGGCTAAGTCAGAGAATATCAACTGGCTAAGTCAGAGAAAACCATGTGCGCACATGGTTTCAACACATGGTATACACGGTCAACAAAAGAAACGCGTAAACCATTCGAGAACCACACACGTAGCACCAAATATACACACACACGTTTTTTAAAGAAAAACGCGTTTATTATACATAAAAAAAAACGTTTATTAAAAAAAAACGTTTATTATACATAAACAAACTTTTAAAGTATTTTTTACTTTTAAAGTATTTTTTACTTTAAAAGTATTTTTTACTTTTACTCTTTTATTAAAAAAACGTTTATTATACATAAAAAAACTTTTTTAAAAAAACGTTTACTTTTAGAGTTATTATACATAAAGAAACTTTTTTTTATAAGTTATTATACATAAAAAAACGTTTATTAAAAAAAAACGTTTACTTTTAAAGTATTTTTTACTTTTACTCTTTTATTAAAAAAAAACGTTTATTATACATGAAAAAACTTTTTTTAAAAAAACGTTTACTTTTACAAACCCACCGTAACATCTACAAACCCACGGTAACAACATACCACAAAAAACGAACCCACGGTAACAACATCTACAAACCCACCGTAACAACATACCACAAAAAACGAACCCACGGTAACAACATCTACAAACCCACCGTAACAACATACCACAAAAAACGAACCCACGGTAACAACATCTACAAACCCAAGGTAAC
>BPTQ01000006.1:39055105-39071722 GCA_019973895.1 Chrysanthemum seticuspe
GGTTGGTTTGTCCAGTCTAAAACGACGCATGGAAACATTTAATATCATGAGAAGAAATGATACAAAATGACTTGAAATCGTGAATGAGAAAGAAAAACGTGATGATAATTATCAACTCGAGATGTTAGAAGGTGCAAAACTAATAGGGTTCGGAGCTGCTACAATTGCTTCAGTGGGAGCTGTTATAATTGCTTTAGTGGGAGCAGCTATCGGTATTGAAAGCATCCTTAGTTCCTTGATTCATTCCGTGGCTCGTAATCCATCATTGGCTAAACAATCATTTGGTTATGCTATTTTGGGCTCGTAGCCTAGCAGTACCCGTGGTCGTGAGATATTTTTTAATATTGCGAGATTGTTAGTTATCAATATTTCTCATACAAAATAACTTGAGGGGCTCAACTTGATTACATTCATCATCTAGGGGACTCAACCGTTCATTTCTAAAGACATAAAAAACACAAAAACAAAAACATCGATTATTTTTATTTCATTAAAACCGATTCAAATCATTATAATAAACAACTTTTTTTCATTATTTATATAAAATTTGAACAAAATAAAAATTCAATTCATATTTCTGGTTCATTATCATTTAAATCCGACATTCTCTTTATATAAATAAGGTATGACATAAAACCCTGTATTTGCTTTTGATTTCATGAATTGATGATTTGTTAGTGGAAATTTTAATGAAAATTTGCTTATTTAGGGTTTATTGAAATTGCACAATCTGATTGCATAGTTTTCTTCTGGGCAAACCGCATAAAAAGGTACTCATCTTATGTCTAATTTCAATTAAAGGTACTATTCTTTTTTTTTCTCAATTTAAGGTACCCGACTTTTTTTTTGAGCCGATTTAGGTTTTTTTCTAACTTTCGTTAACTATTTCGTTAGTAAATTACATGTTTGGTCCTTGAGTTTGTATAGGCATTACATGTTTGGTCCTTCAGTCCGTTTTTGCACATTTTCAAAAAATATTTTTCAAAAATAAAATTTTTTTCAAAAATAAATTTTTTTTCAAAAATAAAATTTCGAAATATTTTTTTTCCAAATTTTTTTCAAAAACAATTTTTCGAAATAATTTTTTTCCAAATTTTTTTCAAAAAAACTTTTTCGAAATATTTCAAAAAAAAAATTCAAAATATTTTCTTCCGTTTTTGCACGAAAAAAAATATTTCGAAAAAAATTTTTGAAAAAAAAATTTTCGAAAAATTTTTTTTGAAAAAAATTTGGAAAAAAAATATTTCGAAAAAGTTTTTTTGAAAAAAATTTGGAAAAAAAATATTTCGAAATTTTTTTTTGATAAAAAATATTTCGAAAAAGTTTTTTTGAAAAAAATTTGGAAAAAAAATATTTCGAAAAAGTTTTGTTGAAAAAAATTTGGAAAAAAAATATTTCGAAAAATTGTTTTTGAAAAAAATTTGGAAAAAAAATATTTCGAAAATTTTTTTTTGAAATTTTTTTTTTTCGATTTTTATTTTTTGAAATTGTGCAAAAACGGACTGAATGACCAAACATGTAATGCCTATACAAACTCAAGGACCAAACATGTAATTTATTAACGAAATAGTTAACGGAAGTTAGAAAAAAACCTAAATCGGCTCAAAAAAAAAGTCGGGTACCTTAAATTGAGAAAAAAAAAGAATAGTACCTTTAATTGAAATTGGACATAAGATGAGTACCTTTTTATGCGATTTGCCCTTAATTCTACAAGTTGTATGACCATTTAACCTTTTCTCAAACAGATTAAAGAACACAACACTTACAATTGAAAATAGGAATGCATGATGACGAGGACTCTTTACAAAATTTACCTATATACTCGTAATTTCTAGTATACTCTAATATGTCCTTATGTTAATACTTTAGATTTAACAATATTAAATGCTTTTCTTTCATTTATCACATGAATTCATTTCATCTTTTTAATTGATGATTTGCAAACGTGAAAACGTTTTCTGCTACAATATGATAGACACAATTGCATTATTTTTATTTCAATTACCCTATTATATTAAAACTTAATTACACAAATCAATAATAGTCAAACACTTAGAATTATAAAATTGGTTTGAAGATGAATTTTGGGAGTAGGAGGATGCTTTAGTGGATGCAGGTAGAGGTGCACATCCGAACCGGTTAATCGAACCGCATCCGAAGACAAACCGAAAAACTCAACCGGTCAAAACTGGTTTTGATCATAACCGGTCCGGTTTTTATCCAAACCGCCGGTTAGGAGACATTTTGAAAAAACCACCAGTTTGGAGACCGGTTTTTATTAACCGAATAACCAAACCGGTTCGGTTAACCGGTTTTTTGGCTATAGGCGGGTTTTTTTGGGTTTTTTTTTTTAATTTTAAAATTTTGAATTTGAAATTTTGAATGAGGGGCGGGAAAGAGCGTGGGGGGGGGGGGGGCGGATTTTATTAAATATGTTTTAAAAATTACCATTTTGCCATCTAAATGTTAGTATAAATAGATGTGTTATGTATTTGGTTAATTATCACTTTCAAGCAATCAAAAAACACTCAAAAAAATCAAAACCGAAAGTATGAAAAGTTCAAACACCAACAACACCATCAACACTGAAGCTGGTTCAACAAGTGCAGCGACGGTTTTGAAAGTTTTACCATGCGACCGTGTAAAAGATCCATGGGAACACTACAACTACGTCCTAATGTCGGACGGTAAGAAAAAGGCTCAATGTAAATATTGCTTGAGTATATTGTCTGCCGGTTCCAACTCGACGTTGAGGGCTCACATCAAACAAAAGTATTGCAAGGCACTCAAATTGGTTCCGGAAGTCGGTCAATCGTCCATGGCTCGAGATGGGACTATTTTTGCATACGATCATGATTTACTCCGTCAAAAATTGCCCGGTTTGGTGATTCAACGTGGTTTGCCGTTCAACCACTATGACCACGATGGGACGATGGAGGTGTACCAGAATTATATGCACCCGCAGTACCATCATGTAAGTCGTATGACTCTAAAACGCGATGCTATGAAAATGTGGAAAACGGCTAAGCAAGATTTAAAAAATACTTTTTTTAAATATAGATGCTTGTGTTAATTTAACAACCGATGTTTGGGCCGCTCCTCATAATTTGCCATTTTCGTACCTTTGTGTTACCGCACATTGGGTTGATCCCGAAAGTTGGCAAATGATGAAGCGAGTCTTAGCATTTGAAAACTTTTCTGTTCCTCACTCCGGAGAAGCTTTAAACAAATTGTTGAAAAAAGTGTTTCATAAATTTAACTTGACAGAAAAAAAAAATTTCAATAACGTTGGATAATGCTAGTAACAACACAAATGCAATGGGTAGACTAAAAATGGAATACGATCCACCTTGTAATGGAGATTTTTTTCATAGTCGATGTGTTGCACACATCATTAACTTGGCCGTGCAAGCGGGATTAAAAGATCCGCATTTGAGTGAAGTGAAAGAAAGTTTTAAAAGAATGTTAGTCGATGTTTTTAAAAAGGGTAATAAAAGATATAATGCATACATTCAGTTGTGTGAAAGTGCGGAGAAACCTTGGTTACAGCCTTGTTGGGATGTTGAAACAAGATGGAACTCCACTTATCTTATGTTCACAAGTGGTTTAAAATAAAAGGTAACTTTGCAATATTTTCATGATGAGAAATTGTCGGGAAGGGGTAGGTGTGCTCCATTTGATGCCGATAACTGGGATACTATTGAAAAACTAACCCGACTACTTGAAGTTTTTTACAACGCAACAAAAAAATTGTCGGGAGTTTATTATCCAACGGCTCATTTGGTACTCGAGCAACTATTCTTGATGTCTTCACAAATTTCCGCATTTGAATTTCATGGTGGTGTTTATACAAGCATGGTTTCCGGGATGAAAGAAAAGCTTTTGAAATATTTTGAAACTTTGCCACCGTTAATTACTTGTGCGGCCGCATTAAATCCATGTTATAATGTAAACGGGGTAGAGGTGCTTATCGACTCGATTGTGACTGATTTGGGTTGTTTCGCGTCAAACTCGAACTATGCTAATGATGCAAAAGAGTCCTATGGCCATTCTTTTAAAAGTTTGTGGGAATATTATTTTGAAAAATATGGTAACCCACCTCCTACTGTGACGGAGTCTTCTTCATCATCATCAAAGGGTTTTAGAGGGAATCCGATACTTGCTTTGCATAAAAAGATAAGAGATAATCCAACAAACGGTTAAGAAATGATCGTTTAGCGAACAGTGAATATGAAAGATATATCACAACCGATTTTATCTCACATATTTCGGCCGAACAAGTTGAAAACTTTGATGTGTTGGCGTTTTGGAAAGCAAAGGAAACAATGTTTCCCGTTCTATCCTGAATGGCTCGTGATGTACTAAGTGTACAAGCTACTTCGGTAGCTTTTGAATCCGCTTTTTCAACAAGTGGAAGGGTTTTATCAAATCTGAGAAACAGACTCACACCGGTTTCTTTGGAGATGTGTATGGGTTTGAAAGATCACTTAGATGCAATGAAGCGAGTGCAAGATAAGACTGATCTTGAAAATGCCGCAGACTTCGAAGGGGAGGTCTTGTAACATATTGGATTTCATAAACACATAACAAACAATAATATGGGTCGAATTTCTTAGAGGTTTTAGAGAGAGAAAGTGGGAGCCTTTCTAGAGAGAGAAAGTGAAAGAAAACATAGAAGGTTAGATTAAGATGAATGAAAGGTCCAACCCTCTATCTTGGGAGGTAGAGGGTATTTATAGTTACAAACTAAACGTCCTCCTTCGAACTGTGGATCAGGCATACAGTGGGTAAAGACCCGTCCTTCCTCCACGGTGTTGCTCTAAACTAAATAACTAACTAATAAAACAGTAAATAACGATATGTCTACGAGCTAACTTATGCTAGATTATATTTGGGGTGACCGACTCTTCACTATGGAATTTCTAATTCCTAACAATCTCCCCCTAAGGGAGGTCACCCCATGTTTTACATTTCGAATCCTAGCATTCTACTTAATCTTCAGTCTTGAGCTCGTAGACATTAATTCTTCAACATCTGCATCTTTGTGCTTTAGCAGTGATTCTTTTAAAGTCCGATAACTTTGTACTTTTTAAGTGGAGGCCTTTAAACTGATCCACATCTTTGATGATCTTCGAGCTTTCTTTGAGATCATCAGCCACAGTAAATCTCTGGATCACCCTTTATTGTGTTGCCATCATGTGAAGTTGTGACTTTCGGACCGACATGCTCACACTTTTGAATCATGACATCTTTCCATCAGAGTAGCGGAAGCCTTACTGGTTCATGATATTTGCAGCAGCGAAGCAGAAGCATAATATGAAATATCAGAGCCAGGTTATGTAGATATGCATCAGTCATGACTTCTTCAAATTAAGTGTGGATGCTGTGAGCATGCGGTTTTGGATTGACTCCTCAATTCTGATCAGCTGCAACCATCCAAATGTACATGCAAACAACAGTTAGCAATAAAACACACGAAAGTGTCTTTGATCACTTTCGTTGAATTGAGGTACACGGCCCACGGTTCCCCTTTGATCAGTACAAGTACTGCCTGTGATCAGGTAGGATTCCGAAGAATCTCCTTGACAGGGTTTCGCAGCTGTTCTAGCTGTTCTCAAACCGGAACGTCTCAAAGAAGACAACATGGAGTGAGTGAACCAGCGAATTGAGATTCACTGATTGATGAAAAATGATTTGAAAAATAATCGCGTATTGGTTAGAAGAAAGAGTTTTGCAATACAATGAAGGTTTTATGAGAAAGATTAATTTTCAATCAAAAATACTTTTTGTATTTGAAAAGAGTATACATTCGACGTGCTAGAGAAAAGAAGAATTTTGCACATCGAACGGTTTTTCCAAAAGTATTTTTTCAATCAGAGATACTTTTTGAATTTGAAAACATAAGTACACATTCGACGTGCTAGAGAAAAGAAAAGATTTGCACATCGAACGGTTTTTCCAAAAGCATCCGTCAATCCATTTCCTGGACCAAGGTTGATTCACGAGTGAATCGCCCCATCGTTTCTATCCAG
Source organism: Chrysanthemum seticuspe (assembly GCA_019973895.1). Classification (NCBI taxonomy): domain Eukaryota; kingdom Viridiplantae; phylum Streptophyta; class Magnoliopsida; order Asterales; family Asteraceae; genus Chrysanthemum; species Chrysanthemum seticuspe. The sequence goes on from BPTQ01000006.1 coordinate 39,061,138, forward strand.
TTGTCACATGGTTGATCTATAGAATAGATCTCACATGCCACCTACCAGGAGCTTGTTTGATGTTGGCTCCATAAGGCTTTCCATCTTCATTGTGAGTATGTATGCATATCACTCAGATGTTCTGGCAATACCACAAGGATAATGCGTAGGACTCTAAATATATACTTACTTTCCACATTGTGTGAAACAGCAAGTCTTCATTAATTTTGTGTCCTAATGAGATAATGTGGATGATCTCTTGGCTCTAGACTCAATTGTGCACATTTGGTTTCCTATATCGGAGACTAGGGAGAGGGTCTCCTTCTTCAATATCAACAATCTCTAAGAGAAAGTCGATAGATTATGTCAGTTCCCCGTGAGAATGAAACAAGCCCTTTTAAGAGGAACTTGAGTAGCTTAGGAAGTTTAGTGCAGTGCGTCACTGGGTCCATGACATTTTGTCTTCAATACCGGAGTTACCTAAGTAACCACCGGTAGCATATGTATTGAACCCGGTTTCTGCCCTAAGGTTGAATTATTGGAGGGCTATTTCTTTTCACCCTTTTCACATTCAATTCTTTTTCATTCTTCAACCCCTTCAGTGCTTACCGAGACTTCATTACTAGAACCTTGTTGGGTTTATTCCAGTACTAGCTCTGTCTCAGTCCGCACTCTTCTCATATTCTCATTTTTCTCCTTTTTTCATCATACCTAAGGACTTCTACACTATCTAGTGGATTGTCCCTGGGTAGATCCCTCCAGTTCTGGCGGATCGTGGGAACTAATACCTAACCTAACCATCCTTATAACACCATGCATAAAGTAAATTGGTCGGTCTTTTGGCATAGTTCATTCTTCCTTGAAACCAATTGAAAAATCATTTGGAAAAACAATCAAGGTACTTGTGATACGAGATCAAAGCATTTTGTACCTTAATAGTTTTGATCATTTTAGAAATGCTCCCCTCAATATGTGCAGATGATATTGAAATTGTTTGGCACATGGAGACAAGAGTTCTTTGAAATAATTTCTTTGAAATAATTTCATGATCACAATTTTCTTAGAAAAAGCCTTTTGATTTTCTTTGGTAAATTCTCTTCCTCAATATGAGCATAGGATATTTGAAATCATTTTTTCACATAGAGGCAAGAGTTCTTATGAAGTACATCCACGATTACAAAAGCCATTAAGAGACCATTTGTTCCCCCTCAATATGTGCTTCGAGATTCGAAAGCGTTTAGCACATATGAGAGAGCAGCCTGCACATTTGAATCAAATCGATCATCATCTATCAGATTTCATTATTAAATCACAAATTCTCCCCCGATCAAAAATATCAAACCCTTTGAGATTTTGGATCCCAAGTAATTTAATACGGTTTAGAAAACATGGGAGAATATGTGGCCTGGTTTAAATACTCATCATGTTTTTGGATAAATCCTCCTCCTCAACATGTGCATTGTGTATGAAATCGTTTGGCACATGGAGGCAGGAGTGCCTTTAAAGGACTAAAACCAATTCCATTTAAACAGATACGAGATTTAACTCACGATCTCTACCCCGATCAAAATTTCAAACCTTTTGAGATTTGTGATCCCAATTGATTTAAATCATTTAAAAGATTTTAGGGAAAGACGTGGCTTGATTTAACTTTGAAAAATGACAGATAAATACCATTTTAAGACATTAAAGATTGTTAGTGTCAGGTATGATTATTTTAAGAGATCTTTTAGGTAAAATAAAACAATTTCACAATCAAACAAGAACAGAAAAAATTTCATTTTGAAAGATCTTGATTCTAAAGAAAATCATACCATGACATAACATTAAATCTTTATATCACCACTTAATTATTGTACAAAACGGAACTTTAGTGAAGAAACATCGTTTGAAAATATTTTATTTGAAATCACTGAAGATTTGACAAAATAGAGTCCAGTTGATTTCAAAACTTTGAATCCGATTTATTTTCAAAACAATATTTTTCCATTTTCAAAACAATATTTTCAAAGTTTTAGAAAAATGGTATCATCACTATTATCCTGCACAAGATACGTTAGGTGGGTGAGAAGCTTCCGTTGTTGTTGCTGTAGGGTTTGGAAGAAAAACCATCTGCTGATGCAGTGAGACTTCGTCTTACGTTGCATTTTGAATGCCAACTGAGGTCAAATTAAGCTCCGTTTCTTCAATCACTTAGAAGAAAACCATCTGCTGATGCAGTGTGACCTCTTACGTTGCATTTATGCCAACTCTCCATAGAAGTCCAATTAAGCTCCGTTTCTTCATTTGTCAACCCAAGATATAGTTACCCTTTCCTTTCGGCATCCAATCATCTTCAATTGTGGGATCCGGATCGGGAACATTCTTTTATATCAATATACCTGCATATGTTAGTGAACACACATACAAATATATGGTGGTCGACATCACCCAAACAACAATCGACTAATAAAAGTCAATGCAACATGTCAATCAGATCATATAAAGTATGGGATTATCTGTTCATCAAACTCTAATCATCTAAACCTAACAATCATATCCTAAGCACCTAGTCCTTCAACATAGGTTAACATCATTTTTCAATTAAGCATATAGGATAATTAAGAAGGCCCGTTAGATGATATAGATTTGAAAACATTCTCCCCCCCAATCAATGACTCATTTTCTGAAAAGACTAAAAGCGCTGAAGTCATTGATTGAGTTTTCAAATTTAATAGAACTCTGAAGCTGATTGTTTTTTAAAGCAACTCATTTACCACTTTTTTGTTAATACAACAAATATTTTTCTGAAGAATTTTAGACGGAAAAACATTTGTATAGGAACAGCAGTCCTTCGACATACTTTCCTCATTTTGATTTTAGGATAAGTGCACGAAATATTTTGAAAATTTGTTTAGCGCAACACTTTCCTTTCTTTAAGAACGGGTTGCTATTGGAAATAATAGCAAGCTGATGAATGTCTAAATACTCATCATTTTTGTACCATTTAAACTGCAAAAACATCTGAAAACACTCAGAAATGTATCAAAATGATAAAAATATCACAAATAAGTGTTTTATGTGTTTTAAATGCAAAAACATCAAAATCTGGTGAAAAACGTATAAAGTTTGCATAATTGGCAGTTTTAGTCCCCCAAGTTTCAAAAGTTGTCAAAAACAGTCCCTGGTAAAACAAAATAAAGAAAAATGTTATTCAAGGTCCCTGAAATATTCTAATTTGTCAAAAATGGTCCTTGAATAAATCTTTTGTTAAATGGCAGAAAAGGTCCCTGAACTTTTGAAATTGTCAAGTTTGGTCCCTGGAAAATTGAAAATGTCAAAACTGGTCCCTGTACTATTGGAACTTGTCAATATTGGTCCCTTGTAACAACTTTGGAAAATTACAGGTTTAGTCCCTCTAATTTGGCAGATTTGCATAACAAGTCCTTGTCTTAATAAACCTTTAAAGACCTTTTGACCTTGTCAATACCAATTAGACCCCCCTGCCATAATAATTTTGGACCCTTCCCATTTTGGACCCCTGGTCAACAAAACCAGTCAAACGAATAGTGGTTTCCCTCCTTTGTGGTTTTCCTCTCCAACTTGCCTGCTACACTCCTCTGCAACTCACCTTTTTCACCTCACCTTATCCCAACACCTTTCCCACTACCCCCTCATCATCACACCTCTCACCCCCCCCCCCTAGTTGCTAGCTCAGAAGCCCTATAAGTCAAATTGCCATTTCCCGCCAAAAATCACAAAAAGGCCAATATGGCCTCTGCTCACCCATTGGTTCAAAAGAGTGGTGGGATTGGATCAAGAGAACACGTGGAAGCTTTGAAAGCTATAAAAGAGGAAGAAGAAAGAGGAAACAGAGGGTAGTTAGTTTTTAAAATTCCTTTGTATGTCGTTTTTATGTAGTTAGTTTAATTAATGTTTTAAGATGTAAAATTTAAGCTTCAATGTAATAAACTTATGCCACTCAATCTTTATAAACTCATTTTAAGTACTAATTTAAGGTTTTACTTCAGTTTCAAAATCTCATGTTTACTGTTGAAAAATTAAGTTTCAAAGTCTTGTGATAAAGCTTCTAATAGCTTAACTCTAAGCTCAAACATGTTTATTTGAGCTTATTATAGCTTTTGACAAGCTTTGGGAACAGTTTTAAGCAATATTGCTCCATGGTCAATGAAAGTCAAACTGGTTGCATTTGGTTGTGGAAATGGATAATGGTGTTGCAGGATTTGGTTTTGGGTTGGAAATTGTTTGATATATTGATATTGGGTCTGGTTTAGCCTGTGACACCAGCTGGATCAGTTGTGAGTAACTTTCTAACTTTTCATTTTTAGTCTAAATTGCATAGTAAGCTTGTATCTGTTTCTATGGTCACCCTTGGTTTTAACCAGTTAATTTAGTTATATTATGGTCTTATAATCTCAGCTTGATCATTGATAGATAATAAATCATCAGTTAGCCTGTTTAAAATTGCAATTCAGATTGTTAAGGGATGTTTGGAATTGGTTTTTAAACTGTACTACAGAATAGCTCAGTGCTTAGCTCCTGTTGTTTCATGTTTGTTTAGTTCCTTAGAACTCATTTGAGTCTTAATCTTGTGCCTGCTAAGCTCTAAAGTCAAAATCACAAACCTTCTGTCCTTACAGCAAATCTGTTGAGATTTTGAAATATCAAAAGCTAGTTTTGTATTCAGAAATCATAAACATTGATTGCATTGTCTTTATTTCATCATCATATATCAATTTCAGTACATTAATCTAGGTCCAAAGCTCAGAATAGTCAACATTTCTTGTTTACCTTAAAAGTCAAAATTGCAAAATCTCAGATTTGGCCAACTGAGAGTGATTTTTCCTTTACTAATCTCTGGACCAATGTCATTGCAAATTGTTGTTTTAAAATGTTCAGCTGGTCTTGTTTATTATTAGCAATTTTCCAGATTTTTATCAAATTTCTAGAAGCCTCAAAAGAGCTTGTGAAGATGGGGTCAGATCCCCTGTGCAGGGCATCAAGCATGCACAGGGGTTATGCAGTTCTTGCAGAACTTGAATTTGGCTCATAAGAGCTTATCTAAGTCTGTTCTTTGGTCTAGGCATAGTCATCCAGGTCTAGTGTAGGATCCAAGTCTTGTTTTCATGTTTTAGCTTATTGAGTAGCTTGTGGTCTAGCTTAAAAGTGGGTACTTAAACTGATTTTTGGCACTTTAGCCAAATACTCAAATCTTGGTAACTTGCATATCAGAGTGTTAAGCTTGTTGTTTGTTGTTGCATTTTGGGTATTTTAGCTTATCCTAGCTTCTGTTTTGGTTTGGTGCTTATTGGTCTCCATTTGCTTGTTCAAAGTGCTTATTAATAAGGACTTGGCACCTCAGTTTCATTTTTCTCCACACAAGCTCCTGTTTTTCCAATTTTCCTAGCTTCCTAATATTATTTTAGACTTTTCCTGAAATTTTCAGATTTTTCCTAGCTTGTTTGCTATTTTTCTTAATTTAAACTAGTTTTTAAGCATTTTTAATTAGCTTTAAATACAATTAATTAAGAAAAGGTTCAAAAAAATAATTTCTCATTTTTCTTAAGTTAAGATAAATATAAAAAGATAAAAAAATATTTTTCTAGATTTTTCTTAGTTAAATTTGTATTTTTAATAATTTAATTAGTTTTTAATAGTTTAAAATTTATAAAAAATAGAAAAATAATCAGAAAATTACAAAAATAGTTTTGAAAATTCTAGTTTGATATTTTAGATTTTTCTAAGTCTTAATTTTATTTTTCTAGCTTTATTTCCTAATTTCTTGTATTTTAGGCTATTATTTAATAAGTAAAAATAGTTTTTAATTAATAATAATTAATTAATTAGTTATAAAAATAATTTTCCTTTTCTATAAATTCTCTTATATTATTAGGATTGTAAAAATGTATTTTTCATATTTTTAGGATTTATATTGTATAAGTTTCACATTTTTACTTGTACGTCGCGTAGTTTTTAAATTCAGTTTTATAAAAACATAAAAACAAAAACATCATTTTAAATATAGTGATAGCGTTTATTTAATAGTTTTTATCTTTTTAATCTCCTTTAATTTGCATTTAAGCCGTTGTAATTTGTTGGCTTTTCCTTAGTTGTAATCATAATTCACAATCTCCTTTTCCGTTCAAATCTCCCGATCACTAAACGTTTGATAATCCATTGCATAGCTCGCTGGGACATAACGACCCGGGGAAACACTATACTCCCCTGATCTTCATTGCATTCGTTCCTGAGCCGTTTTAAGGTTGTTACGGTCTGCCATTCACAAGTGGCAGGCTTGTGTGATTAAGCTTGACTGTTCAGCTCCAATCAAATTTTGGCGCCGCTGCCGGGGAGCAGTGCTAATAGTCTTACGTTTAGCAGATTAGTGATTTGAATAATCACTCCTTGTTCATACCATCTTTTAAAAATCAAAAACCCAAAAAGATTTTCATTCTTTGTTTTTGCATCATGTTTTTCAAAAATACCAAAAATATTCCTCTTTACCCTCCTACCCTTTTTGATTCTTTATCCCTTTACCCTCTATCCATTTGATTCTAAACTTCTATTCTCATGGAATCTCTCGACTACGACGAATTCTGGGACGAAGCTGGAAAGCTTCAGACTTTATCACAAATGTCTAGAATTCGTGTTGTTCGTGAAGATCCATTAATTCTGCGTAGGGAAATGGAACGAGAAACCGGGGTGACAAAGGACCTGATACTTCCCTCTAATAAAGGAAGTGCTAAATACGTCCAACCTACGGTTATCCAAAGATCTAATCCCTCAATTGCTCCTAAGCCGTCTAGAATTGATCCTAAACTTTCACGATTTACGGTTAAAAGCAAACATGCAGAATTCAGACCGGTGACTCGCAAGAATGACTTGCCTAATCTTCACGTTTCTCAAGAACCTGAACCAGAGACCATAACGGAAGTGGTGGAAATTGCTAGCTCTCAGAGCACACCACTTGTCCCACCTCTGGATTTTTCAAAATGTTCTTCGAGACTTGATAGTCATTCAGATCACCATGTTGGTTTTGTTGATTCTTTGAATAAACAGATTCCTTCTCATAATTCTCAAATAGAATCGTTTATTCCTTGTGTCGGTTGTGGTGAGCCTCTTTATGGTTCACCCTGTCGTTGGTGTACGTGTGTACAATGTGGTAATGATATCCGTAACGGGAGTTGTTTGTTTTGTGGTTCGAGGAATTCATTTGATTATGATCCTAATCAGAACTCATTTAACGACCCCTCAAATTTTTCCAATTACCCACCACAGCCCGACTTATCTTCATATAACCAACATTACTGCTGTGAATATTGTGGAGGTCCTCACCAAGGATTTGAGTGTCAATCCGGAAACACGTTTGACTACGAACAGTTTTCTGGTAACACTCAGGACTTTGGAAATGACCAAATTCCATATTATTCACATGACCACCCACAACAATCATTTTGTTGTGAGAACTGTGGAGGTCCTCATTTCAGCTCTGATTGTCAAACAGGGAATCCATTTCCTTGTAACAATTACGACTATCCATGTCACGACCAACCTCCACAGTGCCAAATAACTCAAACTCCTCAGCAAACCCAACAAGACACTTATCTAGAGCTTTTAGAGTTAGTGAAAAGAGGTGAGGAGTTCAATAAAACTGTACTTCATAATATTTCCAATTTTTCTTGTGTATATTGTGGGGGTCCTCATGATGATTATCAATGTCAACCTTCCGGTTTTGACAAATCCCCTCTCCCACAATGTCCTGTCATTCCAAATTCACATGAGAAATCCATGGAAGAATTGCTAGCTGAAGAGCAGGCTGCTAAAATAAATTCCCAAATTGCTTTTGAAAAATCTGTTAGGGAATCAATTGCAAAAGAAAAAGCAGCCAGATCTAGCTCGCAGTTTCGTTTTATTCCTGATGACAGTGATGATGAAGATACACTTGATTCATCAAGTTCATCAGATGATATCCCAGCAGTTGAGATTCTTTCTCAAACAACTGCTATCACACCCGAAGTTCCCACTCACTCTTTGAACATGGGGGACGAGCATCTTGACACTGTTCCTGAAAAGGAATCGGACGAATTCATAAAGTCTAGTGTTGAGAACCTTGTCCCAATCCCGAGAGAGTCACAGGGAATTCTTGATCATGTGTGTGATATCCCTCCTCCTCTTGTCTTCCAAAATGATCATATTGAGATGTTCTCCGATTCTAATGATAATGATTCGTTATCTTGTGGAGACATCGTTTATGTGGAAGATTTACCTTCTGAGCTTGATAGCTTAGAAGAAGAGAATGATGAAGTTACTGACACTGAAATCAAAGATGAAGCACTTCGTGCAACATTACTGAATGTCAGTCTTCTCATTTCTAAAATCGAGGCTTTCAATGAAAAACCTATTTCATCTCCTATCTCCATTAAGGATAGTGACATTCTTTCCGATGATTCTATTCCGGAAATGAAAGCCTTCTGTTTTGATAATATGGGAGAGAAGATTAGTGGCAGTACCACTTTTCATTCTCATAATTCTCTCCCCGATTATGAATCATTTACATTGGATGAGTTCACCAGTGAACCCACTGATACCAATTCTGAATATGATTCATTTACCTTCGAGGAGTTTTCCTGTGAACTCACTCATATCATATCTCCACCGGAGTATGATAATTTCTACTTTGATCTAGACACACCCATAGTATGTCTTGATCAAGTAAGCTTAACTGAGGAGATTCATGAAACTATGAATTCTCCTATTGAGGATGAAGAGTTAGTCATGATTTGTATCATGATTTTCTTCCTTTTCTTCATATATCCCGTGGCTTCTCCTGTTCTTCACTCCTTTGGGAATGAAGACATTATCTTTGACCCAGGCATTTCCATGTACCATTTGTGAGCCGGGTCTGTCTGTCTGTATCTCATCGGTGTGGAACTTTCGCGTACTTCAATGTTTATCCAAACATCTTGAATGAAAGTCCGATGGAGATTGTTTCTTCCACTTACTTCCCCATGAACAAATTAATTCGGGGTCGAGTCAAGCTAGCGACTCGGTAATCAAAAACAGTAGTTTAACATGGGTTTTCACCCGTGTGTACCACCCTAGTGTGGGGGAGATGCCCCACATGTTGTATATAGACCTTAAAAATAATGAAAATTGTAAATATTAAAAAAGAGAATAATTGTTGTGTTTCTACACTTAGCTAGTAATGTTATCTTTTTACGTTCTAAGTTTCGGCATAACAGCCGGTACTTTGAATATTGAGAACAATATTCATTTCTAAGTGTGGGGGGGAAATTCTGGCGAATTTGATCATAAATGTACCCTTTTAGTCCCTTTTTCCCCAAAAATGGCCAAAATTTAAAATTTTTTTTAGTGGAAGTACTATGTACTAAACACAACAAATGGTAATCAGTCCACCATGTCTAACCCACATAAGGATTGGCTAATCCAGGAGCAAACGGCTCTTGGTAAAGATATCTCAAATCCGTTGACGGCTTGCAATTTGCCCAAAATTGTATGGTATTCAGCTCACCATATCCTAAAAAGTGAAGAGTTGGCTAGCCCGCAAGGTTATGGCTTGTGGTAAAGGCAGTGGAAAAACCATAATTGGTAATCAGCTCACCAAAGATAATATTGATAATTTATCTAAGAGTTGGCTAGTCCAGAGCAAACGGCTTCTGGTAAAGACAAAATCAAATCCGTTGAAAGCTGGTGGTTTGCTCAAAATCACATGGTTATCAATGTACCATGGTTCTTACTTGAACTAAAACATTTGGCTACTCCAGAAGTAATGGCTTTTGGTAAAGAGTTTCAAAACCATTTTGTTTTCTCAAAAGATTGCTAGGGACTAGCAATATCTTAGTGTGGGGGATTGATGAGTGTCTAAATACTCATCATTTTTGTACCATTTAAACTGCAAAAACATCTGAAAACACTCAGAAATGTATCAAAATGATAAAAATATCACAAATAAGTGTTTTATGTGTTTTAAATGCAAAAACATCAAAATCTGGTGAAAAACGTATAAAGTTTGCATAATTGGCAGTTTTAGTCCCCCAAGTTTCAAAAGTTGTCAAAAACAGTCCCTGGTAAAACAAAATAAAGAAAAATGTTATTCAAGGTCCCTGAAATATTCTAATTTGTCAAAAATGGTCCTTGAATAAATCTTTTGTTAAATGGCAGAAAAGGTCCCTGAACTTTTGAAATTGTCAAGTTTGGTCCCTGGAAAATTGAAAATGTCAAAACTGGTCCCTGTACTATTGGAACTTGTCAATATTGGTCCCTTGTAACAACTTTGGAAAATTACAGGTTTAGTCCCTCTAATTTGGCAGATTTGCATAACAAGTCCTTGTCTTAATAAACCTTTAAAGACCTTTTGACCTTGTCAATACCAATTAGACCCCCCTGCCATAATAATTTTGGACCCTTCCCATTTTGGACCCCTGGTCAACAAAACCAGTCAAACGAATACTGGTTTCCCTCCTTTGTGGTTTTCCTCTCCAACTTGCCTGCTACACTCCTCTACAACTCACCTTTTTCACCTCACCTTATCCCAACACCTTTCCCACTACCCCCTCATCATCACACCTCTCACCCCCCCCCCCCC
>BPTQ01000006.1:39072585-39152370 GCA_019973895.1 Chrysanthemum seticuspe
TTTGAATATGTTATATTTAGGATTTTTATACTTTTTATGTAAAAATGTTAGGATTACTATATTCTCTTAAATAGCTTTTCCTTTTAATAAAAATATTGATTAATTAATTAATAATAATTAATTTTTGATAAAAATGAATAATTTATTATCGGATTTTATGTTCTTTAATCCTTTATTTCGATCTTTTTATTTTAATTCTGAATCTTTTTAGATTTTATAGTTTGATCTTAAAAGTTTTGATAAAAACATTAAAAGACTAATAAAAAGATAAAAAATATTTAAAATTTGATAATTTTTGATTAATTTAATAATTTTTATGTTTAAATTGATTCTTTTTAGATCTTTTTATAAAAAAATAGAAAAATATAAATAGAATTGAATTCTTTTTACTCTTTAATAAAAAAACTTGGAAAAGAATTAATTAACATAAATTTCGATTAATTTTTACGAATTTTTGATCAAATTTAATTCTTTTTATCGTTTGTTCGATCCTTTTTAGACTTTTAAAGTCTTTTTCAGATTTTATTATAATCCTTCGATCCTTTTAACCTTTTTGTCCTCGAACACACCTCTTTTTACTTTGACTCCACGGTTCAGGAATAATTATTCGTGAAACTTGTTCGTTTACCTCTGGTTATTCGTGGTTTGGTTTTGTCTTCGATCCTATTCGATTTTATGGGTTTTACGTTGTTGTTTGTTGTTCGAATTGTGAGACTATACGTTCAATGGTTCTACTGAAATTTTCAGATTTTTCCTAGCTTGTTTGCTATTTTTCTTAATTTAAACTAGTTTTTAAGCATTTTTAATTAGCTTTAAATACAATTAATTAAGAAAAGGTTCAAAAAAATAATTTCTCATTTTTCTTAAGTTAAGATAAATATAAAAAGATAAAAAAATATTTTTCTAGATTTTTCTTAGTTAAATTTGTATTTTTAATAATTTAATTAGTTTTTAATAGTTTAAAATTTATAAAAAATAGAAAAATAATCAGAAAATTACAAAAATAGTTTTGAAAATTCTAGTTTGATATTTTAGATTTTTCTAAGTCTTAATTTTATTTTTCTAGCTTTATTTCCTAATTTCTTGTATTTTAGGCTATTATTTAATAAGTAAAAATAGTTTTTAATTAATAATAATTAATTAATTAGTTATAAAAATAATTTTCCTTTTCGATAAATTCTCTTATATCATTAGGATTGTAAAAATGTATTTTTCATATTTTTAGGATTTATATTGTATAAGTTTCACATTTTTACTTGTACGTCGCGTAGTTTTTAAATTCAGTTTTATAAAAACATAAAAACAAAAACATCATTTTAAATATAGTGATAGCGTTTATTTAATAGTTTTTATCTTTTTAACTTTCTTTAATTTTCATTTAAGCTCCTGTAGTTTATGGGCTTTCTCTTTAGGTATAAATCGACCACTATCCTTTCACGTTCAAATCCTCTCGATCACTTTACGTTTGACTATTCTCGCACAGCTCGTTGGGACTTAACGACCTGGGAAAACACTATACTCTCCTGATCTTCATTGTATTTGTGTTTTAAGCAGTTTTAAGTCTATTACGGTTAGCCATTCACAAGTGGCTAGCTTGTGTGATTAGACTTGACTGTTCAGCACCAATCACAAGCCATAGTTTAAGCACGGGTTACAGTCTGAAATAACTGCAAGCCACTATTTAAGCACGGGTTACAGTCTGAAATAACTGTAAGCCAATTTTATTTTATTTTTTTATTTATTTTTTATTTTTTTATTTTTTTTAAGACATGATTAGAAAAGAATATTTATACATTCTGTTCGAACTTCATCTAAAGTCCCGTGCCATTATTGAATGACATTTCTAAGACCGTAGATGTTATCGATACCAGAAGACATGTCTTGAGAAAACAATATTTTTGGCCTTTTTCAAAATTTTCTGATTTTTATGGGTTTTTGTTGATTTTATATTTTTCTATTTTCTTTTGTTGGTTTTATAATTTTGTATTTGGTTTTTGAAAAATATTTACAAAGATAGAGAAATAGTTTAAGAAGATGATGATACGAGTACCGAGATAAGGAAGTCGATCAGCACTTTATAGAAGATAGAAGTCATCATCTCTTAAACTTTCACCACCAAAGCTTTTGAGGCTCTTGAATCGTCGTCAGAACTTGAGCCTTCAGAAAGTGAGACTTTGGTAGCTTTTCCCCCAAACCGACAAACTAAGAACAAAGACCATATCTCCAAGAAGTAGAAATGAACAAAAACGGTCTCATTGAATGAATCTCAGCACCCCGAAGAACATGAGAACACCAAAGTAACAAGTTGAAACATTGATCGTCTCGGTGGATGTCAAATCTAGAATAACTGATTAAGCTCGATCATGTGAATATGTTGTCCGACCCTGATGTACACATATATCTCCCCTGATCGTTGCGATCTCATCAGAATCATGATTACATTGTGTACATGAAGCACTAACCGGAAGCACTTTATCATAAATCATATAGAAGATGTCGATATGCAATATCATCTCACGAAACAAAAATTCTTTTCACATTTCTTCTAACTGAACGCTGAAGTAACACATACCAAAAGTCTCCAGAGACCATTTCCCCCAATTAGTTGGAATAGTACACCAAAGGCTACGAGATAAACACTGAGTTGCTCTACGGATATGACCATTGTCTTTCCGGGATAACTTTAATCAGGTAGAAGTGTTAGGTTCATCATGTGTACTCGTTGTGCTTTTAGATACATGTCTCCTTCCCCCTTGCAGGTTTTGATACTTCAGATTCAGCAAAACATAATATACCCAAAAACTCAAAATCTTGTAAGAAGAACTCAAATGGCCCAAATGAATCCTGTGAGAATCAACTACAACGGAAACTCTCTCTGACTATCTTTATCAACCCATATGTAGACAATTTGAAGTGACCACTGATGAAGAATACCCTATATACCAAACTTGAAACTGAAGTCAAATTCCCATATTTGTATCTTAAGCTTGCACTTAATAATGGAAGAACGGTGTCGAGAATTTATGCTTCAAGCAAATTTCTAAGTACTCACTACTCAATCAAAGTATGAGACATTAACACCTCTTGCGATTATCCACACCGTCATATGCGTGTGACATTGAGTAAAACAAAGTAACTCCTAATAGTGATAGTTAACCAGGTCTTCAACCATCCACCTCGACTGCTGGTAACTAGATAATCCAAGACTTCAACTCAAATTCATAAGCCCGAGCAAGTTATCAAATAAGAACACGCCTTTGTGAATGTCAACTTCAACCTCAAATAAGTGATAAAAGAGTAACTTCAAAGTAATCAACTTGTGTCAAATGTCCAACACTTGAATAAACATACAATCGGAGGAACATTAACCCACTGAATGAACCGGAGCAAATGATTCCTCAACATCAATGCATTCTTCCTCAAGGTATACATGTAGAAGCTGATATGGAAGATTTACCAAAAATGTCTTCTAGCAGATGAGGTAGTCATTTTCCCTAATGTTTATGTGGTTGATTTATAGCGTGCACAAGGAGAGGAACAATAATCCGTGAAGATTTGGCAAAGGAATACCAAAGAGCGGATCATTATTCAGTAGTGCAGCTACAGTATCATGATAGTCATTGTCAACGCCTTGTGAAGTAACTGGATATAAGGTTTCTTGAGAATTCTGAGAAGTACTTCTTAGATGGTGAACTAGTTGAGTCAGTAGAAACCGGAGCATGAGCTTCAGAGGCTGGATGATCAACATTCTTCGGAGGTTGAAAGTACTCATCAAACATATCTTTGAAAAACAATGAATCCCAGTTATCCTTAGTAAGTGAAGCATTAGGCGTAGGAGGAGTGTCATCAAAAATCAAGCAATGAATCATTGCTAAAGAATATGAACAAGTCTAATTGGGGATTAAATTTTGGCTTTTCAATCTCCCCCAATTAGTGCTCTCCCATAAACTGACAAAGATTTTCAAGTGTTCTTCTCAGCAGGATTAAGAAGAAGTCTTTAGATCATCAAATGCAATTCGTCTTTAGTCTTCTAATCATGTAGCAGAAAATGTAGATTAGACTGTAGACTCGACCTTCTTCAAGATTAGGCATTCCCGTTAACTTGTAAATAGCAAATCCCCTTAATTAAAATCCCTCCCAATCAAACAAGAACAGAAAGATGTTCATCAAAGAAATCAGCCCAGCAACTAGAAGCACTTTGTCATTTAATCATATCAGCCCGTATAAAGATGTCAACCAACGGCTCTTAAAAGAAACTACATGTGAAGATGATCCGATAAGAAGAATCTCGGTTCTTACATGAGTTAGGAGCCGTTTGACCATATATTCTCAAATATCAGTCAACCATGCAAAAAATTCACACTTCTTCTCCCCCTCAAGAATTGCATATGGAGATGTCATTCTTGATTAAACAAGTGATTATCATTCAAATGTATTCTATTCACACTTCCCCCCCCCCCCCCCCCCGCAAAGTTAGCACATGATGTCGCCATCTTCATTATATTGAGCAAGTGGAATGAGAGTAATTATTAGTAGTCCGATTCACTTGATGACTGAAGCGCATGGAAAAAGCATGAAGCATGTTGATGAAGAATGTCAATGAGAATGGTCATAAACATGAAGATTTCTCTTCTTATGAAGATAAAGCGCACTGAAGCGTACACCTTTCTTTTCTTTGAGGAACGGGGCCTGAAGTATTATCTGCAGACGCCATAATGATGAAGTACGAGGCCTGAACTGAACTGAACAGACGTCATAATGATGAAGTACGAGGCTTGAACTGATGTGAAAAGACGTTATAGCCGAAAGAATATCAAGATTGAGTTACTTGAACCCGTGAGTTATGAGATATCAATCCATTTGTAATCCATACTTTAAGCCAGTCCATGTAGTGAAGGATCGAAGTATCTGCAACTGAGGAAGGACTACCTGCACTAACTTTACAAGCTTGATTGCATATATATTGGTTAGTGACATTAGTATCCAAACCCTTTGGTGTTTCACGGTCAACCTTGATTTTGTCATCAGAAAACAGCTTTCCGGTAGGAATCCACCTAAGTCCAGCATCCTTAAACATTCTACCCGATGGTATCCACTTATGGCAAGGTCTAGGATTGTATGGCTCCTTATGCATAGTGGAAGACTTATCCATATTCCTAGTTTCTAAAGATTTAGCAGTTGGTATCCATCTAGGCGAAGTTTTTGGCTTGTTTTGCTTCAGAACATGTTGAACCTTAGTCACGTTAGTAGTCTTAGTGGATTGTACCTTAGCATGTGAATAAGGAGAATTTCTAATTTTGTTTTCTACATGCTTAGCATTCTTATTCACATAACTACTATTAGATGCACGCCAATCCCTAGTCTTTTGAGTGTTCCTAGGTAGTGGTTTACAACTACTAGTAGTGCCTTGAAATCTCGTAGAATTCCTCACCCTAGGTCTTGCACCTAAAATTCCTTCTTTTCGAATCTGTGCCTTTTTCCTAGCTTTTTCTAGATAATAGTTCTTCCACAAGTCATTCATATCATATGAATTCTGAGTTTTAATGCTTGGTTTTGACACTGTTTTCGAACTAATCCTAGAGGTGCTGGTAGTAGAAGTGGCTACGTGTTGAGGGTTAATGGAGCTAGAAGCCTTATTCTTAGGTAACTCAGGTGAAGTGACTAGTTTTGACAAAACTTGTTTCTCATCAACTTGGGAGGCAAACCGTGTTTTTGAAAATTTTGGTCTTTCGGATATAAACGCAGTAGGCTGCCTAAAAATGGACCAGTTTCTAATGGGATGAGAAACTGGTTTCCCCAAGGTTGATGGTTTTGTAAACTTAGTATTCACATTTTTCCCTACAGTTTTCCTAAGCTCATTTTTTAAGGCAACAATAGCGAAACTCTTTTCCTGAAGTTGAGCTTTGAGATCATCAATTTTTGCTATCAAAGAGTTTGTTTGTTCTACTGATTTAGTTCTAACATCTTTGACATAGTCACTTAGTTCTATGTGATGCTTTCTCAAAGACTCATTTTCCTTTAGTAATTTAGCCACATAAATTGACAGTTCATTATTTCTTGTTATAATAGCATCAATGTCTTGTGCATTCATGACTAGATTACTTTTCTCATTCAAGACAGAAATATGTTTCTTCAGATTGTAAATGGTTGACTCTTTGTCTTGAAGCTGAGCTTTCAAAGTGTTAATTTCAAAAAGTTCACGGAATTCAGGAAGTTCCGGTTTTTTACATGGTTTGTTAAGTTGAAAACTTTATTCTTTACTCTGAATCACGATTTCAAGTGAAATGCAATGTTTTTCAAGATTTGAGAATTTGTTTGAAAGTTCATCAAAAGCCTTCTTATCAACCATATCTTTTGTTTTGAAACACTTAATCTCAGACTCAGCCTCAGTAACAGAACATTTATGAAAGTTATGTTCAGCACCATGATCAGTTTGTTTAAGTATTTTAGCAGATGTACTATGTTGAACAGTAAAGGATACCTCATTACATGACTTCTGTTCAATTTCTGGTCTGATATCTGCATCCACATCATGTGTAACAAGAGTCACTGAACCGCTGGCTGTTTCAAGCTTATCTGTCTCTAAGCCTCTGTATTCAGTGTCAACTGATCCAACATCTGGTGCCATACCGGTCTCAACACAACAATTTATTGATTATACCCGAGATTCATTCGCCTTTCTGATTACAACATCCACTTCTTGTGAGACAGGAGTCACTGAGCAACTGGTTACATCATTCTTTGTTGTTTCTGATATTTTGCATTCAGCAACACCCGAACTTTCTGATACATTGCCCGACTTGTCACAAATATCTCTCAACTGTACCCGACTCTCATCTACTTTTGCATCTTTATGATTAACTTCCTCAATATACTTCTCCACATTATCCATGAGATGGATAAGTGTCACCGTGAACACGCTAATTTCCATTCCAGTGTGTCTCTTGAAGGACATTTCAGTCATGTCTTGATCATAATCAGATGTGAATTCCCTTTTAATGAATGACTGAAAGTGTTTGTAGATCACTTGAAGTGCAGCGCTGGAACTATCCTTATGAACCTTCTCTTTGTCAAGTTGTAGCTCCAATTGCTCTAGGTTTAATAGCAGAGTTCTTGTTAATGTGGATAAGTCTTGACGAAAGAGGGCAATACATGTTCGTTCCATTGATGTGAGTAGAAGTAACATGAGGTGAGAGTGAAGTTGTTGATAAGGTTCAATGATGCTGATCTGTGCTAAACCGTCAAGCTATCTCACACAAGCTAGCCACTTGTGAATGGCTAACCGTAAGAAACTTAAAACAGTTAAAACACAAATGCAATGAAGATCAGAGAATAATATGAATTCCCGGGTCGTTAAGTCCCACGGAGACTCAATGGTGTGTAAACACTTGATCAGATGATAGAATGATCACTAAGGATAGTGATCAGTAAGGGTTTTGATGAATTATTACACTACTGATTGATTGGAATGGAATGGATACAGAATTGGAAAGCACAACAATCAGATAAAAGAAACTAAAAACGTACGTTTAAAAACTACGTAAACGTACAAAATAAAAAGTGAGATCTAAGAAATAAAATACCTAAAAATATGAAAATGACATTTTTGGAATCCTAAAAATAAAAGAAAATTATTAGAAAAGGAAAATTATTTTTACAACTATTAATTTAATTATTATTAATTAAAAACTAATTTAACTATTAAAAATAACCTAAAATAGAAGAAAATACAAAATAAGGCTAGAAAAATAAAATTATGATTGAGAAAAATCTAAAATATTATAAAACTAATTTTAAAACTAAAAATATATTTTTTACACTTTTTATTTATTTATTACTAATTAATTATTATTTAAAATACACTTAAATACTAGAAAATATAAAATAAACCTGAAAAATTGAAATTTTAACTTGGAAAAATCTAAAATATGATAAAACTAATTTTAAAACTGAAAAGATATTTTTTATGCTTTTTAATTATTTATTACTAATTATTTAATACTTTTAACTATTTAAAATTCTAATAAATACTAAAAAGATAGAGAAAAATATGAAACTTTTTCTAAAAAAATACCTTAAGATGACAGAAAACTAAGAAAAATATAAAAACTAGATTTGCTTATTAATAAGCTGAAAAGAAAAATCATAAAGCTAAAAACTATTAAATAAACGCTATCACTATTTTTATATTGATGTTTTTCTGGATTTTCTTTTTTGGAAACTACTTAAATACTAATAATATGAAACTTTTATAAAAACAAAAATTTTACAAACTACAAATAAGCTGATTTATAAGCTAAAATTCTCAACAGTTTTGATAATGAGCTTATAATGATGAAATAAGCTCAAACAAGCTTACAGATTGAAAACAAAAGTGGAATAAGCTAAAACAAGCTATAAGCTACTAATACTAAGCTAGAAAACACAAAGAGGCACACTGAAAAGCTGGAATAAGCAAATAAGCACTTGAGTCTGAACTACTCAACCAAACAGGCCTGCTGCCATGTTTAAAGGCAAATTAAGCTAAGCAAATAAGCTCAAAAGCTCAAAACAAGTCTTGAGGTGTCAAGATGAGCTAGTTGGCTTTCCAAAAAACTAAAGATGATAAGCTGGGGACAACTAAAGAGCTTGTGGTGAGCTTATGAAGGTGGGACCAGTTCACTGTTCAGCTTAAGCTGAGTCAGTTGATACTGAGTTTTGGCCAAAAACAAAAGCCACTAGCAGCCCTATCTAACAAGCTAGAATTTGAAATATGAAGCTTGGGTTCTCAAGATGGCTAGGTCAGCTACCCAAAGAACCAAAAATCACAAGATTAGGCCAACTAATAAGCTATTTATGAGCTTATCAAGTTGGACTACCCAACTGTGCACAGGGCACCATTTCAGACAAGGCACTCAAAATAAGCTAGTTAAAAAGCACTTTATAAGCTGATTGAAAGAGAACTAGTATTTTTCTAATTTAGTTTAGCAACTAAACTTTAGTAACCCAAAAGCTTTTAAGCTAAATCTCACTATTAATCACACAGTAAAATTATCTTTTTTAATCAAAAACGACCAAATGAAAATTTTGACTTTTATAAAAACTAGATGAGTTTGACTTTTATGAACTTTTGATCACTACTACTTACTGATTATGTTGTTTTAAGGTGTAATAAGACTGATTTGAGCAATGTTAACAACTTATGAATATAAAATAATGATCAAGGATCATGAAAATCCAACAGTGAATGACAAGGATGTGATAAAATGAAATTTTGACTTTTGATGAACAAAGACTGGTTTTTCTTGTTTGTACTGACTATTATGACTATGTTAAACAAACACCAAGCAGGTACAATAACTAGAACACTCTCAAACACAGTGAACCAAACACTACCTTCTAAAACTGTTTTTATGATTTTCAAAGCCAAATACAGATTCAGACCATGCAATGGATTTCAAACTTTATAATATCATGTAATGAGACTAAATGAACATTAAATAACAACAATAACAACATACAACAAAGAGGTTAAACTTATGCTATTAAAACTGTCAAAGTGAGATTTTTATAAACTACAAATTTAAAATAACAACCAACTGATTTTAATGGTTAGATTTACTTAATTAGAACTAATAAACAATAAAACACAAAGATTAAAGCTACTAAATAACCAAGACAGTGAAATGCAAAATTGAACAAAAGGCTTACAAATGGGTATCCAACTGCAATCACAGAACCAATGATCAAGACCAATCCTAAAGGCTTACCACTAAGCCACTAACCCAAGGCCATCCAAAATTCACCCTGCTCCAGCTGTGAATGCCATTTCCAATGGAATTTTTTTATTTTTCAACTATTTAATTTGTATTTTTGGTGATTTTTGATTTTTGCTTCTAAACTGACTTTTAGTGTTTCTAAAAGCTTGAATAAGCTTTATAGGAGCTTACATGTGCTATATCAGTCCATAATAACATCTACAAACAACATTTGATTCATATGAGATTTTTGAAATTTGAAAATATGCATAAACTGGAAACTTGAATGTAAACTGAAATTGATGACTTCAAAAGATTTATTACACACTAACCACTTGAAATACAGAGTTCAAAAACTAAGAAATACACTGGAATTGAAATTTAAACTAAAACGATTTAAGAAAATGAAAATTACTCTAGATATTTTGATACAATGCATCTCCCCACTCCTTTATAGACTTTTTGAACTCTGATGACATCTCTGATTGTTTCCCACCAATTTCCAGCCATTGGATCTCTCTAATTCATCATATCCGTCCAAGTGGATTTGGCGCCAAATTCTTCTTGAGCAGGTTTTTGTCAATAAATGAAGTGGTTTGAAGCAATTAAGGGTTTTTGGGTGTTAGTGGAGGTGGAGGGGACAAGGTAAGGTGGAGGGATGGAGAAAAAGTGGGAAAACCATTACTGGTTTTGGGTTTCAGCTTGTGGAGAGGAGATGAACAGTAGGGCGGTATTTTGCCCGTTTGACTTTATTTGACCGACTTTAATAATATGAGGGGGGTTCACAATTGGGTATGACTGGGGTCAAGTGGTAAATTGGACTGGCTCAAGGGTCATGTGGAGGATTGGGCTAAGGATTGGATTGGGCTTGTGTTTTGATATTAGGGGTGTCCGTTTGGTTTAGAATAAGCACAAGGACCAATTTTGCAATTTACCCAAACTTCAAGGACTGAAACTGAACTTTTTCTAATGTTATCACAAGGACTAAACTTGACAAACTTTGATAGTACAAGGACCCTTTTTGCATAAAATTCCATTTTTATAAGTCCAAGGACTAATTTTGACATTTTTCAAAGTTTAGGGACCTTTTCCGCCATTTGACCAAAGAATCATTCAAGGACCAATTTTAACAACTTAGAATATTTCAGGGACCTTGAATGATAAAATTCCACATTTTTTAATTCCAGGGACTAATTTTGACAATTTTTTGAAATTTGGGGGACTAAAACTGCCAATTTTGCAAACTTGAATCATTTTTCATCTGATTTTGATATTTTTGCATTTAAAACACATAAAACACTGATTTGTGATATTTTTATCATTTTGATGCATTTTTGAGTGTTTTCAGATGATTTTGCAGTTTAGATTGTACAAAAATGATGAGTATTTAGACACTCATCAATCCCCCACACTAAGATATTGCTAGTCCCTAGCAATGATTTAGAACTTTAATGGATTTAAAAACTCTTTACCAAAAGCCATCACTTCTAGAGTAGCCAAATGTTTCAGTTCAAGTAAGAACCTTGGTACAACGATAACCAAATGATTTTGAGCAAATCATAAGCTGTAAACGGATTTGATTTGTCTTTACTAGAAGCCGTTTGCTCTGGACTAGCCAACTCTTAGATAAATTATCAGAATTATCTTTGGTGAGCTGATTACCAATTATGGTTTTTCCACTGCCTTTACCACAAGCCATAAACTTGCGGGCTAGCCAACTCTTCACTTTTTAGGATATGGTGAGTTGAATACCATACAATTTTGGGCAAATTGCAAGCCGTCAACGGATTTGAGATATCTTTACCAAGAGCCGTTTGCTCCTGGATTAGTCAATCCTTTTATTTATTAGACAAGGCGGACTGATAACCAATTGAGTAAGTGAAAAACACTTACTCCAAAAAAAAATTTTGGCAAAAAACGGGGGAATTGGGTGGATAATACATGATAAAATTCGTGAGAATTCCCCCCCACACTTAGAAATGAATAGTGCCCTCAATATTCAAAGTACCGGCGGTTATGCCGAAACTGAGAACGTAAAAGGGAAATACTACGGCCTTTATTTGAAAGAGAGATTTTTTTTTTTTTTTTTTTTTTTTTTTTTTACTGATATGAAAAGATTTTATATACAACAGCATAGGGCAACTCCCCCACACTAGGGTGGTAGAACAGAGAAAGAAGACAAAAATATGGGTGAAAACCCATATGGTGTGTGCTAATGTTTTTGATTCCCGAGTCACTAGCTTGACTCGATCCCCGCATTCATTGGTTCATGGGGAAAGTTTGTAAATCCGGGACAACCACAGGAGGAATGTCCTCTCCAAAGTAATGCTTCACTCGATGACCATTCACTTTAAAATTAGGACCATCGGGTTGAGATAACTCAATGGTACCATAAGGATAAACCTTAGCGATAGTAAATGGACCAGACCAACGGGACTTGAGCTTTCCCGAGAAAATCTTCAATCTTGAATTGAAAAGAAGGACTCGATCACCAACGTTGAAAACGCGGTTCTTGATTTTGGAGTCATGAATCTTCTTTGTCTTTTGTTTGTAGATCAAAGAGTTCTCGTATGCTTGATCACGGAGTTCATTTAATTCATTCATTTGAACTTTTCTGTGATCACCAGCTGTCTGAATATCGAAATTGGCATGTTTCAAGGCCTAGTATGCCTTGTGCTCAAGCTCAATCGGAAGATGACATGCCTTTCCGTACACTAGCTTGTATGGAGTACACCCGATGGGTGTTTTGTAAGCTGTACGGAAGGCCCAGAGTGCGTCATCCAGCTTATCCGACCAGGATGCACGATTTTCGCCTACTGTCCTTTCAAGAATTCTTTTTATACCACGGTTGGAAACTTCCACCTGCCCACTTGTTTAGGGGTGGTATGCAGTAGAGAGACGGTGGGTAACACCATACTTTTGCATGACACGATCAAATTGGTCATTGCAAAAATGTGTACCGCGATCACTGATTATAGCTCTCGGAGTTCCAAACCTGGCAAACAGGGATTTTAAAAACTTCACAACAACTCGGGCATCATTGGTAGGTAAAGCTTTTGCTTCGACCCATTTTGACAAATAGTCAACAACCACGAGTATGTATTTGTTACCTCGAGAAGATGGAAATGGCCCCATAAAGTCAATACCCCAGATGTCAAAGATCTCACAAACTTGAATGGCATTTTGTGGCATTTCATTTCTTTGAGATATATTTCTGTGACGTTGACAAGCGTCACAGGCTTTGACAAATTCGTAGGCATCCTTATAGATTGTGGGCCAATAAAACCCGGAATCAAACACCTTTTTGGCGGTGTAGTTTGGACTATGATGGCCCCCGGTGGGTCCAGCATGGCAAGCTGTGAGAATGTCAATAGCTTCCTGTCCATAAACACACCTTCGGATGACTTGATCCGCACAGATTTTGAATAAGAAGAGGTCGTCCCAGAAATAATGTTTAACATCCTTGAAGAATTTGTTCTTCTGTTGGGTCGACATCCCTTTCACTATGAAGTTACCCGCATGGTAATTTACGAAATCAGCAAACCATGGGGTAGAAGAGTTTCCACGAAAAGAAACCGCATTGAGTGTTTCGAGAGGAAATGTTTCATTTATTTCCTTTTTCTCGAAAACATCTTGGTGAGGGTTTTCTAATCTGGATAGATGATCAGCAGCTAGATTCTCAGCTCCTTTTTTATCACGTATAATGATATCAAATTCTTGTAGGAGGAGAATCCAACGGAGTAGTCTCGGCTTTGCATCTTGTTTTGCAAAGAGATATTTGAGAGCCGACTGATCCGTATACACCACGCATTTGGTCAAGATTAAGTATGGCCGAAACTTCTCAAATGCATACACCACGGCTAATAGCTCTTTTTCTGTGGTGGTGTAATGAGTTTGAGCTTCAGTCATAGTTTTGCTTGCGTAGTGGATAGGCTGAAAATGCTTGTTTCTATGTTGCCCTAAGACTACACCGATAGCAAAATCACTTGCATCGCACATGAGCTCAAAGGGTAAATCCCATTCGGGAGCAACGAGAATGGGTGCTTCAGTAAGCTTTTTCTTCAATGTTTCAAAAGCTTCTATGCACTCGGGTGAGAAGATAAAAGGAGCATCTTTTTCAAGAAGATGAGTCATAGGCCGGGCGATTTTAGAAAAATCTTGTATGAATCTACGATAGAAACCGGCATGACCTAAAAAACTCCTAATACCCTTGACGGTAGTAGGATGAGGTAATTTAGCAATAACATCGACTTTTTCTCTATCTACCTCAATCCCGTTTTTTGAAATCTTATGGCCAAGGACAATGCCTTCTTTGACCATAAAGTGACTCTTCTCCCAATTTAGACAAAGATTGGTGTCTTCACACCTTTGAAGCATTTTTTCTAAATGGGAGAGACATGTTTGAAAAGAATCCCCAATGACCGAGAAGTCATCCATAAACACCTCCATTGTTTCCCCGATCATGTCGTGAAATATGGCCATCATTATTAGATATAAGTTTTTCACATACACATCAAAGCCATAACACAAGGTGGCGTATAGATGAAATTCTAGAGAGAGAAAGTTAGAGGTTTAGGGAACTTAGAGAGAGAAAGTGAAAGATATTATTATGAGCTCCAACTCTCTACCTTGGGAGGTAGAGAGTATTTATAGTCTTACATAAAACGCCACACATCGGGCTGTGGATCAGGCATACAGTGGGTAAAGACCCATCCTTCCTCCACGGTGTTACAGAACTAAATACTACTTAACATAAAAAGAACTACGACTACGAGCTTTCTAACGATTACATATACTTGAGGTGACCGTCTCTTTAATACCTGGAATTTCTAATTCCTAACAATCTCCCCCTAAGGGAGGTCACCTCAATCATGTACCAAAATTACATTGAATACAAATAGATATTACATTAAAACATTGTTCTTGCATTCTTGATGTAGACCTTTGTTCCTAAGCTCGTAGTCATTGATTCTTCACATTGCATGTTTGGTTACTTCAAGTGGAGGTCTTTTACTGATCCTCGTGATAGTAAATTTGAGCCAGCTATAGAGATCATCAGCAATCAAAGATCTCTGTGACATCCATTGTGGTGTTGGTATTATGTGATGTTGTGACATTCAGACCGACATGCTCACATTCTGGATCATGAAATCTTCTTATCAGAGTAGCGGAAGCTTTAGTTGATTCATGATATTGGCAGCAGCGTAGCAGAAGCATGGAGTGAAAATATCAGAGTCAGTGATGCACTAATCATGATTTCTTTTGAGTTGAATGTGTAAAGTGAGCATGCGGCTATGGATTGACCGCTACATTCTGATCAGCTGCAAACGTCGGGCGTACCTGCATACAACAGTTAGCAATAAATCGCACGAAAGTGTCTTTGATCACTTTCGTTGAATTAAGGTACACGGCCCACGGTTCCCCGTTGATCAGTACAAGTACTGCCTGTGATCAGGTATAATTCCAAAGAATTTCCTTGACAGGGTTTCGCAGCTGCTCTAGCTGTTCTCAAACCGGAACATCTCAAAGAAGATAACACGGAGTGAGTGAACCAGCGAATTTTAAGTCCACTGATTGATGAAAAGAGATTTGAAAAACAATCGTGTATTGCTCAATAGAAATTGTTTTTGCAATACAACGAAGGTTTTATTGAAAATCAATTATCAATCATAAAAACACCTTTTGATTTGAAAAATGAGTACACGGTCGATGTGCTGAAGAAAAGAGTTGTTAAGCATAAAGACCGGTTTTTCAAAGGTATCCGTCAATCCCTAACCTGAACCAGGATTGATTCAAGAGACTGAATCGCCCCATTGTTTCTGTTCAGTTGTCACATGGTTGATCCATATAATAGATCTCACATGCCACCTACCAGGAGCTTGTTTGATGTTGGCTCCAGAAGGCTTTCCATCTTCATTGTGAATATGATAACACATCACTCAGATGTTCTGGCAATACCACAAGGATACAACGTAGGACTCAAGATATAATCTCTCTTTCCACATTGTGTGAAACAGAGAGTCTTCATTGAAAGTGTTCTAATGAGATTTATTGATGATCTCGTGGCTCTAGACTCAATTTGTGCATTTTTGGATCCTGTGCCGGAGACTAGGGAGAGGGTCTCCTCCTTCAATATCAACCATCTCTAGGAGAAAGTCGATAGATAATGTCGGTTCCCCGTGAGAATGAAACAAGTCCTTTTAAGAGGAACTTAAGTGGTTTGGAAAGTTGAAGTGCAGTGCGTCACTGGGTCCATGACGTCTTGTCTTCAATACCGATGTTACCATCAGTAGCATATGAATTGAACCCGGTTTCTGCCCTAAGGTTGAATAAATGGAGGGCTATTTGTTTTCACCCTTTTTCTCATTCAATTCTTTTTAATTCTTCAACCCCTTCAGTGCTTACCGAGATTTCATAACTAGAACCTTGTTGGGTTTATTCCAGTACTAGCTCAGTCTTAGTCTGCACTCTTCCCATATCTCACTTTTCTCCTTTTATCATCATACCTAAGGACTTTTATACTAACTAGTGGATTGTCCCTGGGTAGATCCCTCCGGTTCTGGCGGATCATGGGAACCAATACCTAACCTTATCATCCTTATATCACCGTACATAAAGTAAAGTTGGTCGGTCTATTTGGTATTGTTCATCTGCCATTGGAACCAATTGAAAACCATTTGAAAATCAATCCAGATACTTGTGATGTATTATCAAAACATTTTGTATCTGAATTGTTTTTGATATTTTTAGAATAAGTGCTCCCCCTCAACATGTGCATCAAATGTTTGAAATCGTTTTGCACACGGAGGCAAGAGGAAGAAATTACTTCTTTGATTACCATTTTCTAAAAAATATCACCATCACTTCCTTGATCAAATCAAGTAGATAAAGCATTTCCAGGAAGGATGAGGTTTCCATAAATTTGCTCCCCCTCAATATGTGCCTCGACGTTTGAAAAAGAGTTTTGCACATACTGGAGGGAACCTGCACATTGAGATAAATGATCACGTTTCAAATCATAGGTTTAAGATAGATGCTCCCCCTCAACATGTGCATTGAAAATTTGAAATCGTTTGTCACATGTGGGAAGGACAGCATGTACATCCTTATAGAACTATTTACCGAATAATCAGTTTAAATCCAATTTAAATCACACATTCTCCCCCGATCACAATTATCAACTCATTTGAGATTTGTGATCTCTTATAGATTTAAATTGATTTTGAAAGCTTTTAAGGAGAATTGTGACTTGATTATGAAAGCGTTTTAACTGATACGGATCGGATTTTAAGACTTTACACTCCATTGATTAAACATGCATGTACAATTTTTGAAAACAATTTAATGCCAAATAACTTTTTAATTTAATTGAAATCATTCTCCCCCTCAATCAATGATATAGGTTGTTGATTGAGAGATAGAGATTTTGACAAATAAGTCCTGATGATTATCAAAAATAGAGACCGAGTTATTTTTCAAAGCATTTAGTTTTCAGCAGATAAATGTTTATAGAATCAGAGCATGGAATTTGAAAACATGGTAAAACATGGATCTGTTCTTTCTTATGAAACCGGGTTATTGCCTGAAAATGACAATAAACCATTTATTTCTCTCTCTCTCAAAAAATATTTTTGATTTTTTTTTATTTTATTATATATATTTTTTTTAAATAATAAAAAAAAATCGAACAATATCTAAAGTCCCGTGTCATTCTTTGAATGACAACAAGAAGACCGTAGATATAATCGAATCGAGAGAAACATGACAAAATGACAATATTTTTGAAGATTTTTCGAATTTTTCGAATTTTTATGGATTTTGAAAGTTTTATATTTTTCTATTTGATTTTTGAAGGTTTTATAATTTTGTATTTTATTTTTCGAATAGATATATACAAGAGACAGATGAAGATAGACCTTTACTCCTTGTCTTCCTCCTAAAGACGTTTGAGTGTTTCTGGTTGAAGGCTTTTCAAGCCAAGACGTGGAAGAATAAACTCAAAACGTTCTCTTGGAAGAGCTTTGGTGAAGATGTCAGCTAACTGGTATTCAGACCTCACAAAATAGAGTTCCACCACACCTTTTTCTACTTGTTCCCTGATGAAATGATGTCGAATGTCGATATGCTTTGCTCTTGAGTGTTGAACATTGTTGCATGAGAGAGCAATAGCACTTTTATTATCACAGTACAGAGGGATTTTGTTGAATACAAAGCCATAGTCAGATAATTGAGATCTCATCCATAAGATTTGAGCACAACAGGATGACATGGCTATGTATTCAGCCTCTGTAGAGGAAATAGAAGTGCTCATTTGCTTCTTTGAAGACCAGCTCACAAGCTTATCACCCAAAAAACTGAGCACCTCCAGACGTGCTTCGACGTGTATCTTGACAACCTGCATGATCAGCATCTGCATAGGCCGTTAGTGACATACCGGTGTCCTTCGGGTACCAAAGACCCATATTGATGGTTCCTTAGAGATACCGAAAGACCCGTTTAACAGCTTCAAGGTGCTTTTTGGTAGGCTCAGCCTGGTATCTAGCACACATGCAAACAGCGAACAAGATGTCTGGTCTACTAGCAGTGAGGTACATCAGGGATCCAATCATACTACGATATTTAGTTTGGTCAATCATGATCCCTGAGTGGTCCTCATCTAGTTTGGTTCGGTCAATCATAGGGGTGTCAACAGGGTCACTTGAATCAAATCCAAATTTCTTTAAAATCTCTGTTGCATATTTAGATTGATTTATGAAAATGCCTCCGGGACTTTGTGAAATTTGTAATCCCAAGAAAAATGACATTTGTCCCATCATTGACATTTGAAACTTTGAACTCATTTCATTTGAAAAACGATCACATTCCATTGGGTCTGTTGAGGCAAAAATAATATCATCAACATAAATTTGAACATGGGTTAAATGTTTGCCTGACTTTCTGGTGAACAATGTAGGATCAACTGCTCCTTTGCTGAATCCGGTTGATAGAAGAAACTTTGACAGTGTATCATACCATGCCCTTGGAGCTTGCTTTAAACCGTAAAGAGCCTTCTTCAGAAGATAAACGTGAGTAGGATGCTCTTGATTCACAAATCCTTCAGGTTGGCTGACGTAGACGACTTCTTTAAGATCTCCGTTCAGAAATGCCATTTTCACATCCATCTGATAGACTACCATGTTCTTACTAGCAGCATTAGCCAGGAAGATTCTGATTGCCTCGATTCGAGCAACAGGAGCAAAAGATTCTTCAAAGTCAATACCCTCCTCTTGACGGTATCCTTTAGCAACTAATCGAGCCTTGTTCTTCAACACATCACCATGCTCATCAAGTTTCACTTTGAAGATCCATTTAAGAGCAATAATCATAGCACAGTCTGGAGCAGGTACTAACTCCCATACATCAAGTCGATCAAACTCATGAGTTTCATCTTGCATGGCATTGAACCAGCTATCTTCATTCATGGCGGTTTTAACATCCTTTGGTTCAATCTTAGATAGTACGGAGTTGAAGAAGCACCATAAGGCATCGGTTGCAAGTTGTTTCCGGGTTGATACAGGACGAGAGGGATTACCAATGATGTTGTCTAACGGATGATCGTGAGTCCATTTTCTGAGGTGTTCATGTGGCAATTGTTGAGGGACTGAGGTAGCTGAGTCGATGTCTCCTGAAGAAGATGGTTCTGATGATGATTCTGGAGCAAATATGTTTTCAAACGGAGCATCTTCAGGAGTAGCAAAGGGATTAACTTCATCATTGATGCCAGAAACATTTCCATGATGTACATTTGAAGAATGATGATTTGTTGATGAAACTGAAGGATCAACAGCAGGTGCTTTTTGACTTAAAGATATTGAGACTGAAGGATTGACTTCATTCACAGGAATATGAGCATCCTCTGTTGTAAGGATCAACACCTAATTAGTAATTGAATCATACAGTTCATCAAACATAGGATCAAACAATTTCTTTAAATCATCTTCAGATGGAGGTACATATGGAGTTTCTTGAGAAGAGTTTGGAACAAGGGATGAACCAATAGGACTGTTTTGAAGTGCGGGTCCTGAGCTAGAGTGTCCAGGAGCCATTTGACCGGTCAGCTAATCAAACGTAACGTGAATTGTTTCCATGATATTTCGGGTTCTTTTGTTGTAGATTCGGTATCCCTGTTTGTTTGGTGCATATCCTACAAATACTCCAATGTCAGCTTTAGCCCTAAGTTTGCCTAAGTCTTGACCCTCATTAGTTGGGTAACACAATGCTCCAAACACACGAAGGAAAGAGAGATTAGGTTTTCTGTTGTGGACAAGTTCATATGGAGTTTTTCCATGTACAGTGTGAATCAGGGAACGATTTTGTATGTAGCATGCAGTGGCAATTGCTTCAGCCCAGAGAAACATTGGAACCTTTGAGTAAATCAGCATTGTTCTAGCGGCTTCAACAAGAGTTCGATTTCGTCTTTCAACTACATCGTTCTGTTGAGGGGTTCGTGGTATACTTCTTTGATGGCTGATTCCAACGCTTTCATAAAATTCCCTAAGTTGTTTGTTGACAAACTCAGTTCCATTGTCTGTTCTGATAATTATGACGGTTTTGTTAAGTCGAACCTGCAGCTGTTTGATGAGTTTGATGATGATATCAGGAGTTTCATCCTTTGTCCTTAAGAACTTGACCCAGGTGAATCTAGAGTAATCATCAACCACAACTAACACATATTTCTTCCCAAAGATATTCTGCACCCTCATTGGTCCACATAAATCCATATGAATCATATGAAGAACTTCTGTGACAGAGTTAGTAGGTTTGGGTTTGTGGGCAAACTTTTTGCTTTTACCCAATTGGCATGCTGAACAAAGATGATCCTTTTCATACTTTAGTCTAGGTAAACCTACAACTAAGTCCTTTCTGGAAAGATCGTTGATGGTGCCGAAGTTCAAGTGATTGAGACGACGATGCCATAACCATGACTTTGTTTTTGAAGCCTTTGATAACAAGCAGATTGAAGAAGCCCTCATCATGTCATCGATAGAGATGGTGTAAAGATTTGAGCCACGAGTTCCTTTTAACGGTTCCTTACCGTTGAGATCTCTAACAAAGCAGGTATGTTTTCTGAAGGCTACTTCTAGATCAAAATCACAGAATTGACCAACAGAGAACAGATTATGACCCAAGCCTTCCACATAGTAAACTCTAGAGATGACACTATCACCAACAATATAATCTCCATAACCCATAATAGCACCGAAATGATCATTACCAAATCTAACAGTCCCGATGAATTTGCTCACGAAGTTCATGAGCCGCGACCGGTCTCCAGTCATATGCTTGGAACAGCCTGAGTCCAGGTACCACAGAACGATTTGAACGATCTGCAGTTGAACACAGACAAGAATGGATAACTGGATAATTGGGATCCCCATGCAAGAATGGGTTCCATTTGGTTAGTAACAATGTTTGGAACACCCACATCAGAAATAGAAGCATTCATATCAGAAAGTGAGGCAATGGAATCATTGTGAATAGATGCAGTACTAGTGTCTGTATTAGCCCTGTTCACAGTGTGATCACTTCTTAAGGGAATAGTTCTACCAGTAGGCATCCATTTTCTAGTGGGCATTATCTGATTAGTCTTATGACCAACAGGTATCCAATAAAAGCCTATTTTACTGAATGTTCTTCCTGTGGGTTTCCACAGTTTTCTAACTTTCTTTCGTTTTTGCCTTTTAGCCTTCTTAGCATGAATTTTTGCATTAACAATATTAACTGGACAATTAACATCATTAGGCAGAACATTAACACCACATTCATGATTAGAAACAGAATTCAAGCAGACATTAGTACAAGGTTTGCAAATAGTATCGGAATTCGAATTAATTACAGTACGCCTATGGCTAATACTAGAATCAACACGATTCGTTTTATTCAATTCAAGCTTAAAGTTCCTAGATTGTTCTTCTACTCTCTTCCAGTGCACATTCTTAGCTTGAGAGGTCCTATCATTCCTTGTATTGTCTTGAGACTTTGACCTGCTTCGTTTAATGTCACTGATTACTCCTGTAGAGGGAATGGGAACATTAGTTGGTTTAACTACTCTTTGCATCACCTGTTTAGATGTACTGGGGTCTGAACTACATGCAGGTGCACTAAGGTTCACTTTCTTAAAACTAGAGGTACTGAGATTTGTACTCCTAGAAGGCACACTTGAGTTCTCTTTCTTAATATTGACATATCTGGAATCTGAACTACTCAAAGGCACACTGCGGTTCATATTCAAAATATTGCGAATCGAATGCATATCATACTTGGCATTAGGCATCGAGCATGGAATCAAAGGATTAACTCTCTCACCTAATGACTTTGGGCATATTGTGATCAAGCATTCTAAGATTTCTTGAGATCGTTTGGCATATAAGCATGCATGTCCAATTGCATTATCATGAGGTTTCTCTAGCTTATTCTCTTCAACAATCTCACGCAGACATTCTAGGCAATCCTTAAGGGATGAGAAGTATGTTTGAATAGCAAGTTTGTTGTTCCTTAAATGAGGAGGGACATATGTCACAGATAAAGCATATTTATTACAAGAGTGAACCTTTGATACAACATTCTCCCCATTGGTCATTGGCATTTTCCCTTTTACCTGACTCTTCAGATTCTCAATTTCCTTTTGCAATGAAGCTATTTGTTCGTTATTTTTGTTACGAGTGACTTTAATTGATTCAAATAACTCATTGAAATGACGTTTAACCTTTTCATTTTCTTCTCGAAAACTTTCGTTTTCCTTTTGTAAAGCATTTACTAGGTTTTGAAGATGAAACGTTTGAGAATTCTGAGAATCTAAAGGAGGAGGCATTTGGGAGCCTGTCATATTGTTCGTTTGACCCTTTAATTGAGAGATTTGGGCTTTCAACTTTCTGATCGTGTTGCACTGAGCTTGAATCTGTTCATCACGTTTGTTAATTTGAAAAACTGCATCAAACTCTGGAGCATCTGAAGATGTCTTGATATTTGAAGTTTTGACATTTTCTTTGAGATGTTGATATTTTAGTTGTAAATTAAAATGCTCAACTTCTAGTTTAGAAAAATTTTTAACCAAATTGTCGTGATCATCCAGTTCAATTTTCTCGTTTAGTTTAGAATTAGTTTTTTCAAGCTCAATGACACGATCATGGGAGACTTTCAGGGCCACAGATAGTTCATGAAATTTGGAAGCATTAATAGAGCAATTTGAAGCAGTGAAAAAAATATCTTGAGCAACACATTCAGTAATAAGAGTCTCATTTAAGGTATGCAAGTTCTTCCTCTCAATCTCATTATATTTTAGTGCACGCTCATAATCACTAACTTCAACTACCATTGCATCAAATTCCTTTTCCATTCCTTTGATATCAGTTTCTATCCCCTTTTTAAGACTCTCAAAGTGATCTTTCAGAAGTTTAAAGAAAGGCATGACCTCAGTTAAATAACATTCTTTCATTTGCTCAAAACCCCTTTCTCCTTCCGTTATACCAGTGGGTGTGATCCTTTTCTTACAGGTTTTCTCAAAATCAACAAATAGTTGAAATATAACATATTGGCTAATTAAGGTCTTGCTTTTTGTGGCAATTGTTCTAGGAACAAGATGCATTGGTGTATTAGGAGGATACACAGTCGCTCTAGGCATTTTCCATAGGGGAGGGTTTGTTTCAACAATATTTTTAGCTTTCTGCTTATCTAAATCCTTTTTCCAGAAAACTTGTTCGGGAGTTAACAATGTCTGAGGCTTAAACATGTTCAAGGAAATCCAGTTTTCCTTTTTGTAGTCATGGGGAGTGATAATTATTTTTTTCTCTTTGCATTTAGGATCATCTAATTTTTTGTTCATCCTTTCCCTAGTGACTTCATCTGATTTCTTGTCTTCCTCAGTGCACTCAACGCAACTAGGTTTCTGTCTAGGTTTAAGAATCTCATTGCCATCATAAATCACACTTTGAGCTGCTTTTGCTATCTTTCCGTACTCAGGGTTGGGTTTATCTATAATGGGAACACTATGCTTATCACTTGGAACTCTATGTTTAGTGACCATGTGAGCAGTCTGAATGGTGTTTCCTTGTATGTACAATTTGTTTTCAAGTTTGTTTTTCAAAGTTTTCAGATTAGAAAAATCTCTCAAGAGTTTTAATTCCTTTGCATTAAATTCTTGCTTAAGCATTTTCACATTTTCTTGAAGTTCTTGTTTTTGCTTATCTGTTTTGGAAAATTTTTCTTGCAAGGAATTCAATTCTTGTTTCAATACTTCTTCTCTAAACTTACTTTTTCTAATGACTGTACGCACTTGGTCATCCATTTCCTGCTCACGATTGGTCAACTCAAAATTAGCACGTTGTTCATAAATAGCAACACGTTCTTTATAGGCATTTAGTTCAAAGATTACAGACTCATCAGGGGCACATGCAGTGTATTCATAAAAAACATAGTCATTGTTGACTGCAGAAGATGCATCACTTGGTACACCTTCACTTTCACTTTGTTTCACGTATTGATCATATGGGATAATATCGATATTACCCATATTTTCAACATTTGATTCAATAGTTTCAGTTAATTGTACTTTGTCATGCATCTGTTGCACATCAGCATTATCGTATAGTTTTAATACCTCTGAGATGAGTTTGTCTTGGGATGGGCCAGCTAGTGGTGAAGAAGAGACCTTGGGAGAAACCATTGGAGAAATGCTAGCCATAAAGATTGTGTGTGTCGTAGGTCCATCATCCACATCTGAGTCGTATGCATCACAATCAGCGACTTGAAAGGCATTCTGATGATTGTGACCTATCTCCTGAATAGGCTGCTCATCCACATCTGCATCATAGGTCTTGGCATTACCCTCAGCTAAGAACATCAATTCCTCTTCATCTAAAGCAACACCATTGTCCTGAGCTTGTGCAAGCAGCATCTTATCTCTGAAGTAATCAGCCTTCTGTGGACGCTTTGGAGATGTACAGTTTCTTGCAATGTGTCCCTCACCACCACAGGTATAGCACTTGATCGGCTTAGCTTGACCTTGGTTACCATTTCTTCCTCGATTCTGATTGCCAATATAAACTCTACCAGCTCCACCTCTTCCCTGATCCTACTGTCTTTCCTGAACTGGTTGCACCACGATCCTTCCATCTTTAACAGTAGCTTGATTGTGTGGGTTAGATGCTGTTCTGAGGTTGTTGTTGGTTTGTGGGAGAGAATTCATGTTTTGGCTAATCAGAAGAGCTAGTTGATTAATGAAGTTTCCTACGTGTGCATCAGCATTAGCTTGTTTGAACATAGGATCAGGAATGAGTTTGTGATTACCATTACCCAAGGGTATGACTTGTGAAGCTTTGGTTGTGATTCTGATGTTTGAGTAGAAGGCAGTTGAATCATTAGACGAGCTTGTCTCTCCCTGGTTGGTTTTGAACTGATTGAGAATCAATTTTTCAAACATAGCATGTCTCTCATTCTGAAGGAGGAAGGCATAGAGTTGCTCATAGTTAGTATTCTTCAATCCTTTAGTGAGCTTCACAGCGGTGACAAACTTGTGCCATTCGGGATTCATGTTGTTCACAAATTTTGAGTTCAGCTGAATGTTAGGCATAGTCATTCTGATGTTCCTCATGTCATTCACCAGCTTATGAAATCTCACATAGTACTCATAGACATTCTCATCCGGCTTCATCTTGAAGTGTTCAAATTCGTCATAGAGTTGGGATTCTCTGTCTTCCATAGTTAATTCTGAACCAGAGAGAAGCATCTTAACATTATCCCACACTGCCTTTGCATCGGTGTTATGATTGATCAGCTTGTAGATGTCTTTAGGAAGACCTTGAAGAACAATGTTTGAAGCCCTGATATCTGCATCGAATCTCTTTTTCTCCTTATCCTCAAGCTCATCATACATTTTAGGCCTGTCCATTCCGTAAATAGGAGTACCATCTTCATTAGTATCAAGTATGTCTCTAGTAGTCTCAACTCGATATGGTCCTTCATCAATGGATTTGAGAATGTTGACACCATTTTCCTTTCCAAGGCAGTACAATCTGATTCGTTGAGCCCAAGAATCGTAGTCAGTTCTGTCAAGCATGGGTGGACGAGTATCTGACCCAGCTGCTTGAACATCCTCGGCAACAGTGGAGATGATAGTAGGAACGTTGGTAGACATGTTAACAGATTATACGGGATTTTATAACTCAATGATTAAACCGGGAAATAGATTCTTTCACGGGATTTTACTAAATCAAGAGAAAACCGTAAACAATCACCCAAGTCGCTAGAAGATAATGCACCAAGTCGCTAACACTTAATTCGCTACACCACTAAGTCGCTAGAGTCCCAAGTCGCTAGACAAAATGCAAGTCGCTAAGTAGTAACTCACTAAGACTCAAGTCGCTAGCAAAATTTTGGCAGCAATTCGCTACTCAAGTCGCTAAAGATACAAGTCGCTAAAGAGCAACTCGCCACAGACCAAGTCGCTACCACCAAGTCGCTACCCGTAGTGGAGAGTCCACTACTTGTACTGTAAATCGCTAGGTCTAACTCGCTAGGTTTAAAACTGTAACTCGCTACAAATTTGTAAAGCAAGTCGCTACGAGGAAAGTAATCCGTGAGTTATGTCGCTAGCTAGAAAAAACCACATAAACATCACTTTTCAATCCAAAAACAACTCAACCAAGATGATTCAAGCTTACCAAATGAAAAACTAAACACTTGTGATGATTCTAAACATAAAAGTACTAACAAAATTCAAACTTTAACACAAGAAATCAACCAAATGATGCAAAAACCACTAAACTTTTTCAAACTCAAAAACCACCTAAAAACCACTAGAAATCCAAAGATGTGTAAGATATGATCAAACCTTGGCTCTTGATACCAATTGTTAGATATAAGTTTTTCACATACACATCAAAACCATAACACAAGGTGGCGTATAGATGAAATTCTAGAGAGAGAAAGTTAGAGGTTTAGGGAACTTAGAGAGAGAAAGTGAAAGATATTATTATGAGCTCCAACTCTCTACCTTGGGAGGTAGAGAGTATTTATAGTCTTACATAAAACGCCACACATCGGGCTGTGGATCAGGCATATAGTGGGTAAAGACCCGTCCTTCCTCCATGGTGTTACAGAACTAAATACTACTTAACATAAAAAGAACTACGACTACAAGCTTTCTAACGATTACATATACTTGAGGTGACCGACTCTTTAATACCTGGAATTTCTAGTTCCTAACAATCATACATCGTTGGAACGTGCCAGGAGCATTGCATAAGCCAAAAGGCATACGTTTGTAGGCAAAAGTTCCGTATGGGCAAGTGAATGTGTCTTCTCTTGATCCTGTGGATCAATGGGAATCTGAAAATAACCCGAGAAACCATCAAGGAAACAATAGTATTCATTCCCTGCTAATCTCTCAAGCATTTGGTCCATGAAGGGTAGAGGAAAATGGTCTTTACGGGTAGCGTCATTCAACTTACGATAGTCAATGCACACACGCCATCCCGTAACCAATCGAGTTGGAATTAACTCGTTATCTTCATTTGTGACAACAGTAATGCCACCCTTTTTCGGAACACAATGAATTGGGCTAACCCAAGGACTATCTGAGATCGGGTAAATTAATCCTGCATCAAGAAGTTTGATAACCTCCTGTTTGATAACATCATGGATTTTTGGATTCACTCGTCTCTGATGTTGAACTGCTGGTTTGAAGTCATCCTCCATCAAGATTTTGTGAGTACAAAACTCAGGGTTGATACCCTTAATGTCAGAGAGTTTCCAAGCAATTGCTTGCTTGTGTGACTTCAAAACCTTTATGAGAGCAGCTTTTTCATCTTTACTCAAATCTCTAGCAATAATGACGGGTAATTTATCATCGCCCTCAAGAAATGCATACTCGAGATGAGGAGGTAAGTCCTTAAGCTCAACCTCAGGAAATTCTTCAGTTTTCTCAACTGACTTGACTTCCTTGTTATGAAGCTTGACGGGAGGGAGAGGAGGAGAAGTGTCCTGATTTAACAACTTCTTTAGAAGAATATCTCCCTCCAGATTAATCTCATTTTGATTAATCTCATCTGGGATTGAATCACTAGGGTGAGGGGTTGATGATGGATCATCATTAAGCAACTTCTCAATAAGAAGTATGTCCCCCTCAATGTCAATTGGAGCATGATCAATTTCCCACGGAACAGAATCACTAGCCAAGTATGCTTCAATCTCATCTAAGATGAAGTCGCTTCCCTCAAATGGAGTGAGGGAAGGAGTAGAATTGGCTATGATAGGTTGAGAAGATGTGGTGGGATCCCCACTCACAGAATTATGAGAGTAACCAAGAACTTCTTGAGAGTACTCTTCAGTAGCAACATCAATGACATCTATTCGGTTAACCGATTCAGAATCATAATTTGCGGAGTACCTCGAAGTTTGATCAAGGTTAAAGGTTACAGCTTCATTACCAACACGTAATGTGATTTCTTGCTCAAATACATCAATGAGAGCACGGCCCGCTCTCAGGAATCCTCGACCAACAATGAGAGGAACCCGATGATCGGCATCAAAATCAACAACCACGAAGTCAGCTGGAAAATGGAACTTTCCTACTTTCACAAATACATCCTCGGCAATGCCAAGAGGACGGGATATGGAACGATCTGCAAGCTCGAGAGTCATGCATGTAGGAGTGAGTTCCGGAAGAGAAAGTTTCTTCCACACTGAATAAGGCATCAGATTGATGCTTGCACCAAGATCTGCTAGGGCAAAGCATTCAACCATTCCTGGAAATACACAAGGTAAGAGAAATTTTCCAGGATCTCCAAGTTTCTCAGGAAGCTTCTTCAAGATAACTGCTGAGCAGTTCTCGTTAAGAGGAGTTTTTGCCATTTCAAACAGCTTTTCCTTATTGCTTAACATGTGTTTGAGAGTTGATGCAAACTTGGGCATCAGCATGATAGCATCCGCAAAGCTTATGTCAAAATGTAACTCTTGGAAAATTTGGAAAAATTTGTCCATTTGATGACTGGCTTTCTCGCGGAGCTTTTGCTCATTCAAACGTGATGGGTAAGGAATAGAAGATTTGGATTTCTGGTTTTCAACAGGAGCTACAGGAGATTCAAAAACAACTCCTGGATTTGACTTGGGTTTCTGGACACTTTGAGGTTGGACTACCGAAGGTAGGACGTGTGCGGTACTTCATGGGCTTGAAAAATGCACCTTGTCCGTTGTATCCTTGGTAACTTGACTCATTTCTCCTAGTGGAGGAGGCATTGGAGTCAAAGGTCCATTGTGTGTCTTAGGTTCACTTTCCACTACCTTAGGGAGAGAAGAGGAAGAAGAGGTAGTAGGAATAGCTGGTCCATCATATGAAACACCACTTCTGGTTGTGATCGCCTTTGCATCGCCCCTCGGGTTAGCGATCGTGTTGCTCAGAAGTTTTCCTGAGCCCGAGGGTTGATCATTTAAAGACTTCTTAAGATCAGCAATCTGACTGACCAACAACCTGTTCATTTCATCTTGGGATTTCATGAATTGTTTCAACAACTCATCAGATGATGGTCCAGTTGGAACAATGGCGGGAGGTGGATTAGGAAAATTCTGGCCTCTAATGTTAGGATTAGGGCCTTGGTTTTGAAAATTTCCTTGATTAGGATTCATATTCCCATGAAATTGATTCCCTCGATTGAAATTGTTTTGATTAAGGTTCCCTTGATGTTGGAAACCTTGATTTGGTGCAGGATAGAAATTACCTTGGTTTTGATAACCTTGATTCATTCTAGGTTGGTTCTGATTCCGGTTTTGCATGTTATGATTCTGGTTAAAACCGGGTGGTGCCTGATTAGTGTTAGCACGGTAGTGTGGTTCATTTTGAGGACGGTATTGATTACCTCCCTGATGTGAACTACCGGCTAGAGCATTGGCTTCAAACAGACTACCATCGGTGGCAGTACAGTTGTAGTATGCATGAGGACCACCACAAGTAACACAACTCTCGACTTTCTTCACTTCACCATGTGTTGGTGTTTGAGTGAAGGTCACTTTCTTTTGGTTAGCAAGAACCAAAGCCTGAACAATATCTGTGAGTTTGTCAATCTTAGCATCGGTGCTAGATGTACTCACAGGAGATGAAGAAGAAGAAGGTCCAGCATGAGACTGATATGTCTTTGCTCGAAAAGGGCGGACCTGAGATTTGTTCTCAATGATTTGCAAGGCTTCTTTGGTAGTCTTGCTCAGGAAATTACCTCCCGCGGAGGCATTCAAAGAGTCTTGATTAGTCTGGTTGAGACCATTATAGAAAGTATCCATTTGCATTAACTCGGTAAAATCATGATGCGGACACTTACGAAGCAACTCTTTGTAACGATCCCATGCCTCCCCGAATGATTCATCAAATCTCTGAGAAAATTTCATTATCTCATTCTTAAGACTTGTGGTTCGGGATGGAGGATAGAACTCGTTAACAAACTTGGTGACAAGATCTTCCCATGTCTCAATAGAACGAGGGGGTTGTTTCTCAAGCCAATTCCGGGCTTGTCCCTCTAGAGAAAATGGGAACAGAAGAAGCTTGATAGCTTCATGTGGGACATTCTTGTACTTGATGGTAGATGCAATCTTGTTAAACCATCGAATGTGTGCATGAGGATCATCCCGCTCAAAACCATAGAATTGGCTCTGGGTTACTAGATTAAGCAACCCGGTTTTTGAGCTCAAAAGTATCAGCCACAATGGCTGGGACAACAATGGCATCTCCGTAACCCTCGATGGGTGCTTGGAGAAGCTCATTCATGGGCTTATCTTCTGCCATTACGACAGGTGGTGGTGGTGGTAGACGTTCCTCAGTCACGGCTGAAGGAGCAGAACGTCCTCTACGTCTACGAGGAATGTTTCCAAGCTCAGAAAGTGGACTTGTAGAACTGGAAGAACGAGTGCGCATGCACTATGTATAAAAATCAATTTTCAAAACAAATGAGGCAAAACGACAAGTGAACTTAACCAATAATCACAAATTAAATGGCTTCTTTGAAAAAGGTACACCAAATCACAAGGACACAAAGGCAAGTTTTAAATCTGTTGTTCGGGAACTTATTATGGTCACACCCCCAGTTAGTAGGTGTACTGCCTTGATTTGCGGTGGTTGATTTTTATGTATACCACTAAAAAGGCGTAGGTAATGATTTGTGCAAAGGGGTTTAAAACTTTTGGACAATATTTTTGGTATCGTCTCGTTTAACCAAATCGTATCTCTTTAAGAATCACCTTAAAAGAAACACAATATAGAAAACGTTACGATTGTTTTGTTGTTTTATACTGTTTTTGGTGTTTTTAACACTTTAGGAAAAGT
This sequence comes from Chrysanthemum seticuspe, assembly GCA_019973895.1. Taxonomy (NCBI): domain Eukaryota; kingdom Viridiplantae; phylum Streptophyta; class Magnoliopsida; order Asterales; family Asteraceae; genus Chrysanthemum; species Chrysanthemum seticuspe. The sequence continues at coordinate 39,103,666 of BPTQ01000006.1, forward strand.
GCTAATGAACTTTTTGATTTTCTTATAGCTTTACAAAAAACTTTTTACAAATGGTGGTATATGTGCAAGAATGGGTCTGAAAATGGTTTAGAACACGCTAAAGCCTCCCTGGCAGCGGCGCCAAAATTTGATCTGTGCTAAACCGTCAAGCTATCTCACACAAGCTAGCCACTTGTGAATGGCTAACCGTAAGAAACTTAAAACAGTTAAAACACAAATGCAATGAAGATAAGAGAATAATATGAATTCCCGGGTCGTTAAGTCCCACGGAGACTCAATGGTGTGTAAACACTTGATCAGATGATAGAATGATCACTAAGGATAATGATCAGTAAGGGTTTTGATGAATTATTACACTACTGATTGATTGGAATGGAATGGATACAGAATTGGAAAGCACAACAATCAGATAAAAGAAACTAAAAACGTACGTTTAAAAACTACGTAAACGTACAAAATAAAAAGTGAGATCTAAGAAATAAAATACCTAAAAATATGAAAATGACATTTTTGGAATCCTAAAAATAAAAGAAAATTATTAGAAAAGGAAAATTATTTTTACAACTATTAATTTAATTATTATTAATTAAAAACTAATTTAACTATTAAAAATAACCTAAAATAGAAGAAAATACAAAATAAGGCTAGAAAAATAAAATTATGATTGAGAAAAATCTAAAATATTATAAAACTAATTTTAAAACTAAAAATATATTTTTTACACTTTTTATTTATTTATTACTAATTAATTATTATTTAAAATACACTTAAATACTAGAAAATATAAAATAAACCTGAAAAATTGAAATTTTAACTTGGAAAAATCTAAAATATGATAAAACTAATTTTAAAACTGAAAAGATATTTTTTATGCTTTTTAATTATTTATTACTAATTATTTAATACTTTTAACTATTTAAAATTCTAATAAATACTAAAAAGATAGAGAAAAATATGAAACTTTTTCTAAAAAAATACCTTAAGATGACAGAAAACTAAGAAAAATATAAAAACTAGATTTGCTTATTAATAAGCTGAAAAGAAAAATCATAAAGCTAAAAACTATTAAATAAACGCTATCACTATTTTTATATTGATGTTTTTCTGGATTTTCTTTTTTGGAAACTACTTAAATACTAATAATATGAAACTTTTATAAAAACAAAAATTTTACAAACTACAAATAAGCTGATTTATAAGCTAAAATTCTCAACAGTTTTGATAATGAGCTTATAATGATGAAATAAGCTCAAACAAGCTTACAGATTGAAAACAAAAGTGGAATAAGCTAAAACAAGCTATAAGCTACTAATACTAAGCTATAAAACACAAAGAGGCACACTGAAAAGCTGGAATAAGCAAATAAGCACTTGAGTCTGAACTACTCAACCAAACAGGCCTGCTGCCATGTTTAAAGGCAAATTAAGCTAAGCAAATAAGCTCAAAAGCTCAAAACAAGTCTTGAGGTGTCAAGATGAGCTAGTTGGCTTTCCAAAAAACTAAAGATGATAAGCTGGGGACAACTAAAGAGCTTGTGGTGAGCTTATGAAGGTGGGACCAGTTCACTGTTCAGCTTAAGCTGAGTCAGTTGATACTGAGTTTTGGCCAAAAACAAAAGCCACTAGCAGCCCTATCTAACAAGCTAGAATTTGAAATATGAAGCTTGGGTTCTCAAGATGGCTAGGTCAGCTACCCAAAGAACCAAAAATCACAAGATTAGGCCAACTAATAAGCTATTTATGAGCTTATCAAGTTGGACTACCCAACTGTGCACAGGGCACCATTTCAGACAAGGCACTCAAAATAAGCTAGTTAAAAAGCACTTTATAAGCTGATTGAAAGAGAACTAGTATTTTTCTAATTTAGTTTAGCAACTAAACTTTAGTAACCCAAAAGCTTTTAAGCTAAATCTCACTATTAATCACACAGTAAAATTATCTTTTTTAATCAAAAACGACCAAATGAAAATTTTGACTTTTATAAAAACTAGATGAGTTTGACTTTTATGAACTTTTGATCACTACTACTTACTGATTATGTTGTTTTAAGGTGTAATAAGACTGATTTGAGCAATGTTAACAACTTATGAATATAAAATAATGATCAAGGATCATGAAAATCCAACAGTGAATGACAAGGATGTGATAAAATGAAATTTTGACTTTTGATGAACAAAGACTGGTTTTTCTTGTTTGTACTGACTATTATGACTATGTTAAACAAACACCAAGCAGGTACAATAACTAGAACACTCTCAAACACAGTGAACCAAACACTACCTTCTAAAACTGTTTTTATGATTTTCAAAGCCAAATACAGATTCAGACCATGCAATGGATTTCAAACTTTATAATATCATGTAATGAGACTAAATGAACATTAAATAACAACAATAACAACATACAACAAAGAGGTTAAACTTATGCTATTAAAACTGTCAAAGTGAGATTTTTATAAACTACAAATTTAAAATAACAACCAACTGATTTTAATGGTTAGATTTACTTAATTAGAACTAATAAACAATAAAACACAAAGATTAAAGCTACTAAATAACCAAGACAGTGAAATGCAAAATTGAACAAAAGGCTTACAAATGGGTATCCAACTGCAATCACAGAACCAATGATCAAGACCAATCCTAAAGGCTTACCACTAAGCCACTAACCCAAGGCCATCCAAAATTCACCCTGCTCCAGCTGTGAATGCCATTTCCAATGGAATTTTTTTATTTTTCAACTATTTAATTTGTATTTTTGGTGATTTTTGATTTTTGCTTCTAAACTGACTTTTAGTGTTTCTAAAAGCTTGAATAAGCTTTATAGGAGCTTACATGTGCTATATCAGTCCATAATAACATCTACAAACAACATTTGATTCATATGAGATTTTTGAAATTTGAAAATATGCATAAACTGGAAACTTGAATGTAAACTGAAATTGATGACTTCAAAAGATTTATTACACACTAACCACTTGAAATACAGAGTTCAAAAACTAAGAAATACACTGGAATTGAAATTTAAACTAAAACGATTTAAGAAAATGAAAATTACTCTAGATATTTTGATACAATGCATCTCCCCACTCCTTTATAGACTTTTTGAACTCTGATGACATCTCTGATTGTTTCCCACCAATTTCCAGCCATTGGATCTCTCTAATTCATCATATCCGTCCAAGTGGATTTTGGCGCCAAATTCTTCTTGAGCAGGTTTTTGTCAATAAATGAAGTGGTTTGAAGCAATTAAGGGTTTTTGGGTGTTAGTGGAGGTGGAGGGGACAAGGTAAGGTGGAGGGATGGAGAAAAAGTGGGAAAACCATTACTGGTTTTGGGTTTCAGCTTGTGGAGAGGAGATGAACGGTAGGGCGGTATTTTGCCCGTTTGACTTTATTTGACCGACTTTAATAATATGAGGGGGGTTCACAATTGGGTATGACTGGGGTCAAGTGGTAAATTGGACTGGCTCAAGGGTCATCTGGAGGATTGGGCTAAGGATTGGATTGGGCTTGTGTTTTGATATTAGGGGTGTCTGTTTGGTTTAGAATAAGCACAAGGACCAATTTTGCAATTTACCCAAACTTCAAGGACTGAAACTGAACTTTTTCCAATGTTATCACAAGGACTAAACTTGACAAACTTTGATAGTACAAGGACCCTTTTTGCATAAAATTCCATTTTTATAAGTCCAAGGACTAATTTTGACATTTTTCAAAGTTTAGGGACCTTTTCCGCCATTTGACCAAAGAATCATTCAAGGACCAATTTTAACAACTTAGAATATTTCAGGAATCTTGAATGATAAAATTCCACATTTTTGAATTCCAGGGACTAATTTTGACAATTTTTTGAAACTTGGGGGACTAAAACTGCCAATTTTGCAAACTTGAATCATTTTTCATCTGATTTTGATATTTTTGCATTTAAAACACATAAAACACTGATTTGTGATATTTTCATCATTTTGATGCATTTTTGAGTGTTTTCAGATGATTTTGCAGTTTAGATTGTACAAAAATGATGAGTATTTAGACACTCATCAGCTGCTTTCCTTTTGCATGGCATTCTGTAGCATTGACTGGTGCATTTCTGTCTTTTCAGAGTCTGAACCCGGAGATATCACATCCTCATTGATTGATTCAATCATCTTTAATCGTTCTGTGTAGCATACATTATCATTGTTGTCCACATCATCATACAATTTAAGCACTTCAGAAATCACTGGGTCAGTAGAATAAGACATGATGTGGTAGTATGCACGGGATTTTACAAGTCTATGATTTAAACAGAGAAATAGAATCTTTCAGGAGATTTTACTAAATCAAGAAGAAACCGTGATACAATGGCCAATATAACGAGTTAAGATAACTGATGGATCCACACAATGATAGAGGATTCTGTGTTAGGAGTGATGATTGTTTGAAGGATTAGCTGAAGTATTATTTGGTTGTGAATTGGTTTTGTTAATGCATGTTTTTATGGTGAAATTTAGGTCTAAAAACTTAAAAGCTCAATAACTTCCTTTCGGAGGGGATTTGGGTCTCGAAAAATTTGTTTCACAACTTTGTGATGAAACCTCACAATATTTAGACTGTTCCGGTCGTTTTGACAGGTATTTCGCTGAAAACGGAGTTACGGATCAAAAGTTATGGCCGTTTGAAGTTTTGACGTAAAAAGTCAACTTTGGTCAAACCTCTTCTTCGTAAAAATCAACCAAGTCGCTATAACCCTTGAACCAAGTCTCTAAGTCACCAAATCGCTAAGTACCAAGTCGCTATGCACCAAGTCGCTAAGCACCAAGTCGCTAGCAAAATTTTGACAGCAAGTCGCTAAGCACCAAGTCGCTAAGTTGTCAAGTCGCTAAAAAGCAACTCGCTAAGCACTAAATCGCTAACACCAAGTCGCTAACAAACTTAAGTACAAGTCGCTACCTTTCACCAAGTTGCTACCTGTAGTGGAGAATCCACCAACAGTACTTTTTGTCGGCTTGTCTCTAAAGCAAGTCGCTAGGACCAAATCGCCACCAAACAACACTGCAACTCGCTGATTTTTTCTGAAGCAAATCGCTAGCAAGAAGTTATACCGTGAGCCAAGTCGCTAACTTGAAAAACTTCCAAAACACACTTTTCAATCCAAAAACAACCCAACCACGATGATTCAAGCCTTCCAAATCACAACCTAATCACTTATGATGATCCTAAACACAAAAGTGCAGCCAAGATTCAAACTTTAACACTAGAAATGAATCAAATGATGCAAAAACCACTAAACTTTTTCAAACTCTAAAACCACCTAAAAGTCACTAGAAATCCAAAGAAATGTAAGAGATGATCTAAACATGGCTCTTGATACCAATTATAACATATTGGATTTCATAAACACATAACAAACAATAATATGGGTCGAATTGCTTAGAGGTTTTAGAGAGAAAGTGGGAGCCTTTCTAGAGAGAGAAAGTGAAAGACAACATAGAAGGTTAGATTAAGATGAATGAAAGGTCCAACCCTCTACCTTAGGAGGTAGAGGGTATTTATAGTTACAAACTAAACGTCCTCCTTCGGACTGTGGATCAGGCATACAGTGAGAAAGACCTGTCCTTCCTCCACGGTGTTGCTCTAAACTAAATAACTAACTAATAAAACAGTAAATAACGATATGTCTACGAGCTAACTTATGCTAGATTATATTTGGGGTGACCGACTCTTCACTATGGAATTTCTAATTCCTAACAGGTCTACGTGGAAGAGGCACAAGCGGGTGAAATCGAGATGCTTTCCGATGAAGAACTGAGACAAGATGCATCTGCTCAAGAAGCTAGGGGATCCAGATGACGACTATTAGGACTTTTATGCTTACATATTATGTTTTAAGTTTATGTATTTCCTTTGATGTATTTCTTTTAAGTTTATGTATTTCCTTTCAGTTTATGTATTTCCGACGTTATAAATAAAAGTTGAAGTTTATTCAGTGTAAGTTTGTTAAATGTTGAAAAACGAAAAAAAAAAAAATCAGGTTATCCGGTTAAAAACCGGTTAAATATTAAAAAAAATTGAATTTTGGACTTGGCGGCAAAATTTTTTTCAAAATGAAACCGATTAACCGGGTCCTAAACCGGTTACTAATTTTTAAAAATTCAAAATTTTGAAATCGGCGGCAATTTTTAAAAATTCAAAATTTTGAATTCACAACCTGTTATGAACCGGTCCGAAACCGGTTAAAACTGGTCAAACCGGTCCGAATATTAAATGTTAGGAATTAGAAAATTCCTTAGTGAAGAGTCGGTCACCCCAAATATTATCTAGCTTAAGTTAGCTCGTAGACTTGTCGTTAGTTACGTTATTTATCAGTTTATTAGTTAGTTATTAGTTTAGTTTAGCGTAGTGCAACACCGTGGAGGAAGGACGGGTCTTTACCCACTGTATCCCTGATCCACAGGCCAATAGGAGGTCGTGTATTTGTAAGTATAAATACCCCTTCCATCCATGGAAGGGGTGGTGCTTTCAATCTAATATTCTACAATTTGTGAAGTAACTCTCTACCAAGAAAACACCCAACTCTCTAACTTTCTCTCTCTAATGGCTAACATGTATTTTGATCATCCAAGACCACCCGAATCATCAACACAATAAAAATAACGATCCTACAATTGGTACCAGAGCCAAGGTTATTGTGTTATTTTTGATTTGTGTGGTTTCGTACCATGGTTGCTTGTTTTTATTGATTTATTGTGGTTCGACACTCGTGTTTATGCTGTTTTTATTCATGTACTGTGGTCGGAATATATGTTTTTGCTGTTAACAGTTTTTGGTGTTATGGGTTTAGTGTATCCTTTGATTTGGTCAAAATATTACATCTGGTCATTATTTGTGTCTAAGTCCATTTATTTGTTTTTGTCCAAACATGTTATCATCTGTATGACTGTTACAAGTGGTCAAATGGTTTCTTTTTGTTGGTCAAACATGGGTCTAAATGGGTTCTTTCTGGTCAGTTTCAAGTGGTCAAAACAGATGTTGTCTTAAGTTTTTCTAGGTTCCTGCTAGCGAGTTGGTCATATGTCCTTCATGGCGACTTGTCTTGACAAGTCGTCCAGATTCTATGTATCTGGTCTTAGTGAGTTATGGTGATATCTAGCGAGTTGTTTTGAAAAAAATAATAATAATAATAATAAATAAATAAATAAAATAAATGTGGCGAGTTGTAATGAAAAAGACCTAGCTACTTGTTATTGAACAAGGTAGCGAGTTGAGATTAAGAGATATAGCGACTTGTGGCTGAAAGTGCTAGCGACTTAACAAAAGAAAAAATAGCGACTTGGTAACGGTTTGACTTTTGAGTCAAACCGAAAGGCTAGCGACTTGATAGACCTAGCGACTTGCTGTGTTTGATCTAGCGACTTCCTTTGTAATATTTGCTAGCAACTTGGGTTAAAGACTTGGGCCAAAGACTTTGCTAGCGACTTGACATTGGACAGAAATGAAGAAGTAGAATGACAACAAATGACCTCGACCACAAGACCACTTACCAAATACCAAAACTAATGCGACCTCAGTAATTACTTCATTGGTCCAAGCATATTATTAAAGATGAAAGGGAAGTTCAAACCGAATCATTGACAGGTACCCAATTATACCCTAATCGATCTACACAATCTTATGACACTAAACCAAAACAATCACTTTCAATCATTTCAATCACTTTCTCCATCTACTATCCTCTTTCAATTATTAAGACACTAAACGTAATTAAACTCAAATCAATCTCAGAAACAGGTTCATGTACAATCTTTCAAAAGATTTTTTAAACCTTCATCATCACAGATATATCAATGTGTTCGAAGTCCAAGCTTCAATTATTTTCGAATCATTCAAGAAATAAAATACAACAAGTTTGTTGCTTTCATCTCTTTGATTCGTTAATATTCGAAAAGCAAAACGAAAATAAAAAAATCACAACAAAACCTACCCGTGAAACTTTGTCTCGTAAGTAATATTGGAAGATCGATTCATACATGAAGTGGAGCCATCCCTGTGGCTTATTAGACTCAGTTAAACCTTGCCATCCCTGTGGCGAGGTCATATTGTACATCAACAATATAAGTTGTTCTTGGAAACATATGAGCTCTATGTTTTAAGAGTTGTTGATTGTTGAACGGGGGCGGTGGCACACCCGGTGGGTTTTGAGGTAGGCGCAGGTTTGAGATGAGTATATTTAGGGTTTGTTGGTGAGAGGAGGACTTGGATATGAAAGAGGCGGATGAATAATGGGATTAGGGTTTGTTAAGTGTGAGAAATATTAGGGTATTGTATAAGTAAGTGAGTATTTTATACCCCATGGGATTTGGTTTTGCTGAATGTAGCTTGTGTATACGTCTTTGTGTTGGGCCAAGTGTCTTCAAGCGATCCATGGGCTTAGTGTATAAATTGCATGTGGGATATGTCAAGCTGAATATAGTGATCTTGAGCTTACATGGATTGGTCTAAAATTTTCGGTTTGTTGTAATTGGGTTATGATTTGTGGTGTTGTAAGTAATTGTTAAACTTGAATTTCAAAAATTTGTTATCCGAAATTTTTTTATAAAAATTATTGGATATAGATTTTGTAATTTCAAGAATGAGTGGTATATTGATCATAAACGTTCGCGGATATTGGAGGTCGAGTATCTCATCTCATTTGGACCGGGCGTGGAATTGAGTGTGAGTCCTTTGGTTGTGTGATTATCACATGCTTTGACTTGGATGATTAGTTTATTTTTTCATGAACCGGGCCTCGATTATTACAAATAACCAACCTTGGGACGTTCATATGATTGGATTGAACATGAGACTTTTTTTAAAGAGACTGGAAGATGTTGTGATTTGTTGAGATTTGATTTGATATTTAGATTTGTTTTGTTATGGGATTTGATACTTTGGTTAAAACATTTTCACGAAGGACATTATGTCACGGCTTGAATTGATATTTGAACAAGGTCGACTACGGGGTGGTTTGAACGATGTTTCTTGTTTCAATTTGAAGTGAGGTTTTCCGGGCACGTTTACTTATTTTGTCTTCTTTCTTTCTACCCTTCCGCGAAGATGACTTGTTTGGGCATTTATAGAGTGTGATAAAGACTTGGCTATTTAGTCACGGTTGTGATTCTTTCTCAGTTTACCCACAACGTAACTATCACTTCGGTGTCTCACACAGTTGAGGATATGTCAAGAGATTTTGTACATTGGGTACACCGTTTCTTCTTCACAAGGATTAGTGCAAGCTTAAGTAACAAATCCGGGGAATTCTACTTCATGATCAAGTTTGGTATATCGGGTTTACTTCTCCATGTGGTCACTTCAATAGCTGACAGAATGCGTGAATAATGTGTTTATCAAAGTGTTGTTTGGATGATTGATGATTTTGCTGATGTTGGATTATGAACAGTTGATGAACCGCTGCATGTTCTCCTAAAACATATATTCACTGAAACCAAAGTTGTCATAACACACTCAAGCTGACATTGTTTACGGTTGTGTCTTGATTTTGTAAAATCCCGCGAAAGAACCTATTTCTCGGTTTAAATCATAGACTTGTAAAATCCCGCGACAATGGAAACATCCTGGTAATAGTAAAGTGCATTTCCGGATCTATCTTATGGTTTATTCTTGGTTTTGTAAAATCCCGCGAAAGAATCTATTTCTCGGTTTAAACCATGGAATTGTAAAATCCCGTAATGATAGAACCATCCTGGAGAAAGGAAAGTGTAATTCTGGATCTCATCTGATGCTGGTGCTACGGTTTCTTCTTCAAAGAAGGGATAAAAGGGTGTACTTCATGAATTGGATGTGTGTTTGGATATTCGTCATGGCGGTTTGGTTACTTCAAAGTTTTACGGGGTTATGCTCATTAAACCATGGTCGGGATGAAACCATTATCAAAGTTCATTTAAATGTCAAAAAAGGCTAGATTTGAGCAGTTCAGAAGATGTGACAACGGCGTTAATTCAGTATTATTTATTTGAGGTTGAAGTGAAATATCACGGGCGAGTGTACTTAGTATCTGAAGGTATCGGGGATGGTTGGATGAAGATTCTTCATGATCCTTGTTCGAGCCTATTATCAAAAACAAAGACTTGGAAATCTAGTTATTGTTGGGTGACTTTTACCTTTTCTTTTACCACTTGGGGGAATTGGGCTCTTACCACCACAAGATAACTATCACTTTAAGGAGTTACGTTGTAGTGCTCAGTGTCACATTCAATTGTGGATTTTCAAGAGGTAAAGTACGTCTATTACTTGATGGTTGGTTGGATGATGAGTATAGAGTACTTAGAGAGTACTTAGAGATGCTAATGGAAATCTGCACCGCTCTTTGTTACATATGCGCAAGTTTAAGTCACGAGTTCAGGTTAGTTTACTTCAGGGTTAAATTCGTCATACTGGGTTATCTCCATCAGCTGTCACTACAAAGAGCCTACTGAATGATAATGGGTTGATTACATGTTGTGCTAAGAGAGCTGAAAAGAGAGAGATTATGACGTATGAACAACTCAGTTCATGCCTCGTACTCTAAAGAAAAGAAATGTGTACGTTTCAGTGCGCATTATCTTTGAAAGAAGAGAAATCTTCTTATGACGTCTGTTCACATCAGTTCAGGCCTCGTACTCCAAAGAAAAGAGATGTGTACGTTTCAGTGCGCATTATCTTCCAAAGAAGAGAAATCTTCTTATGACGTTTGAATACTTCAGTTCAAGCCTCGTACTCTAAAGAAAAGAAAAGTGTACGCTTCAGTGCGCTTTATCTTCTGAAGAAGAGAAATCTTCTTATTATGACCATTCTCATCAACATGCTTCATACTTTTTCCATGCGCTTTCAGTCATCAAGTGAACCGGGCTTCTGTTGATTGTTTTCTTATTCCACTTGCTCAACTATAATGAAGATGAAGACATCATGTGCTAATGTTGCAAGGGAGAAGTGTGAATAGACTACATTTGGATGATTTTCACTTGTTTAATCAAGAATGGCATCTCCGTATGCAATTCTTGAGGGGGAGAAGAAGTATGATAATACTGCATGGTTGATTGTAATATGAGAATATATGGTCATACGGCTCCTAACTCATGTAAGAACCGAGTTTCTTCTTATCGGGCATCTTTACATGGAGTCTCTTCTAAGAGCCGTTAGTTGACATCTTCACAAGCTGATATGAGTTTATTGACAAAGTGCTTCCGGTTAATGCTTCACGTGCACATCAACATGATGATTCCAAACAACCTTCTGTTCTTGTTTGATGTGATTGTTTGCTTGGTGTTACCATCTTGTGTGTTCGTTGCGGCCTGATTGCTGATTTCCTTGATGAACATCTTTCTGTTCTTGTTTGATTGGGAGGGATTTTAGTTAAGGGGATTTGCAAGATGTAAGTTGATTGGGATGCTTTTTGGTATGAGTTGAAGATGTTAATTATCTATTCCCCAACTGGACAATCTTGAAGAAGGTCGAGTCTACAGTCTGTTCTACATTTTCTGCTACATGTTAGAAGACTAAAGACGAGTTGCATTTAACGATCTAAAGACTTCTTCTTATTCTGGGCATCTATCAAACAGATTGTCGGTTTAGGGGAGAGCACTAATTGGGAGAGAGTTATAAGTCAGATTCAATCCCCAATTAGACTTGCTCATATTCTGTAGCAGTGACTCCTCGAGACGTTGTTATTGACTAATTCTCGTATTGGACATTTGACACAAGTTGATTACTTCGGAGTTAATCATTTATCACTTATTTGAGATTGAAGTTGACTTTCACAAAGGCGTGTTCTTATTTGATAACTTGCTCGGGCTTAAGAATTTGAGTTGAAGACTTGGTTTATCTAGTTACCAGCAGTCGAGGTGGATGGTTGAATACCTGGTTAACTATCACTATTAGGAGTTACTTTGTTTTACTCAGTGTCACACGCATATGACGGTGTGGATAATCGCGAGAGGTGTTAATGTCTCATACTTTGTTTGGGTAGTGAGTACTTAGAGATTTGCTTGAAGCATAAATTCTCGACACCGTTCTTCCATCATTAGGTGCAAGCTTAAGATACAAATGTGGGGAAGTTGACTTCAGTTTCAAGTATGGTATAGCGGGTTTTCTTCTTCAGTGGTCACTTCAAATTGTCTACAGAAGGGTTGATATAAATAGTCAGAGAGAGTCTTCAGCAAGTTGATTCTCACAAAGAATTCAAGTGTTCTTCACAACAAATTTCTAGTATACGGGCTTTCAATGAGTTGCTGATTCTGAAGCATCAAAACCAGCAAGGGGAAAGGAGACATGCATCTAAACGCGAGTAATCTTGATGAGCTTAATTCTTCTAAGTGATTGAAGATATCCCGGGAAGACAAATGTTATTACCGCAGAGAAACTCAAGGTTTGACTCATGGCAAGTAAACTTGATGAACTTAACTCTTCTAAGTGATTGAAGATATTCCGGGAAAACAAATGTCATGACCGCAGAGAAACTCAAGGTTTTGCTCATCAAGGCGTTTAGTGTTCTTATTCCAACTATGTGGGGGAAGAGATGTTAGAGAAAGTTTCTGAAGATAAAAGAGGTACACAAGTACGACATATTCAGGGGAGATAAATGTGTAACATGAGGGAGGTGTTATCGGTTACTCTCTCGTTGGGAATGTGTGTACTTCGGATTCTTGGGCTTCATACACATTCATTAGGGACGAAAGATGTGAACATAGGGGAGGTGTTCTTCATTACCCTCATGATGTGTATTCGGGAGAGTTCTTTGATATTGGTGTACTTCGGGTTCTTGAGCTTCATACACGTTCATAAGGGAAGAAAAATGTGAACATGGGAAGGTGTTCTTCATTCCCCTCATGAAGTGTATTCGGGAGAGTTCTTGAGCATTATACTAAGAGACTGACTACATCAACTCAACTACTTGGGGGAAGTGTTCTCTTGACACCTTTTGGAATGGATTGCGTCAGAATTCAGTGGTTATGAAATTTGAGAAGATTATTTATGAGTGGGATGATACGTTGCTATTCTTCTTGATGATATAACCCCAAATGGAGATCCTTGATTATCGTTCTTAAATGGAGCAGCGGATTTTATGATAGTGGTGTGCTTATCTGTGCACCTGGCTAAGGCAAGCTTGAAATAGAGCTTCGAATCTGCTCATCTTATGGATTTTCGGTTTGGGGGGAAGCTGCCAAAGTCTCTCTTTCAGATGGTTCAATTTCTTTCTTCAATGCAAGAGCCTCGGAAGCTTTGGTGGTGAAAGTTTTAGGGATGATGACTTCTATCTTCTTCAACGGGGCTGCTCGATATCCTTATCTCGGTACTCGTATCATCATCTTCTTTAACTATATCATCTATTCTATTTTTGTAAATATTTATCAGAAAACAAAATACAAAAATATAAAACCAAAAAAACAAAATAGAAAAATATAAAATTTTCAAAAAGCCATAAAAATCAGAAAATTTGAAAAAGACCAAAAATATGTTTTCCAAGACATGTCTTCTGGTATCGATAACATCTACGGTCTTAGAAATGTCATTCAATAACGGCACGGGACCATAGATGAAGTTCGAGCAGGAGGTGTAAATATTCTTTTTCAAAACATGTCACAAATCAAATGGCTTACAGTTATTTCAGACTGTAACCCGGGCTTAAAATAATGGCTTGCAGTTACTTCAGACTGTAACCCGTGCTTAAAACTATGGCTTGCTATTATTTCCGATAGCAACCCGTTTTTCAAAGAAGGAAAGTGCTACGCTTAATCGATTTTCAAAAATTTTCGTGCACTTATCCTAAAACACTTTGAGGAAAGTATGTCGAAGGACTGCTGTTCCTACACAAATGTTTTTCCGTCTAAAATTCTTCAGAAAAATATTTGTTGTTTTCCAAAAATGGTGGTAAAATGAGTTGCTTTAACAACAATCAGTTTCAGAGTTTTTAAATCTGCAAACTCAATCAATGACTTCAGCACTTTTAAACTTTTCACAAATTGAGTCATTGATTGAGGGGGAGAATGTTTTCAAATTTATATCATCTAATGGACTTTCTTAATTATCCTACGTGCTTATCTGAAAAAATATATTTGCCTGTGTCGAAGGACTAGGAATTTAGGATATGATTGTTAGGTTTAGATGATTAGAGTTTGATTAACACATAAACCCCATACCTTATATGATCTGATTGTTATGTTGAATTGACTTTAATTAGTCGATTGCTGTTATGGGTGATGTCGACCACCATATATCTGTATGTGTGTTCACTAACGTATGCAGGTATCTTGGTTATAAGAATGTTCCCGATCCGGATCCCACTATGAAGATGATTGGATGCCGCAAGGAAAGGGTAACGATATCTTGGGTTGACAAATGAAGAAACGGAGCTTAACTGGACTTCAATGGAGAGTTGGCATGAAATGCAACGTAAGAGGTCTTACTGCATCAGCAGATGGTTTTCTTCAGCAAGTGAAGAAACGGAGCCTAATTGGACCTCAGTTGGCATTCAAAATGCAACGTAAGAAGAAGTCTCATTGCATTTGCAGATGGTTTTTCTTCCAACCCTACAGCAACAACAACGGAAGCTTCTCAACCACTAACGTATCTTTGTGCAGGATACCATTTTTAAACAATTTTGAATAAATTTGAATAAATTGTTTTGAAAATGGAATATATTGTTTTGAAAATATATTGGACTAAATTTTGAAAATCACCGGACTTCATTTTATCAAAACTTAAGTCACTCAATTATTGACTTCGGTCATCGATTGAGGGGGAGAGTGATTTAAAATAAATTATTTTCAATCAATATTGCTTCATAAAAGTCCGGATTGTACAATATAAGTGGTGATCTAAAGATTTAATGTTATGTCATGGTATGATTTTTTCTTTAGAATCAAGGTCTTTCAAAATGAAATTTTTTCTGTTCTTGTTTGATTGTGAAATTGTTTTGTTTTACTTAAAAGATCTCTTAAAAACTATCATACCTAACACTAACAATCTTTAATGTCTTAAAATAGTCCCTATCTATCATCTTTCAAAATTGAATCTTGCCACGTCTTTCCCCAAATTTTTCTAAATGATTTAAATCAGTTGGGATCACAAATCTCAAATGGTTTGATATTTCTGATCGGGGTAGAGATCGTGGTTTAAATCTCAAATCTGTTTAAATGGAATTAGTTTTAGTCTTTTAAAGGCACTCCTGCCTCCATGTGCCAAACGATTTCATACACAATGCACATGTTGAGGAGGAGGATTTATCCAAAAACATGATGAGTATTTAAACCATGCCACATATTCTCCCATGTTTTATTAACCGTATTAAATCACTTGGGATCCAAAATCTCAAAGGGTTTGATATTTTTGATCGGGGGAGAATTTGTGATTTAATAATGAAATTTGATAAAAGGTGATCGTTTGGATTCAATTATGCAGGCTGCTCTCTCGTATGTGCTAAACGCTTTCGAATCTCGAAGCACATATTGAGGGGGAGCAAAACCATCGAGGTACAAAAGTTTTTTTTTTTTTTTTTTTTTTTTTTTTTTTTAAAAAAGATTATAAAGTACCTTGATTGTGTTTTCAAATGGTTTTCTTAATGGATTTTGTAATCGTGGATGTGCTTCAAAAGAACTCTTGCCTCTATGTGATAAAATATTTTCAAATATCCTACGCACATACTGAGGGGGAGAATTTACCAAAGAAAATCAAATGGCTTTTTCTATGAAAACTGTGATCAAAGAAAATATTTCAAAGTCCTCTTGCCTCCATGTGCTAAACAATTTATAAATCATATGCACATGTTGAGGGGGAGGTTTTCTAAATGATCAAAACTATTAAGGTACAAAATGCTTTGATCTCGTATCACAAGTACCTTGATTGTTTTTCCAAATGATTTTTCAATTGGTTTCATGAAGGAATGAACAATACCAAAAGACTGACCAAATTTACTTTATGCATGATGTTATAAGGATGGTTAGGTTAGGTATTTGTTCCCATGATCCGCCAGAACCGGAGGGATCTACCCAGGGACAATCCACTAGATAGTGTAGAGTCCTTAGGTATATTGAAAAAAAAGGAGAAAAGTGAGGAATGGGAAGAGTGCAGACTGAGACAGAGCTAGTACTGGAATAAACCCAACAAGGTTCTAGTTATGAAGTCTCGGTAAGCACTGAAGGGGTTGAAGAATGAAAAAGAACTGAATGTGAAAAAGGGTGAAAAGAAATAGCCCTCCATCAATTCAACCTTAGGGCAGAAACCGGGTTCAATACATATGCTACTGGTTGTTACTAAGGTAACACTGGTATTGAAGACAAGACGTCATGGACCCAGTGACGCACTACACTAAACTTCCCAAGCTACTCAAGTTCCTCTTAAAAGGGCTTGTTTCATTCTCACGGGGAACCAACATTATCTATCGACTTTCTCTTAGAGATTGTTGATATTGAAAAAGGAGACCCTCTCCCTAGTCTCCGACGCAGGAACCAAATATGCACTATTGAGTCTAGAGCCAAGAGATCATCCACAATATCTCGTTAGGACACTAAATTCTTGAAGACTTGCTTTTTCACACAATGTGGAAAGTAAGTATATATTAAGAGTCCTACACATTATCCTTGTGGTATTGCCAGAACATCCGAGTGATATGTAAAAATATTCACAATGAAGATGGAAATCCTTCT
The DNA here is from genome assembly GCA_019973895.1 of Chrysanthemum seticuspe. Taxonomy (NCBI): domain Eukaryota; kingdom Viridiplantae; phylum Streptophyta; class Magnoliopsida; order Asterales; family Asteraceae; genus Chrysanthemum; species Chrysanthemum seticuspe. Next base: position 39,120,324 of record BPTQ01000006.1, read on the forward strand.
AGAGCCAACATCAAACAAGCTCTTGGTGGGTGACATGTGAGATCTTCTCGTAAGATCAAACTTGTGACAACTGGATAGAAACGATGGGGCGATTCAGTCTTGAATCAACCTTGGTCCAGGAATGGAATTGACGAATACTTTTGGAAAAACCGTTCGACGTGCAAATATTCTTTTCTCTAGCACGTCGAATGTGTACTTATGTTTTCAAAATTCAAAAAGTATCTCTGATTGAAAAATACTTTTAGAAAAACCGTTCCATGTGCGAATCTCTTCTTTTCACTAGCACGTCGAATGTGTACTCATTCTCTAATACAAAAAGTATTTTGATTGAAAATTGATCTTTCTCATAAAACCTTCGTCGTATTGCAAAACTCTTTCTTCAAGCAATACGTGATTGTTTTTCAAATCATTTTTCATCAATCAGTGAATCTCAATTCGCTGGTTCACTCACTCCGTGTTGTCTTCTTTGAGACGTTTCGGTTTGAGAACAGCTAGAACAGCTGCGAAACCCTGTCAAGGAGATTCTTAGGAATCCTACCTGATCACAGGCAGTACTTGTACTGATCAACGGGGAACCGTGGGTCGTGTACCTCAATTCAACGAAAGTGATCAAAGACACTTTCGTGTGTTTTATTGCTAACTGTTGTTTGCAGGTACATTTGGATGGTTGCAGCTGATCAGAATTGAGAAGTCAATCCAAAGCCGCATGCTCACATCATCCACACTTAATTTGAAGAAATCATGACTGGTGCATATCTACATAACCTGGTTCTGATATTTTTATACTATGCTTCTGCTACGCTGCTGCAAATATCATGAACCAGTAAGGCTTCCGCTACTCTGATGGAAAGATGTCATGATTCAAAAGTGTGAGCATGTCGGTCCAAATGTCACAACTTCACATGAAGGCAACACTACTATGGATGATCCAGAGATTTACTGTGGCTGATGATCTCAATGAAAGCTCGAAGATCATCAAAGATGTGGATCAGTTAAAGGCCTCCACTAAAAGTACAAATCAGTGCGGACTTTGAAGAATCGCTACTAAAGCACAAAGATTGTGAAAGTGAAGAATTGAAGTCTACGAGCTCAAGAACATTGTCAAAAATAGAATGCTAGGATTCGAAATGTAAAACATGGGGTGACCTCCCTTAGGGGGAGATTGTTAGGAATTAGAAAATTCCTTAGTGAAGAGTCGGTCACCCCAAATATTATCTAGCTTAAGTTAGCTCGTAGACTTGTCGTTAGTTACGTTATTTATCAGTTTATTAGTTAGTTATTAGTTTAGTTTAGCGTAGTGCAACACCGTGGAGGAAGGACGGGTCTTTACCCATTGTATCCCTGATCCACAGGCCAATAGGAGGTCGTGTATTTGTAAGTATAAATACCCCTTCCATCCATGGAAAGGGTGGTGCTTTCAATCTAATATTCTACAATTTGTGAAGTAACTCTCTACCAAGAAAACACCCAACTCTCTAACTTTCTCTCTCTAATGGCTAACATGTAATCATCCAAGACCACCCGAATCATCAACACAATAAAAATAACGATCCTACATTAAAATTTTAAATTTTCAAATTTTAAATTTTTTTGAGCGGGAAGGCGGGTAAATTTTCAAAATTTGATTTTTTTTATTTATATTTACAAGTTTACCATTGTAAGACTAGTATAAATAGATAAATTGTGTTTTTATTTCTTTGCAACTTTTATACAATTAAAATAAACTCTAAAAAATAAAAATCGGAAGCATTTCACATTTTTACTATGGCTGACGCTGATCCTGCACCACCTCCGCCACCCCCGCCACCGGTGATTGTTCGTTATTTACCGGTAGACCGTGTACCAAATGTTTGGGCTCACTACCACTACGTCGAAATGTCAGATGGCATACGAAAGGCTCAATGTAAGCATTGTTTATGTTTCTTCGAACCCACTTCCAACGCGGCGTTGAGGGCTCACACACAGAAGTATTGCCGCCATGCACCTGCAGTTGATGCCTGATTCGAGACCTCGAGTCGACGTTGAGTAGCTTATCAAGTTATCGATGTTTTATGTTTATGTTACTATATGTTATGTTTTAAGTTTATGTGTGATGTGTGATGTATCATGTATTCTCAGTTCTATTAAATAAAAGTTCTAGTTTATTAATACACGAAACAAGAAAACGATGACAAACGACTACGAAAAAAAAAATACAAGAACCAGTCAAAACCAGTTAACCGGTCTAGACCGGTCCCAAACCGAGCCCAAACCGGTTTGGACCGGTTGGGTTTTTCAGCCTTCACATCTGGTTTGGAACCGAACCGGTTAACCGGCCCGACCGGTTTTTTTTCTCGTTGACCCAAACCGGTTCGGGTTTGACCGGCCGTCAAACCGAACCGGTTAACTATTTTGTGCACCACTAGATGCAGGTACAAGAAGAAAAAAATGAACGGTTTATTTTGAGCGGGGGTAAAAATGTAATTTATCATCTTAATCAAAGTTATAATTATATAACTATAATTTACATGTTTAAATGGATAAATTTGATTATTTTGATGTTTTGAAAGGATATTGACGTAATTTTAATTTTTGTAAGGATATTGATGTAATTTTTTACTTTTACAAAGATATAGATGAAATTCTCCCAAAAATATTTGACGAATTAGCTGAAGCCGGAGACATTATATCAAATTTAGATATTTTTTAGTAGTTACGTTCTAATCAATGGTATTTTGAAAAACATTTAAGTAATTCGATTAATTACATAATATATGCATTTTGAAAAGTTCATTTTCATCTAGCTAGAGTTTATAGAAGCTATTATAGCTTGCACGGCTAGCATTGTTCATATATGAGCTCATGATATATTTTCTGTTTATATTCCATAAGCTTATATTATCTGACTTATGAATTTATTCTATAATTTAACGAAGAAAACATATATTTATAAACTAAAAATTAACCAAGAAAAACAAGGCTTATAAAATACAAGCCAAAATCATATAACTTATAAATAGATATATAGGCTTAAACAAATTCATTTCTGAAGGAGCGTTTCTTGTTCTAAAAAAAGACAACTGGACTTTGTAAAAACACAAGAAAAACATACGAAAAAGTTTTTTGTAAAGGAATTTTTCAGGGTTTGGGGAAAAATCTGGGAAAAAAGAAGATGAAAAGAGGACTTTATCGCTTCAAGTTATAACTTCCCTACTTTTCTAGCCCTATTTATAGGCAAAAAAATAAATCAACGGATTACACTTGGCAAAAGCCCATTGGCTAACAAACATTTAATAGGGCGCGTGGAACTCACGCTGCAAAGACACGAGTAAACTGATGTCAACATAAACATCATGTACAATCGAAGGAACGAGTCAAACATACCGCTCCAGAAATGTTAAGATGATGTCGCCTATAGACGAAAACACGATAGTGAAACATCAAATCCCAAAAATAACAAATCATCCCGAAAGGGATTTTCATACGCTTCCCACGCAAGCATTGAATGCCCATCTTTCCCAATGCAACTTAAAACCCCGATCGAAGTAGAAATAGCCTACACCCAGTCATCATTACGAAAACATATATGACATAAGCCTGGAAGGAATAAGCCTGAGAAGGAACTTTGGTGGCACAACATGGGCTGGGGGTTTCAGTTAAAATAGTCCAATATCATATCTCTAGTACTTCATATAATACTAGACTGGGGACTAGATACATATGAACCAAGCCCATTATCAAAACCATCAACGAACACTTGATGGCGACCCAATCTCAGGCCACGCAGGGCCTGGCCGAACTCATAAGGGTACGTTGAGCACGTTATATTACTGCTCCTCAACTATCACTAACAGTTAAGATGTGTTATCTGACATTGTGCAGTGGTGACGCACAACAAGCACCACTTTGTACAAGCCAAGGAGGAGAGTCCACATATCCTCCTTTTTTGCTCTCAAGATGATCAACATAATGCTCCTTCGCAGTCGTTGATCATCCTCAAGAATTTATCTTTAAACCTTACTCCTCTCTCTAAAACTAGAAGGAACCACACACAACCTCAACAAGTTTTCGGACACTTGGGCATATACTGCTTTACAACAGTCTTGTATATATCTTGCAAATGGTAAATTTTCAAATTACGAAAAATACACCATCGCGATTGTGGAAAACTAGAAGGGGGGTTGAATAGTTTTACCAATTAAAACTTCCTTTTAATCTATTTAGATCGACTTATGTCAATCTATCTGGATGTGTGTGTTGGATGTTGATAAACAAGCATATAAAGGTAAGTAATGAAAAGATAAGAGTAAGAAGCACAAAACAACAACACGAGTATTTATAGTGGTTCGGCTACAAGGACAACTTCCTTGCCCTACTCCACTCCTCGAGTCACCTACTTGAGAGTTCGTAATCACTACACCAATCTCCTTATGGCGGAGAATCCTTCACAATGTCGCTTAACCTTTTTCCGGTACAAAGCTAAATACCGAGTTCTTTCACACCAAGGCGAACCACACCTACACAACGTCGCCTACCCTTTATAAGGTACTAGGCTAAGTACCTAGTTCTTTCACTCCAAGGTGAACTACACCTTCACAACGTCGCCTACCCTTTATTAGGTACTAGGCTAAGCACCTAGTTCCATTGCAATGGAGGAACTACTACCACACTACACCAATGACTAATCCCAAAGGAGATCTACTCCTTTACAACATCATCAAGGATATCAATATCCTTGGATCTAATACTAGTCTATCTTGTACATCGAAACACACCATATCGAATGTACATCTAAGGTACCTTTCACTAATACCTTTGACTAGATCTACAAGACATCTTTCACTAATGCCTTGTGTCTTCACTTCTAAACACCTTTCACTAATGCTTCTTTGTCTTGACTTCTAAGCACCCTTCACTAATGCTTCTTGTCTTGACTTCTAAGCACCTACCACAAGTGCTTATCCTATAGACGATAGATACCCTTCACTAATATCTTCGTCTTGACACTTGAGACATCTTTCACTAATGTCTTCAACAGTACACTTCTTTGAAGAAAGAAATAGATCATCAACAAGAGGACTTCAACAGCCTTGATGATGAGGAAGCATGGCAACTCATGGACTTGAGCTTGCTAGACTTCAAAGGTGGTGATCTTTCCTTTAAGAGGAACCTAGAAGATCACACAAAAACAAAACTACAAACATAGATATCTTGGATCTAAGGTTAGTGAGATTTAACTCAGGGGAGAAAGTGTGTTAGAAAGGGATTGAAAGGGGTTAGAAACAATGAAGAAATGGCTCACTATTTATAGAGGAAAAATCTCTACTGTTCCCCGGATCCCTCGGATCCCTTCCACTTGGGATCCGGCTAGCACAAAGCCAGGTATCCGTGGAACGCTCCTCTTTGCCCATGGGTATTTTTGGTTATGGGTTGATCCATGGTTTTCTTTCTAGATACAATGAACATGGTCAAGTGGTATATATAAAACCATGGGTTATGGGTCAATACCATTTGCTAGTTTTTACCCATTTTAGTATTTACATGTTTTTACCTATTTTAGTATATACATGTTTTTACCCATTTTAGTATACTTAGTTTAAGTATGTGCTAACCCAATATGTAAACATTAGTTGTTATACATATGTATATCTAAAGTATAAAATCACTTATACTAGTTTTAGTGTTTTATGTGAAAGCGTAAGTGTGTTAGAAAACTATTAGTTCAAACCATTTACGTATTTTATTTGTTTCGTTAAAGTGATCTTACTTTTGTTATCGACAAAACTTTAGAAGATCGTAAAATATAAATAAACGTCTTTACGGCTTATTTGTATTAACAATCTCCCCCTTTTTGTTGTTGACAAAACATAAGATTATTTTAAGGAAAAGCTAAAATTCGTAAGAGTTTGAGTTTGTAGTTTTTACGTTCTTCTCCCCCTTTTTGTCGAAACAAAAAAAGCTTTAAAAGAAAGCAACACTTTGTTTTTTTTTTAAATGTGTAAAAATTAGAAAAGAAATAAGAAATAAAAAGCAAGTAACGGGAAAGGATCTCGTCGTTACTCCCCCTTGACGAGTTCATCCCTAAGTAAGAGCGTCAAGAAAGTAATGCTAATCTAGTTATATTGCAAATTTTTGCAAAAGTTTACGTCTATGTGACGGGTGTGCTCCCCCTAGATGATTGCAATTTTGCAACGGGAAGTCATGAAATATAAATCTAAGATTGCAAGTAATTTTGCAATGTATTGTTTTGACACCAAGCTCCCCTTAGCTTTAGGGTGTCAAATTCTTCATGTGTTAATTGAATAACTACAAAACAAAGGTTAGAAAACAAGTATAATTCACAATTTCCTGCAAATGTGGTCCAAGTTAGTTAGGAAAATAGTTTCCTGTCTCACGGATCCCACGGTTCCCTCCTAGTAGGGATCCGTCTAGGCAATTCTGAGGGATCCGTCTGGCTGATGAATAAAATCAGCAAAGGTGATATAACAAGTAATGTTATCACTAAGATGAGATATGAATACAAGGTAATCATATGCTCAGAAAAATAACAAGTAGCATGTAATTCCATTTAATAAAACAAGGTTATGATATACATGACTCTAAAAATAAGAAAATAAACAATACATGACTAGGAATTTCTAGACTAGCTAACGCTTGATGCTAGGACACCACTAAAATCTTCTAGCTCAAGTTTTGTTTAGGTTTAACCTCGTCAAAACGTTCGAGGAAATGATAGAACATGAAACGTTGGTCTTCTCGTACTTCATGTATCAAACTTTCAACATGTTGACAATGATAGCAATCTTTGTCATGGCTAGGTAGTGGTGGTGGAAGAAATGAAATGGCTTGATGCGAAGGATCAAGTGAAGCGGCTTGCGGCGCTTCAAATGATGGAGGAATTGGTGGAGGTGCATTTGAGAATGAGTCAACCAAGAATGATGGTGGTGGTAGAGAAGTGTCAAATTCCATATGGTCGGTTGGTTGACTTTGATGATTTCTCATAATCCAAATGGGATTATATGATGGAAACGGCGAAAAGGAAGCCGGAGCAAGTGTTGACTCAACACCTTGATTTTGAACCATTATTCCTCCTAATGAGGAGTATGTTGTCGGCGGAAGCGGATGAGACGGCCTAGGAGGCAAGTCCTCTAAATTGTAGAGGTGTGGTGATGATAGTGGGGATGTAAATGAAATAGCTCTAGGAACCAACGGTGATGGTTTAGTGGAGATAATATTGATTAGCCTAGGAGGTATGGTGGTGTTTGGCATTGGTAGTTTTGTGGGTACTATCCTATTGGGAATTGGTTTGATTGGATGATGAAAAATTCTATCATTTGTTGGCTTGACGGGAGATGATTCGGTTGAGGAGATTTCGTGTATAACACGAGCCTTTTTCATGGGTGGTTCTTTGGTAGACAAGTTTATACTTGGGGTTTTCCTCATGATGAGATGATTTCAAGAGGTTGCAAGAGCTGAAAGTTAGGATGAGAGTGATGACTATGGAGGTCCTAACAAGGTGGTTTATAAACTAAGAGATTTGGCAAGTGCATTTAAGCTTTAAGCCACTAGGATTCATTGGAATGTGATGATTGACATGCACAAGAGTCAACTTCAGAGGTTGCACTGATCTAGGAACTCATTTAAGATGAGATGGAGTGTTTGAGTTAGGAAGATGAGTCGAAATGATTGTTTTAGCAAGATTTGACCTATACTGTCATCCGGATCCCAATGTTCCCTCCTCAGAGGGATCCGTCTCTCAGCAGCTATGAAAGAGTGGAAATGATGTTTCTAAGATCTAAGACCTATATCATCTTGAGTGTTTCAGTCATCCTAAGTGTTTTAAATGAAGGGATGCTTGAGTACTTGAAGGTAATGAATGATGTAGCTAATGATTGTCATTTATGAAAGGATTTGGAACTTTCAAGAGTACCAATGGATGAGCAAGGATGACACTAAAGATTTAGAGTGTCAATTGAAACTAAATGATCCTAGAGATCAGGTTGTGTCTTAGGATAGTGTTTTGAAAAATATCCTAGAAGCTTTGAGATGGGAAAACTAGATTTTGATCAACTTTGATAAATTTTGAGGTGAGGATGATTAATGAGCAATTTTGCCATAATCGAAAGATTTCTAAGGCTAGATGTGAGGGATCAAGTAGAAAATGAAGTGTGAGTTTGAGAGCGGAAGAGTAATGGGTTAAAGATGAAAAGGTTAGATCTATAAGCTTCTTAGAATGTGATCTAGGTGAGTTAAGTAGGAAGGATCAACCTATCTTGATAAGAACTTAATTTTGCCTTAGGACACTATGTTTAGCTTAGTGTGAGGAGTTCTAAGGATATGTTTGAAATATAATGCTTGCAATTGCATTTACTGTTTGTCGGATCCCATGGTTCCCTAAGAGTAGGGATCCGTCTAGTACAATCTTTGGGATCCGCCCATCTGCTCAGCAGGACCTTTACTAAAGGTATGCAATGATATTCACAATGCATTATATCTCAAGGATAGTCTTAAAGAGAGTTATAATACTAAGATATCAAATGTAAAATGTTTTATTTCATGAAAGAAATTGGATTACATTGATAAAGCACGAGTACAGGAGATTTGATCCTATTTTGGAGTACTATTAGTTTCCTTGAGTGTTTTCGCTAGGAGGATCATTATGTGATTGATGAGTGTTGATGGAATCAAGAATGAAGAAAGTCTTCATGAGAGATATGTTTAGCGGTTCCATCATCTTGTTCACAAGTACATACAACGGACTTTGAAATTGAGGATGGAAGTGCATAACATTATGATAGAGGCGTGTCAAGAACATTCCATAAGGGATGAGTTTATTCTTGGAGCCTTGAAGATTTGTAATTCGCCTTGCGAAGAAGTAGGCGAGATTGTATGGTTGTTGTGTTAGCAAACAGTACAACATGTGAGCACAACAAGCGGGAAGAATTTCTTGATTTCCCCTAAGACTCCAAAAATTTTCACGTAGGATGAGTGCAAGAGGCTTGTACTCTTCTTGGATATCCCTTGTAAAGATAATGTTTGGATCGGAGTAATATGGTCGAGGTTTGCATATTATGCGATTTAAATCTTCCGGAGAGGGTATGTGTGAACAATATGGACTATTTTCTTAACGAAAGTTGAAGAGAGAATCAAGAGACCAATCTTCGGTGAAGGCACATTGTCCATGATTTGGAATCCGGAGGATGTGAGCAAAATGCCCAAGGGTTAGAGTGAACTTTTGGTTTTTGATATAAAACCAAAGAGATAGAGAGCGATCCTCGTTACGAACGAGTTCGACTTGACGGAAGAATTCCATTATGAACCTTGGACATATCTTCTCGTTGATTTCAAGAAGACATTCTAGTCCTATGGCTCGGAAGGAGGTATTGATACCTTCTTCGAATTGTAGAGAGGTGTCTACAATACGTCCTTCGTGAAAGTGACGGTTTTCGAGGTTATTGAACCCACGGACATGATTGCCAGGTGTGTTGGGTTCGAGAGAGATGTTTGGAGTGTAGACGCTAGTGAGTGAAAAATCAAACTCATATTCATGCGTCATAGTTGAACCTATAGACATGACAAGTTAATGGAAGAAAATGTTTGTGATTAACCAATGATTATCTAATGTTTTTACTAGAATTTTATTAACAATGTTTTTTTAACATTTAACTCATGGTTTTGACATTCTAGTGGATTATTACTTTTAGAAACATAGTGGTTTTTAATCTTGCATGAAAAATGTTTTCTAGTAGGACAGATCCCATGGTTCCTTTACAAAAGGAATCCAGCTAGTATATCTTCCGGGATCCGTGGATCTGTAGTAACAGAAACAGATTTGATAAAAACAAAGGTTTTACTGTTTTTATACCACGAAATATGTTTTATCCTACATTTTCTTTTAGCATGCATACATGACTTCTAATGTATCACGAAAGAATATAAAACATATAAATCAAAAGAAGTGACAAACATATTATGATAATAATAACCTAGATAAGCTAGGTCATTAATAATATTGCATTTCAATACTAAGGATGATACAAAGGATTGGGTATATAACCCCAATATAGATTAATAACACAAAGTAAATGTCTCCGTATGTGAACTTCATCATAGGGAACACAAGTGCGATGAGTGTTAGAGCTATGAGCACGAGTGCGATGTAAACCATGTTAATGACGGATCTTCTTGGTTTCGGTTGAGATGGAATGAGGAGGAAGATGAAGTTTTTGAGTGAGAGGAAATTTTTGAAATTGGAAGATTTGAAAAAGTGAGGATTTGATAGATAGGTCGACGGTGGGAGTTTTTATAGGGAAGGAGGAATTTTTGAAATTCGTGTTTTTGTTTTATTATTGGATTAAAAGAAAAACAAAACAAAGTTTTATAAACCACGACTTTAGACGAGAAATAAGACACGTATGTAAGAAAAAAAAAGGCTTCCTAATGAAGCTTCATGTAAACCATGTAATTTGCACAAAAGATAATCAGATAAATACCTAAATAGGTATACTTAATTATCAAGCAAAGTAAGAAAGAAAATCATACCTCTAGCGCACTTAGGAATGTCTTTACAAATGACACAACAAATGTCACTTAGACTATTCCCGCTCCTTTGCGTTTAAGATACCTTCTTAAGGAATGTATTCTTGTTACCAAGCAACTCCTTGTAGGATATTGGATTTCACATACACATCAAACCATAACACAAAGTGGGCGTATAAGTGGAATTCTAGAGAGAGAAAGTTAGAGGTTTAGGGAACTTTAGTGAGATAAAGAAAGATCTTATTATGAGCTCCAACTCTCTACCTTGGAAGGTAGAGAGTATTTATAGTCTTACAACAAAACGCCATACAACGGGCTGTGGATCAGGCATACAGTGGGTAAAGACCCGTCCGTCCTCCACGGTGTTACTAAACTAAATACTACTTAACTAAAATGAACTACGACTACGAGCTTTCTAACGATTACATATACTTGAGGTGACCGACTCTTTAATACCTAGAATTTCTAATTCCTAACAATCTCCCCCTAAGGGAGGTCACCTCAAACATATACTAAAATTACATTGAATACAAATAGATATTACATTAACAGTTGTTCTTGCATTCTTGATGTAGTACTTTGCTCTGAAGCTCGTAGTCATTGATTCCACTCATTGCATGTTTGGTTAATCCAAGAGGAGGTCTTTTACTGATCCACATGATAATAATTTTAAGCCAGCTTTTGAGATCATCAGCTAAAAAAAATCTCTGAGACATCCATTGTGGTGTTGGTATTATGTGATGTTGCGACTTACGAACCAACATGCTCACATTCTGGATCATGATATCTTCTCATCAGAGTAGCGGAAGCTTTCGTTGATTCATGATATTGGCAGCAGCGTAGCAGAAGCATGGAGTGAAAATATCAGAGTCATTGATGCACTAATCATGATTTCTTAAGAGATGAATGTGTAGAGTGAGCATGCGGCTATGGATTGACCGCTTCATTCTGATCAGCTGCAAACGTCGGGTGTACCTGCATACAACAGTTAGCAATAAAGTGCACGAAAGTGTCTTTGATCACTTTCGTTGAATTGAGGTACACGGCCCACGGTTCCCCGTTGATCAGTACAAGTACTGCATGTGATCAGGTACAATTCCGAAGAATTTCCTTGACAGGGATTCGTAGCTGCTCAAGCTGTTCTCAAACCGGAACGTCTCAAAGAAGACAACACGGAGTGAGTGAACCAGCGAATAGAAATTCACTGATTGATGAAAAGATATTTGAAACACAATCGTGTATTGCTCAATAGAAATTGTTTTTGCAATACAACAAAGGTTTTAATGAACATCAATTATCAATCATAAAACACATTTTGAATTAAAATATCCGTACACAGTCGATTTGCTAAAGAAAAGAGTTTTTAAGCACAACGACCGGTTTTTCAAAGGTATCCGTCAATCCATAACCTGAACCAGGATTGATTCAAAAGATTGAATCGCCCCATTGTTTCTGTTCAGTTGTCACATGGTTGATCTAATTGATAGATCTCACATGCCACCTGCCAGGAGCTTGTTTGATGTTTGCTCCAAAAGGCTTTCCATCTTCATTGTGAATATGTAAACAGATCACTCAGATGTTCTGGCAATACCACAAGGATACAGCGTAGGACTCAAGATATAATCTCTCTTTCCACACTGTGTGAAACAGAGAGTCTTCATTGAAAGTGTCCTAATGAGATTTATTGATGATCTCGTGGCTCTAGACTCAATATGTGCATATTTGGATCCTGTGCCAGAGACTTGGGAGAGGGTCTCCTTCTTCAATATCAACAATCTCTAAGAGAAAGTCGATAGATAATGTCGGTTCCCCGTGAGAATGAAACAAGTCCTTTTAAGAGGAACTTGAGTGGTTTGGAAAGTTGAAGTGCAGTGCGTCACTGGGTCCATGACGTCTTGTCTTCAATACCGATGTTACCATTAGTAGCATATGAATTGAACCCGGTTTCTGCCCTAAGGTTGAATATATGGAGGGCTATTTATTTTCACCCTTTTCTTATTCAATTCTTTTTAATTCTTCAACCCTTTCAGTGCTTACCGAGACTTCATAGCAAGAACCTTGTTGGGTTTGTTCCAGTACTTGGTCTGTCTCAGTCCGCACTCTTCCCATATCTCACTTTTCTCCTTTTATTATCATACCTAAGGACTTCTACACTAACTAGTGGATTGTCCCTGGGTAGATCCCTCCAGTTCTGGCGGATCATGGGAACCAATACCTAACCTTATCATCCTTATATCACCGTATATAAAGTAAAGTTGGTCGGTCTATTTGGTATTGTTCATCTGCCATTGGAACCAATTGAAAACCATTTGAAAAACAATCCAGATACTTGTGATATATTATCAAAGCATTTTGTACCTGAATTGTTTTTTATATTTTTAGAACAAGAGCTCCCCCTCAACATGTGCATCAAGTGTTTGAAATCGTTTTGCACACGGAGGCAAGATAAAGTGTTAAGAGTTAACTTCTTTGAATTCCATTTTCTAAAAAATATCAACATCACTCCCTTAATCCAATCAAGTAGATAAAGCATTTTCGGGAAGGATGAGGTTTTCAAAGTTTTGCTCCCCCTCAATATGTGCCTCGAGGTTTGAAAAGAGTTTTGCACATACTAGAGGGAACCTGCACATTGAGATAAATGATCACGTTTCAAATCATTGTGGTTTAAGATAGATGCTCCCCCTCAACATGTGCATGGAAAATTTGAAATCGGTTGGCACGTGTGGGAAGGAGAGCTTGTACGTCCTTATAAAACCATTTACCGAATTATCAGTTTAAATCCAATTTAAATCACAAATTCTCCCCCGATCACAATTATCAAATCCTTTGAGATTTGTGATCTCTTGTGGATTTAAATTGATTTTGAAAGCTTTTAAAGAGAATTGTGACTAGATTATGAAAATGTTTTAACTGATAAGGATCGAATTTAGAGACTTTAAACTCCATTGATAAAACATGCATGAATATCTTTTGAAAACACTTGAATGCCAAATAACTTTTTAATTTAATTGAAATCATTCTCCCCCTCAATCAATGACATAGGTTGTTGATTGAGAGATTGATATTTTGACAAATAAGTCTAGATGATTATCAAAAATAGAGACTGAGTTATTTTTCAAAGCAGTTAGTTTTCAACAGATAAATGTTTATAGAATCAGAGCATGGAATTTGAAAACATGGTAAAGCATGGCTCTGTTCTTTCTTTGAAAAGCGGGTTACTGCCTGAAATGACAATAAACCATTGTTTCTCTTTCTCTCAAAAATATTTTTTTGATTTTTTGATTTTTTTTTAAATAATAATAAAAAAATTCGAACAATATCTAAAGTCCCGTTTCATTCTTTGAATGACAACACAAAGACCGTAGATATAATCGAATCAAGAAAAACATGACAAAAAGACAATATTTTTTTGAGGGCTTTTTGAATTTTACAAATTTTTATGGATTTTGAAAGTTTTATATTTTTCTATTTGATTTTTGAAGGTTTTATAATTTTGTATTTTGTTTTTCGAATAGATATATACAAGAGATAGATGAAGGAAACCTTTTACTCCTCGTCTTCCTCCTGAAGACGTTTGAGTATTTCTGGTTGAAGGCTTTTCAAGCCAAGTCGTGGAAGAATAAACTCAAAACGTTCTCTTGGAAGAGCTTTGGTGAAAATGTCCGCTAACTGGTATTCAGACCTCACAAAATATAGTTCCACCACACCTTTTTCCACTTGTTCCCTGATGAAATGATGTCGAATGTCGATATGCTTTGCTCTTGAGTGTTGAACGTTGTTGCATGAGAGAGCAATAGCACTTTTATTATCACAGTACAGAGGGATTTTGTTGAATTCAAAGCCATAGTCAGATAATTGAGATCTCATCCATAAGATTTGAGCACAACAAGATGACATGGCTATGTATTCAGCCTCTGTAGAAGAAATAGAACTACTCATTTGCTTCTTTGAAGACCAGATCACAAGCTTATCACCCAAAAACTGAGCACCTCCAGATGTACTTCGACGAGTATCTTGACACCCTGCATGATCAGCATCTGCATAGGCTGTTAGTGACATACCGGTGTCCTTCGGGTACCAAAGACCCATATTGATGGTTCCTTGGAGATACCGAAAGACCCGTTTAATCGCTTCAAGGTGCTTTTTAGTAGGCTTAGCCTGGTATCTAGCACACATGCAAACAGCGAACAAGATGTCTGGTCTACTAGCAGTGAGGTACATCAGGGATCCAATCATACTACGATATTTCGTTTGGTCAATCATGATCCCTGAGTGGTCCTTATCTAGTTTGGTTCGATCAATCATGGGAGTGTCAACAGGGTCACTTGAATCAAATCCAAATTTCTTCAAGATCTCAGTTGCATATTTAGATTGATTTATGAAAATGCCTCCGGGACTTTGTGAAATTTGTAATCCCAAGAAAAATGACATTTGTCCCATCATTGACATTTAAAATTTTGAACTCATTTCATTTGAAAAACGGTCACACTCATTGGGGTCAGTCAAGGCAAAGATGATATCATAAACATAAATTTGAACATGAATTAAATGTTTGCCTGACTTCCTGGTGAACAATGTTGGATCAACTGCTCCTTTGCTAAATCCGGTAGATAGAAGAAACTTTGACAGTGTATCATACCATGCCCTTGGAGCTTGCTTTAAACCATAAAGAGCCTTCTTCAAATGATAAACGTGAGTGGGATGCTCTTGATTCACAAATCCTTCAGGTTGGCTGACGTAGACGACTTCTTTAAGATCTTCGTTCAGAAATGCCGTCTTTACATCCATCTGATAGACTACCATGTTCTTACTAGCATCATTGGCCAAAAATATTCTGATTGCCTCTATTCGAGCAACTGGAGCAAAAGATTCTTCAAAGTCAATACCCTCCTCTTGACGGTATCCTTTAGCAACTAATCGAGCCTTGTTCTTCAACACATCACCATGCTCATCAAGTTTCACTTTGAAGATCCATTTAAGAGCAATAATCATGGCACAGTCTGGAGCAGGTACTAACTCCCATATATCAAGTCGGTCAAACTCATGAATTTCATCTTGCATGGCATTGAACCAGCTATCTTCATTCATGGCGGTTTTAACATCTTTTGGTTCGATCTTAGAGAGTACTGAGTTGAAGAAGCACCATAAGGCATCGGTTGCAAGTTGTTTTCGTGTGGATACTGGACGAGAGGGATTTCCAATGATGTTGTCTAATGGATGATCGTGAGTCCATTTTCTGAGGTGTTCATGTGGTAGTTGTTGAGGGACTGAAGTAGCAGAGTCGATGTCTCCTGAAGAAGATGGTTCTGATGAAGAATCAGGAGCAAATATGTTTTCAAATGGAGCATCTTCAGGAGTAGCAAATGGATTAACTTCATCATCGATGCCAGAAACAGTTCCATGATGTACATTTGAAGAATGATGATTTGTTGATGAGACTGAAGGATCAGCAGCAGGCGCTTCTTGACTTAATGATATTGAGACTGAAGGATTGACTTCAATCACAGGAATATGAGTAGCCTCTGTTTTAGGAATTGATACCTCATTAGTACTTGGCTCATAAAGTTCATCAAACATAGGATCAAACAATTTCTTTAAGTCATCTTCAGATGGAGGTACATATGGAGTTGCTGGAGAAGAATTAGGTACAAGGGATGAACTAATGGGACTATTTTGAAGTGCGGGTCCTGAACTGGATTGTCCAGGAGTCGTTTGACCGGTCAGCTCATCAAACGTAACGTGAATTGTTTCCATGATATTTCGGGTTCTTTTGTTGTAGATTCGGTATCCCTTTTTGTTTGGTGCATACCCTACAAATACTCCAATGTCTGCTTTAGCTCTAAGTTTGCCTAAGTCTTGTCCCTCATTAGTTGGATAACACAATGCACCAAACACACGAAGGAAAGAAAGATTAGGTTTTCTGTTGTGGACAAGTTCATATGGAGTTTTTCCATGAACAGTGTGAATCAAGGAACGATTTTGTGTGTAGCATACAGTGGCAATAGCTTCAGCCCAGAGAAACATTGAAACCTTTGAGTAAATCAGCATTGTTCTAGCGGCTTCTGCAAGAGTTCGATTTCGTCTTTCAACTACACCGTTCTGTTGAGGAGTTCGTGAAACACTTCTTTGATGGCTGATTCCAATGCTTTTATAAAATTCACTAAGTTGTTTGTTAACAAACTCAGTTCCATTGTCTGTCCGGATAATTCTGACGGTTTTGTTAAGTCGGACCTGCAGCTGTTTGATGAGTTTGATGATGATATCAGGAATTTCATCCTTTGTCTTTAAAACTTGACCCAGGTGAATCTAGAGTAATCATCAACCACAACTAACACATATTTCTTCCCAAAGATATTCTGCACTCTCATTGGTCCACATAAATCCATATGAATTGTATGAAGAACTTCTGTGACAGAGTTAGTGGGTTTGGGTTTATGGGCATACTTCTTGCTTTTTTCCAATTGACATGCTGAACAAAGATGATCCTTTTCATACTTGAGTATAGGTAAACCTACAACTAAGTCCTTTCTGGAGAGATCATTGATGGTGCCGAATTTCAGGTGATTGAGACGACGATGCCATAACCATGACTTAGTTTTAGAAGCCTTTGACAGCAAGCAAATTGAAGAAGACTTCATCATATCTTCGATAGAGATGGTGTATAGATTTGACCCACATGAACCTCTTAAAAGCTCCTTACCATCAAGTTCTCTAACGAAGCAGGTGTGTTTTCTGAAGGCTACTTCTAGATCAGAATCACAGAATTGACCAACAGAGAACAAGTTATGACCAAGACCTTCTACATAGTAAACCCTGGAGATAACACTTTTGCCAACAACATAATCTCCATAACCCATAATAGCACCGAAATAATCATTCCCGAATCTAACTGTCCCGATGAATTTGCTCACGAAGTTCATGAGCCGCGACCGGTGGCCAGTCATATGCTTGGAACAACCTGAGTCCAGGTACCACAGAACGATTTGAACGATCTGCAGTTGAACACAGACAAGAATGGATAACTGGATTATTGGGATCCCCATGCAAGAATGGGTTCCATTTGGTTAGTAACAATGGTTGGAACACCCATATCAGAAATAGAAGCATTCATATCAGATATTAAGGCAATGGAATCATTATGAATAGATGCAGTACTAGTGTCTATATTAGCCCTATTCAAAGTGTGCTCACTTCTTAAGGGAATAGTTCTACCAGTAGGCATCCATTTTCTAGTGGGCATTATCTGATTAGTCTTATGACCAACAAGTATCCAATGATACCCTATCTTACTAAATGTTCTTCCTGTGGGTTTCCACTGTTTTCTAACTTTCTTTCGTTTTTGCCTTTTAGCCTTCTTAGCATGATTTTTAGCATTAACCATATTAACTGGACAATTAACATCATTAGGCAAAACATTAACACCACGTTCATGATTAGAAACAGAATTCAAGCAGACATCAATACAAGGTTTGCAAATATTATCAGAATTCGAATTAATTACAGTACACCTATGGCTAATACTAGAATCAACACGATTCGTTTTATTCGGCTCAAACTTAAAGTTCCTAGGTAGGTCTTCTACTCTTTTCCAATGCACATTCTTAGCTTGCGAGGTCGTGTCCTTCCTTGTATTGTCTTGAGACTTTGACCTGCTTGCTTTAATGTCACTGATTACTCCTGTAGAGGGAATGGGAACATTAGTTGGTTTTGCTACTCTTTGCATCTCCTGTTTAGATGTTCTGGGATCTGAATTACATGTAGACACACCAAGGTTCACTTTCTTAACAATAGAAGTGCTGGGATTTGTACTCCTAGAAGGCACACTAGATTTCTCTTTCTTAGCATTGACAGATCTGGAATCTGAACTACTTAAAGGCACACTAAGGTTCTCATTCAAAACATTGGGCATCGAATGAATATCATACTTGGCACTAGGCATCGAACATGGAATCAAAGGATTAACTCTCTCACCTAAGGACTTTGGGCATATTGTGATTAAGCATTCTAGAATTTCTTGAGATCGTTTGGCATATAAGCATGCATGCCCAATTGCATTGTCAAGTGGTTTCTCTAATTTATCCTCTTCAACAATCTCACGTAGACATTCTAGACAATCCTTAAGGGATGAGAAATAAGTTTGAATAGCAAGTTTGTTATTCCTGAGATGAGGGGGACATATTTCACAGACAAAGCATATTTATTACAAGAGTGAACCTTTGATACACCATTCTCCCCATTGGTCATTGGCATTTTCCCTTTTACCTGACTCTTCAGATTCTCAATTTCCTTTTGCAATGAAGCTATTTGTTCGTTATTTTTATTGCGAGTGACCTTTATTGATTCAAATAACTCATTGAAATGACGTTTAACCTTTTCATTTTCTTCTAGAAAACGTTCGTTTTTCTTTTGTAATGCATTTACCAAGTTTTGAAGATGAAACGTTTGAGAATTCTGAGAATCTAGAGGAGGAGGCATTTGGGAGCCTATCATATTGTTCGTTTGACCCTTTAATTGAGAGATTTGGGCTTTCAACTTTCTGATCGTGTTGCAATGAGCTTGAATCTGTTCATCACGTTTGTTAATTTGAAAAACTGCATCAAACTCTGGAGCATCTGAGGATGTCTTGATATTTGAAGTTTTGACATTTTCTTTAAGATGCTGATATTTTAGTTGTAAATTAATATGCTCAGCCTCTAGTTTAGAAAAATGTTTAATCAAATTGTCGTGATCATCCAATTCAGTTTTCTCATTTAGTTTAAAATTAGTCTTTTCAAGCTCAATGACACGATCATGGGAGACTTTCAGGGCAACAGATAATTCATGAAATTGGGAAGCATTAATAGAACAATTTGTAGCAGTGAAAAACACATCTTGAGCAACACATTCAGTAATAAGAGTCTCATTTAATGTATGTAAGTTCTTCCTCTCAATCTCATTATATTTTAGTGCACGCTCATAGTCACTAACCTCAACAATCATAGCATCAAACTCCTTTTCCATTTCTTTAATGTCTAGGTTCATTCCTTTTTTGAGGCTTTCAAACTGATATTTTAGTTGTTTAAAGAAATGCATGACTTCAGTTAAATAACATTCTTTTGTTTGCTCAAAACCCCTTTCCCCTTCAGTTATACCAGTGGGTGTGATCCTTTTCTTACAAGTTTTCTCAAAATCAACAAATAGTTGAAAAATAACATATTGACTGATTAAGGTCTTGCTTTTCGTGGCAATAGTCCTAGGTACTAAATGCATTGGTGTATTTGGAGGATACACAGTCGCTCTAGGCATTTTCCTAAGGGGAGGATTCGTTACAACTAGATTCTCTGCTTTTTGCTTATCTAAATCCTTTTTCCAGAACACTTGTTCGGGTGTTAACAATGTTTGAGGATTAAACATGTTCAAGTAAATCCAATTTTCCTTCTTGTAATCATGGGGTGTGATCTTTATTTTCTTCTCTTTGCATTTAGGATCATCTAATTTCTTGTTCATCTTTTCCCTAGTGACTTCATCTGATTTCTTATCTTCCTCAGTGCACTCAACGCAACTAGGTTTCTGTCTAGGTTTAAGGATTTCCTTGCCATCATAAAGAACCTTATGAGCATTTCTAGCCTTTTTAATGACCTCTGGATTTGGTTCCTCAACAAGGGGTATGCTATGTTTATCGCTTAAGACTCTATGCTTAGTGATCATGTAAGCAGTCTGAATGGTGTTCCCTTGTATGTACAACTTGTTTTCAAGTTTGTTTTTTAAAGTTTTCAGATTAGAAAAATCTTTCAAGAGTTCTGATTCCTTTGCATTAAATTCTTGCTTAAGCATTTTCACATTTTCTTGAAGTTCTTGTTTTTACTTAGCAGTTTTAGAAAGCTTTTCTTGCAAGGAATTTAACTCTTGTTTTAATACTTCTTCTTTAAAATTACTTTTTCTAATGATTGTACGTACTTGGTCATCCATTTCCTGCTCACGAGTGGTCAACTCAAATTTTGCACGTTGTTCATAAATAGCAACACGTTCTTTATAGGCATTTAGTTCAGAAATTACAGAATCATCAGAGGCACATGCAGTGAATTCATCAAACACATAATCATTATTGACAGCAGAAGATGCATCACTTGGTACAATCTCACTTTCACTTTGAATTACATATTGATCATATAGGACAACACTGATATTACCCATATTTTCAATATTTGATTCAATAAACACAGTTGATTGTACTTCGTTATGTATCTTTTGCTCATCAACTTCATCGTATAATTTTAATACCTCATAGATGAGTTTGTATTTGGATGGACGAGCTTGTGGTGATTAAGAGACTTTAGGAGAGACCATTGGAGAAATGCTAGCCATGAAGATGGTTTGTGCAGTGGGTTCTTTATCAACATCAGAGTCGTATGCATCACAATCAGCTACTTGAAAGGCATTCTGATGATTATGCCCTATCTCCTGAATTGGTTGCTCATCTACATCTGCATCATATGTCTTAGCATTTCCCTCAGCCAAGAACAGCAATTCCTCTTCATCCAAAGCTGCACCATTATCCTGAGCTTGCACAAGCAACATCTTATCTCTGAAGTACTCAGCATTCTGTGGACGTTTTGGAGATGTGCATTTTCTTGCAATGTGTCCCTCACCACCACAGTTATAGCATTTGATCGGCTTAGCTTGACCTTGATTTCCATTCTGATGAGTGTCTAAATACTCATCATTTTTATACTGTCTAGACTGCAAAAACATCTGAAAACACTCAGAAATGCTTCAAAATGATGAAAATATCAGAAACAAGTGTTTTATATGTTTTAAATGCAAAAACATCAAAATCTGATGAAAAACGTATCAAGTTTGCATAATTGGCAGTTTTAGTCCCCCAAGTTACAAAAATTGTCAAAATTAGTCCCTGGTAATTCAAAAACTTGTAAAATGTCATTTAAGGTCCATGAGATTTATAAAGTTGTCAAAACAAACCCTTTAAAGTTCAAAAATCACAATTTACAACTTTAGTCCCTCAACTTTACAAAAATGTCAAAAATAGTCCCTGGGTGTTCAAAAATAGAAATTATTCAAACAACACCCTTGTATTATTAATAAATGACAAAATTGGTCCTTTATGATAAGTTTATAGAGAAATTACAAGTTTGGTCCTTGGAGTTTGAAAATTGTCATAAAAGGCCCTTGGATTTACAAAAATGGAAAATAATCAATATTGGTCCTTGTATTATTCACATATGGCAGGAATGGTCCTTGTAAGAGCTTTGGAAATTTGTCAAGATCAGTCCCTCAAGATTGGCAGAATTACAAGTTTAGTCCTTTTGCTTAACTAAAACTATTAAGACCCTTTTTGTATTTAGAACCCCTACCATAATCAAAAAGAACCCTTCCATGGCCTGTGACCCCTCATTTTGGACCCCCTGTTTATAATATCCCACTGGTCAAAATAGTCAAACGCGCCAAAACATGTTTCACTGTTCACCTTCTTCATCTCAACCTGTAATACAAAACCAGTGATGGTTTCTCCTCCTTTTCAACCTTTCCAGCTGTTTTTCCACTTGATTACATCCCCCCTCCACCTCCACATACAACCAAACCCCATTAATGGTTCAAACCTACTATGAAGAAATTGGCGCCAAAATCCACTTGGACGGTTTTGATGCATTTCAATGATCCAATGGCTCAGAAATGGTGGGAAACATTCAGAGGTCATCAGAGATTCACAAAAGTCTATAAAGGAAGGTTGAGATGCAATGTATATCATCATCTAGTGTAATTTATTTTAAGCTTGTGTCGTTTTTAAATTTTTATGTTTTCCAGTTTATGTTTAAAACTTTCAAGTATTTGTAATCTTATTTCAGTGTATCAATAATCTATTTCCAGTCTCAATTTCAAGTTTTATATACGTATCAAGTTTATGCAGATTTTGAGCCAAAATCTCAAATTTGGCTTATGTTGTTTGTGGTTGTATTCTGGGGTCAATAAGCTTATATAAGCTTCTAGTAACTTGTTTAAGCTTTTGAAAACATTTACAACTCAGTTTAAACTCAAACCTCAAAAATCATCAAAAATCATCAAAAATACCAAAAAATTAGTGAAAAAATAAAAAAGCCTATGAGAAATGATCAAAGCTATGGTGCAGTGTTGAAAATGGATTGCTTTTGGGTATAAAGCTTATTGGTAAGCCATAGGAAGTGGTATTTATCACTGGTTCATTGTTTATTGCTGGAAAACAATTGTAAGCTTTTTCTAAGCATTTTAGCTTTTCACTGTTCTAGTAATTCATAAGCTTTAATCTCTTTTTGTTTATGTTTCTTAGTTACATTTAAATAGAATTAAACATTAAAAACAGTAGCCTGTTATCTTTAAGTTGTAGTTAGTAAGAATTTTAGTCTAACAATAATATTAGCATATTAGTCATTACTAAGTTTTATGCTGTCATTGTTCTTGTTTAATACTTCAATAGTCTCATTAATTGATAATATAAACTCTGGAATCAGTGTTAAAGTCTAAATCATCAAGTTGCTTTGAAAACCAAAAATTCAGTTTATATAAGTGGTGTTTGGATCCACTGTATAAACTATGTTAGAGTTTGTTCAAGCTCTACTTCTAGTTTGCTATAAGTTATATTAGGTTCTATTAGCTCAGTTAGACCACACAAACCTGTCCTTATTGAGTAAAAAGTCAAAATCTCTGTTAAATCTCATTTTAGTGTCCACTGTTAGGAATTTGATTTGCTTAAATCATCATATTAGCTTAAAAGTTGTTAACATAGCTTAATATAACCTTATTACACCTTAATATCTCATAATTAATCAGTAGGATAGATTCAAAGCTCATAAAAGTCAAACCTTTAGTTTAATAACAAAAGTCAAAATGTGTCTTGTGCATCAGTGAGCCTATCACTTTCTCAAGCTCACACAGAGCTTGTTATTTAGCTTAAGCCTGTGATTTTTGGTTCTTTGGAAAGCCAACCTAACTATCTCAATGTCCCAAGCTTAAGTTTTTAGTTTGTAGCTTTTTAGATAGGGCTGCAAGTGCTTATTAGTTGGTCCCATTTTATTCAGCATTCACTGAATCATACTTAGTTGTTTTTTCAATTTTTTCTTAAGCTTGTCATAAGCTCAACAGTGAATCCCACTGTGAGTACTTTAGCTTTTTGAAAAGCTGAACTGGTCAACTAGTTAGTACCAATCTTTGTTTTCAGTTTCTAGCTTATTTCATTGCTTAAAATTAAGCTATAAGGTGCATAGTGATTTATAGAGTGTCCTGTGCAAACAGTTACACTAGTGCTTATTTGTAGCTTGTTTAGAGCTTATTTGTCAAGTATTGAGCTTATTCAGTTGTCATTATAGCTTATTACCATTTTTCTTAGCTTATTCTAGTTTACTTTTGCTTATTTCTAACTTATTATCTTGTTTAGCTTAAACTTGTGCTTATTCTATATTTTTGCTTACTGTTGAGATCTTTAGCTTATTTCAGAGCTTATTAGCCAACCTTATCTTGTGCCATTTAGCTTTTTGAGTAGGCCACCTAGTTGTGTGTCTATTCCAAGTCTTATTTTCAAGTTAATAGCTTATTTGATAAGCCTGCTCATGGCTTATAGTTCTGTCCATTTTATCTAGTACACTCTAATCAATCAGTGTTACCAGTTTCTTCATAAGCTTCTCACAAGCTTATTAATATAAGCTAAACTTTGTAATTTAGTTTTTTAGATAGCTTAACTGGTCAACTAGCTAATCCAAGTAATTGTTTTCATTTCCTAGCTTATTTAGGTGCTTAAAATTAGCTTAAAAAGTAACTAGTAAACTAGTTAGTGTCCTGTGCAAATCAGATAAGCTAGTGCTTATTTATTGCCTTTTCAGAGCTTATTCCTAGTTTCCTGTGCTCATTCAGTTGTAAAATTAGATTATCATTATTCACTTAGCTTATTTTCAGTTTACATTAGCTTATTAAGTAGTTTAATAGCCATTAGGCTTAATCCTTGTGCTTATTTCACTTTATAGCCCACTGTTTAGAAACATAAGCTGAAATAGAGCTTATTAGTCATTTTTATAAAAAGGTTCAGTTATAAAATTTGTTTATTTAAGTGTATTCAATAAGTTTGTAAAATAAAATCAAAAAAATAAAATGTTTTTGCAAAAAGGTGGGAGGCAGGCTCGAACCTGAGACCTCCACCTTAGGAGAGTGATAGTGGTGTACCTGTATGCCATTGCGCCCTTGGGTCTTTCTTGGTTATAGTTTGCATAATTAAATACATAACCCATCTTTGTCTCATATAGCTTATTCGTACTTAATTGCTTATTTACAGCTTATTTAGACTAGCTTTTTCAGTTTTTGTATTTTTTATAAAATTGTATTAGTATTAAATATTTTATAAAAAAGTTTCAGATTTTTCCAAATAGTTTTAGTATTTTTAAACATTTAATTAGTGTAAAATCTTATTTAATTCATAATAAAAAATATAAAAGTCTAAAAAATATAAATCTTTTTTCTAAAATTTTCTTTTGTCATATAGTACGTAAAAAAATTGTTTTTACACTTGTAGGACTTTTATTTCATAAAATTTACGTTTTTGCTTGCGCACTTGCGTAATTTTTATAAATAACGTACGTTTTCATTTTAAATCTAGTTTTTAGGTAATTTGAGTTTACGTTTTAGTTAAAATAGTTTATTTAAGTTATTTTATTTTATAAAATCACAAAAACATCATTGTAAAAATAGTGATAGCGTTTATTTAATATATTTTAACTTTTTAATTTCTTTTAATTTGCATTTAAGTCGTTGTAATTTGTAAATATTTTCTTTAGGTAATTATCCATCAAAATCCTTACTGATCACTATCATTAGTGATCATTCTATCATCTGATCAAGTGTTTATACACCAATTCATCCTCCGTGGGACTTAACGACCCAGGAATCCCCTATATTCCTCTGATCTTAATTGCATTAGTGTTTGAGCTGTTTTAAGTTTGTTACGGTTGATCATTCACAAGTGGTTAGCTTGTGTAATTAAACTTGACTGTTCAGCACCAATCAAATTTTGGCGCCACTGCCGGGGAGGCTGTAAGCGTGTTTTTAGCATTTTTCAGACCCGTACTTGCACATATACCACCGTTTGTAAAAAGTTTTCTGTAAAGTTAATATAAATAAAAAAAAAGTTCATTAGCACTTTTCCTAAAGTGTTAAAAACCCAAAAACAATATAAAACAACAAAACAATCGTAACGTTTTCTAGCTTGTGTTTCTTTTAAGGTGATTCTTAAAGAAATACGATTTGGTTAAACGAGACGATACTAAAAATATTTTCCAAAAGTTTTTAAACCCTTTGCACAAATCATACCTACGTCTTTTCAGTGGTACTTAATTTATACATAAAAATCAACCACCGCAAATCAAGGCAGTACACCTACTAACTGGGGGTGTGACCATAATAAGTTCCCGAACCACAGATTTAAAACTTGCCTTTGTGTCACTTGTGATTTGGTGTACCTTTTTCAAAGAAGCCATTTCATTTGTGATTATTGGTTAAGTTCACTTGTTGTTTTGCCTCACATTTGTTTTGAAAACTGATTTTTAAACTTAGTGCATGCGCACTCGTTCTTCCAGTTCTACAAGTCCACTTTCAGAACTTGGAAAGATTCCTCGTAGACGTAGAGGACGTTCAGCTCCTTCAGCCGTGACTGAGGAACGTCTACCACCACCACCCCCTGTCGAAATGGCAGAAGACAAACCCATGAATGAGCTTCTCCAAGCACCCATCGAGGGTTACGGAGATGCCATTGTTGTCCCAGCCATTGTGGCTGATACCTTCGAGCTCAAAACCGGGTTGCTTAATCTAGTAACCCAAAGCCAATTCTATGGTTTTGAGCGGGATGATCCTCATGCGCACATTCGATGGTTTAACAAAATAGCATCTACCATCAAATATAAGAATGTCCCACATGAAGCTATCAAGCTTCTTCTGTTCCCATTTTCTCTAGAGGGACAAGCTCGGAATTGGCTAGAGAAACAACCCCCTCGTTCCATTGAGACATGGGAAGATCTAGTTACCAAGTTTGTTAACGAATTCTATCCTCCATCCCGAACTACAAGTCTTAAGAATGAGATAATGAAATTTTCTCAGAGATTTGATGAATCATTCGGGGAGGCGTGGGATCGTTACAAAGAATTGCTCCGCAAGTGTCCACATCATGGTTTTACCGAGTTAATGCAAATGGATACTTTTTACAATGGTCTGAGACAAGCTGACCAAGACTCTTTGAATGCCTCCGCTGGAGGTAATTTCCTTAGCAAAACCACAAAAGAAGCCTTACAAATCATTGAAAATAAGTCCCAGGTCCGTTCTTTCCGCACAAAGACATATCAGACTCAGTCTAATGCAGGACCTTCTACTTTATCACCTGTGAGTACATCTAGCACCGATGCTAAGATTGATAAACTCACGGACATTGTTCAGGCTTTGGTTCTTGCTAACCAAAAGAAAGTCACTTTCACTCAAACACCATCACATGGTGAAGTGAAGAAAGTTGAAGTTTGTGTTACTTGTGGTGGTCCTCATGCATACTACAACTGTACTGCCACCGATGGTAGTCCGTTTGAAGCAAATGCTATAGCCGGTACTTCACATCAAGGAGGTAATCAATACCGTCCTCAAAATGAACCAAGCTACCGTGCTAATACTTATCAGGCACCACCCGGTTTTAACCAGAATCTTAACCGGAATCAGAATCAACCTAGAATGAACCAAGGTTATCAAAACCAAGGTAATTTCTATTCTGGAACCAATCAAGGTTTCCAACATCAAGGGAACCTTAATCAAAACAATTTCAATCGAGGGAATCAATTTCAGGGGAATGTGAATCCTAATCAAGGGAATTTTCAACAACAAGGTCATAATCAAAACATCCGACCCCAGAATTTCCCTCCACATCCTCCAGTACCATCATCTGATGAGTTATTGAAGCAGTTCATGAAATCCCAAGATGAAATGAACAGGTTGTTGGTCAGTCAGATTGCTGATCTCAAAAAGTCTTTAAATGATCAACCCTCGGGCTCTGGAAAACTTCCGAGCAACACGATCGCTAACCCGAGGGGCGATGCTAAGGCGATCACGACCAGAAGTGGTGTTTCATACAATGGACCTGCTATTCCTACTACCTCTTCTTCTTCTCTCCCTAAGGTAGTGGAAAGTGAACCTAGGACACATAATGGACCTACGACTCCAATGCCTCCTCCACTAGGAGAAATGAGTCAAGTTATCAAGGAACTTCCTGTTAATAACGGAGGAACCAATGATGTCCAGCCTCAAGATGTCCAGAAACCCAAGTCTAATCCAGGAGTTGTTTTTGAACCACCTGTAGCTCCCGTTGAAAATACCAAATCCAAAACTTCTATTCCTTACCCATCACGTTTGAATGAGCAAAAGCTCCGTGAAAAAGCTAGTCATCAAATGGACAAATTTTTTCAAATTTTCCAAGAACTACATTTTGACATAAGCTTTGCGGATGCTATCATGTTGATGCCCAAGTTTGCATCAACTCTCAAACACATGTTAAGCAACAAGGAAAAGCTGTTTGAAATGGCTAAAACTCCTCTTAACGAGAACTGCTCTGCAGTTATCCTGAAGAAGCTTCCAGAAAAGCTTGGAGATCCTGGAAAATTTCTCTTACCTTGTGTATTTCCAGGAATGGTTGAATGCTTTGCCCTAGCAGATCTTGGTGCAAGCATCAACCTGATGCCTTATTCAGTATGGAAGAAACTTTCTCTTCCTGAACTTACTCCTACATGCATGACTCTCGAGCTTGAAGATCGTACAATATCCCGTCCTCTTGGCATTGCCGAGGACGTATTTGTGAAAGTAGGAAAGTTCCATTTTCCAGCTGACTTCGTGGTTGTCGATTTTGATGCCGATCATCGAGTTCCTCTCATTGTTGGTCGAGGATTCCTGAGAACGGGCCGTGCTCTCATAGATGTATTTGAGCAAGAAATCACATTACGTGTTGGTAATGAAGCTGTTACCTTTAACCTTGATCAAACTTCGAGGTACTCTGCAAACTATGATTCTGAGTCGGTTAACCGAATAGATATCATTGATGCTGCTTCTGAAGAGTACTCTCAAGAAGTTCTTGGTTATGATCATAATTCTTCGAGTGATAATCTCACTCATTCATCTCAACCCATCATCGCCAATTCTACTCCTTCTCTCACCCCATTTGAGGAAAGTGACTTCATCTTAGAAGAGATTGAAGCCTACTTGTCTAGTGATTCTGTTCCATGGGAAATTGATCACGCTCCCATCGACATTGAGGGGGACATACTTCTCATTGAGAAATTGCTTAATGATGATCCATCATCATTTTCACTCCCTCCCGTCGAACTTCATAACAAGGAAATCAAATCAGTTGAGAAAACTGAAGAATTTCCTGAGGTTGAGCTTAAGGACTTACCACCTCATCTCGAGTATGCATTTCTTGAAGGTGATGATAAATTACCAGTCATTATTGCTCGAGATTTGAGTAAAGATGAAAAGTCTGCTCTCATAAAGATCTTGAAGTCACACAAGCAAGCAATTGCTTGGAAACTCTCCGACATTAAGGGTATCAACCCTGAATTTTGTACTCACAAAATCTTGATGGAGGATGACTTCAAGCCAGCAGTTCAACATCAGAGAAGAGTAAATCCAAAAATCCATGATGTTATCAAACAGGAGGTTATCAAACTTCTTGATGCAGGATTGATTTACCCGATCTCAAATAGTCCTTGGGTTAGCCCAATTCATTGTGTTCCTAAAAAGGGTGGCATAACTGTTGTCACAAATGAAGATAACGAGTTAATTCCAACTCGATTGGTGACGGGATGGCGTGTTTGCATTGACTATCGTAAGTTGAATGACGCTACTCGTAAAGACCATTTTCCTCTACCCTTTATGGACCAAATGCTTGAGAGATTAGCAGGGAATGAATACTATTGTTTCCTTGATGGTTTCTCGGGTTACTTTCAGATCCCCATTAATCCAAAGGATCAAGATAAAACCACATTCACCTGCCCATACGGAACTTTTGCTTACAGACGTATGCCTTTTGGCTTATGTAATGCTCCTGGCACGTTCCAACGATGTATGATGGCCATTTTCCACGACATGATCGGGGAAACAATGGAGGTGTTTATGGATGACTTCTCGGTCATTGGGGATTCGTTTCAAACATGTCTCTCCCATCTAGATAAAATGCTAAAACGGTGTGAAGACACCAATCTTTGTCTAAACTGGGAGAAAAGCCACTTTATGGTCAAAGAAGGCATAGTCCTTGGCCATAAGATTTCAAAAAATGGGATTGAGGTAGATAGAGCAAAAGTCGATGTTATTGCTAAACTACCTCATCCTACTACCGTCAAAGGTATTAAGAGTTTTTTAGGTCATGCCGGTTTCTATCGTAGATTCATACAAGATTTTTCTAAAATCGCCCGGCCTATGACCCATCTTCTTGAAAAGGATGCTCCTTTTATCTTCTCACCCGAGTGCATCAAAGCTTTTGAAACATTGAAGAAAAAGCTTACTGAAGCACCCATTCTCGTTGCTCCCGACTGGGACTTGCCCTTTGAGCTCATGTGCGATGCAAGTGATTTTGCTATCGGCGCAGTCTTAGGGCAACGTAGAGCTAAGCATTTTCAGCCTATCCACTACGCAAGTAAGACTATGACTGAAGCTCAAACTCATTACACCACCACAGAAAAAGAGCTATTAGCCGTGGTGTATGCATTTGAGAAGTTTCGGCCGTACTTAATCTTGACCAAATGTGTAGTGTATACGGATCACTCGGCTCTCAAATATCTCTTTGCAAAACAAGATGCAAAGCCGAGATTGCTCCGTTGGGTTCTCCTCCTCCAAGAATTTGATATCATCATACGTGATAAAAAAGGAGCTGAGAACCTGGCTGCTGATCATCTGTCCAGATTAGAAAACCCTCACCAAGATGTTTTCGAGAAAAAGGAAATAAATGAAACATTTCCTCTCGAGACACTCAATGCGGTTTCTTTTCGTGGAAACTCTTCTACCCCATGGTTTGCTGACTTCGCAAATTACCTTGCGGGTAACTTCATAGTGAAAGGGATGTCGACCCAACAGAAGAATAAATTCTTCAAGGATGTTAAACATTACTTCTGGGACGACCCCTACTTATTCAAAATCTGTGCGGATCAAGTCATCCGACGGTGTGTTTATGGACAAGAAGCTCTTGACATTCTCAAAGCTTGCCATGCTGGACCCACCGGGGGCCATCATAGTCCAAACTACACCGCCAAAAAGGTGTTTGATTCCGGGTTTTATTGGCCCACTATCTATAAGGATGCCCACGATTTTGTCAAAGCCTGTGACGCTTGTCAGCGTCATGGAAATATCTCTCAAAGAAATGAAATGCCACAAAATGCCATTCAAGTTTGTGAGATATTTGACATCTGGGGTATTGACTTTATGGGGCCATTTCCTTCGTCTCGCGGTAACAAATACATACTCGTGGCTGTTGACTATTTGTCAAAATGGGTTGAAGCGAAAACTTTACCTACCAATGATGCCCGAGTAGTTGTAAAATTTTTGAAATCTCTTTTTGCCAGGTTTGGAACTCCTCGTGCTATAATCAGTGGTCGTGGTATACATTTTTGTAATGACCAATTTGATCGTGTCATGCAAAAGTATGGTGTTACCCACCGTCTATCTACTGCATACCACCCCCAAACAAGTGGGCAGGTGGAAGTTTCAAACCGTGGTATTAAAAGAATTCTAGAAAGGACAGTAGGCGAAAATCGTGCATCCTGGTCGGATAAACTTGATGACGCACTCTGGGCCTTTCGTACAGCTTACAAAACACCAATTGGGTGTACTCCATACAAGCTAGTGTACGGAAAGGCATGTCATCTTCCGATTGAACTAGAGCACAAGGCCTACTGGGCCTTAAAACATGCAAACTTCGATATACAGACAGCCGGTGATCACAGAAAAGTTCAAATGAATGAACTAAATGAACTTCGTGATCAAGCTTACGAGAACTCTTTGATCTATAAACAAAAGACAAAGAAGATTCATGACTCTAAAATCAAGAACCGCGTTTTCAACGTTGGTGATCGAGTCCTTCTTTTTAATTCTAGATTGAAGATTTTCTCGGGAAAGCTTAAGTCCCGTTGGTCTGGTCCATTTACTATCACTAAGGTCTATCCTTATGGTACCATTGAGTTATCTCAGCCCGATGGTCCAAATTTTAAAGTAAATGGTCATCGATTAAAGCATTACTTTGGAGAGGATATTCCACCCGTGATTGTCCCGGATCTGCAAACATTCCCCATGAACCAATGAATGCGGGGATCGAGTCAAGCTAGTGACTCGGGAATCAAAAATAGTAGCACACACCATATGGGTTTTCATCCATATTTCTGTCTTCTTATCCCCTTTCTACCACCCTAGTGTGGGGGAGTTTCCCCACGCTGTTGTATATATTAATTCTCCAAAAAAAAAAAAAAAAATGTGTATATATCAAAAACAAAATAATGGCCGTAAT